>CM055269.1:21398446-21906848 GCA_029237695.1 Conchocele bisecta | reverse complement strand
TTTCAACTCAGGATACTTGTGGACAAATGTCACAATTCCATGTTGCCCTTAATATTACGTTGACATTTTGACCTTGAGAACTTTGAACATCACGTATTGATTGGCATTATTATACATTTTACATCAGACGTAACTTTCCACACTGATATCAGGTGCGATAACCGTGTTCCCTTAAAATGTTAACGAACATTACTATTTATACTCTGTATTTATGTTTGATGTGTAGTTATCAAAAGACCACCAGGGATCGAGACAATAATAGCATCACTGGAAGGACACACCTGGATAATTTCTATAGCAGCCACGCTGCACTTAACTTCGCTGATATGAGTTTATAATCTGTCTAAAATAATTGTTTTTCAGGTGACACATTTAATTAGTATAAATAATTAAAAAATACAATGCCTCATTTGCATATGAAAATAGCCTGATACCAACGCGCGTCACTATCAGTAAAATAAATTTTACTAAATGATATACATGTACCTGTAGCGGCCACTCGTAATCTGTAGAACTGGTGGAATAGTGACAAAATTATACACTTATTTAATTACCTATACAGAACATTGTGTCCCTACTGAGTGGGCATTTACCTTTAAAGGATTACACTACTATTTCAATACATCATACTTGTGCACAAATACCACACATCCATGCTGTCCTTAATATGACCTCGACCTTTTAGACCTTCACAACTTTGAACATTTTCAAACATTATAGTTTTTACAGGAATTTACACAATAATTGTGCACAAATGTCACACATCAAATGTCACACATCCATGCTGCCCTTAACCTTCACTTTTTGACCTTCACAACTGTGCTTATGAATATGTATCACTTTTGGTTATTTAACGTTGGCATAGTTTCTCCAGCTGTTTGGACAGCTGTTGGCGAGACAATTGGGGGGAATCAGCTTGATCTAGGGTCCACTTGAGGCCCGTTTCGCTAAACTTCTTACGATACGAACTTTCTTGCGTCTACGATACTTTTCGTACGAACTTCTTGCGAACTTCTTACGTGTTCGTGCGAAATTTCTTAAGTTACGAACTTCGTAAGAACTCTGCAGTATTGGAAATCCATCAAGCCCTTTGAATGTAAACTTCCTGTCCGACTTTGACAACCACACGACAAATCAACTTCCTTATGCTGAAAACCAGGAAAGTGAATTCGACTGACACTGAGTGTCCCATCTACGGCACACATGGTGTTCGTAATACTGGCCACACTGTAAAAGGCTTTTTTACAGTTGGCCAGGTCTTGTTCCTCGGTGAGAAAACTGATGTTGACAACATCATTAATACACCGAGAAACTGAACTCCTAGAGACACCGTGGATCTCGCCAGCCTCGGAGTAGAACTCACCCTTCGCCAGGTAGCGCAGGGTAACCAATGTCTGCAAAGTTTCAAGTGCTTGAGTCTTTGATGATCTCAAATGTGATTTGTATTTGCTTTAGCTTGTACTGTATACTACACGAGGCATGGAGTTGCTATATTGGCCATCTTAGCGTATGCAATCCATCAGTAACGTTTACCTCTTGTGGCGTTTGTCACATACCACACATAATTTGACATACCCATAAATACACGTTTGTGCAATGTTTATTGGTTGTTTTCATCTCACTTATATACAAATTCTGATTTCCTAATACTTTTAGGGGAAGGGGCCAAGTCGCTTTGGTGTGGTATGGACCTGGAACCAAGTCGGGTTATTTTAATTTCAGGGCTGAATGTACATTTTTTTCGATGAAAGTTGGACCCCCCCCCCCCCCCCCCCCGCCCCCCCCCCCCCCCCCCCCCAATGCAGCAGATTGAATACGGGATCGAACCAGTTGCCAGGCCTTTTCATGACCTTAACCTGTTGAATAGCTTTATGGCATAATATTTTATAGCACGCTGTTTTCATATCTGTTTATAATGTATTGTACCACATTGTAATACTTGTTCTGTCATATTATTTGCTGTAATGTTTCAAACGGTCGAAGTGATGAAACTGTAAGATGGCTGTATATATGTTGTTTTCGGAAAATGTTCTGGAAATGGCTGCGAACATTAGACGACATGGGTAATATTCCTAATATGAATTAAATATATTACTTTTGAAAGTTATTTGATTTGTGTTTTCATCCATTTCACCCGTACACCACACTACAATTATAGTGAATCACTCCTCCTTAAACCACATTATATCAGGCTGCATTTGCTGGCTAACTGATCAGAAGGTAAAATTATAGTGAGTAACTACTCCATAAGCCACGTTATATCAGGCTGCATTTGTTGGAATAACTGATAAGCATCTACAATTATAAGCCACGTTATATCAGGCTGCATTTGTTGGGCTAACTGATCAACAGCTACAAATATAGTGAGTAACTACTCCATAAGCCACGTTATATATCAGGCTGCATTTGTTGGTCTAACTGACCAACAGCTACAATTATAGTGAGTAACTATCCCATAAGCCACGTTATATATCAGGCTGCAGTTGTTGGGCTAACTGATAAACAGCTATAAGTATAGTGAGTCACTACTCTATAAGCCACATTATATCAGGCTGCATTTGCTGGACTAACTGATCAACAGCTACAAGTATAGTGAGTCACTACTCTATAAGCCACGTTATATCTGGGTTGCATTTGCTGGCTAACTGATAAGCAGCTAAAGCTAGAAAATCTGGTCTGTCTACGCACTTTAATAGGACCCCTATAAGTGATTTGAGAAACTTACACAAACTTCCAACAAATAAACAGACGAACAGACAGACGGACAGACACAAACTTTAAAAAAAACAACAACAGACGAATGAACGTACGATCAGTAGTGAGGGTAATTGTATTAATGCGGAAGGATGTATCGTTACTAATAAACGGACAGATAGACAGACGGAATGATAGGGCGAAACCTATAGGGCGAAATATGCACCGAGGATTTGACGCCGATGTTATTCATGGAATACATGTATGGCGGCCATGACACTTGCGATAAAAAATAGTTGTACGACAGCCCAATACCTATCGTAGACTTACGAGGATAGTTGCGAACTTCGCAAAAAAAGTTTGCACGAAGTTGACGTTAGTGAAACGGTAAAATGCGAGCCCATGCTGTTGTCTGGTGCATTACCGGTGTGAGATCTACAATGATTGAAAATAATCATCATGCAATTTAATAACAATGTAGTAAATCAAATAGTTACACATAGTCCAGTCAGTCTATATCAATTTGTAGCACAACCGTAACAAAATTGCAACAGAAACTATTTCACTTGCATATGTATCTGTGAAGTGTTTATGATAACATACTCCACATTCCATGTGTTGGCCACTTGTGTGATACTGGCTTCAACAGACCTCCTGCATACCACTGTTTATTTCTGCGCATGAAGATAATGATAATAACCGTTCTGCTTGCTGTGATTTGGTCATGCCTTTGCCTCTAGTCATATCTCAAGTCGCATTTACACTTCTTATTAAGACGTGTTCAATGCCGAGATTAGCGCATAAGCCTGCCCATTACCTGGCGCTCCTACAAACAGCATCCTGATTTGAAAATTTGATGTAGTTTGTTGTTGGTAGTCTCGGTTTTACATCATTTGCAAAGACACATACGCTGATTTTAGAGTTTGATTGTGGCCTAGCTGCGGCAGCGAAGAACGGAAGCATTATAAGCGATAGTGTGTGTAAAATTAAGTTCCTATCACATGTTTGCTCTGTTTTTATAAATGATCTTAAATATGTCTATCATTTCCATAATACTGAAGTCAAAGTGCTGCTAATCTGTATTCTTTCAATGACTGTTTTCTTTCAGAGAAACATGAATTGACGTTAATAAGATTACTCTCAACAATAGACTGAACAGTAAGATTAACGGACAGAAGAACGTCGTATATTATGCTAACTGCAGTAATGTCGCCATGGGCTTCAGCACTATAATTATCTAGAGTGATATGTCCAATCTCTTTTTCACATCGAGCATGTACCTCATTTACGACGGGTTCAATTAGCATGCCAATACTGTCATATGTCCTGGCACACCAAAGCTCCGTGAGACGAGGATTGCATTCAAAGCGTTGTCTACTAGCAAATGACCCCTGACCGCTCGTGCTACTGCTTTTCCGTTCAGTATTTGGCAGCAGTTCCGAGGACCAGATCCCTGCAGCAGCTGAACAATACATCCGAGGAAGCTCATGATTGTGTAAAATCAGCCTAATCATAATACGATATCACGCAAACAGCTGCTGGTCTTTTCATCACGATGAGAGCCTTCCAGTACAGCGGTTGATCAAAGGTAATTACCGGATTCACCCCCCCCCCCCCCCCCCCCTCCCCCCCCCCCCCCAAAATTCGCCGAGTAAAGATGTTTTACAAGTTACAAGGCACGTTCTACAGTAATTTTGCCAAGTGACATGTATTCCATGCATTTTTCGGTCGCTGAGTAGTATAAAGGGAGTCAAAATAATACCACCTAAGGTGGTATAATATTCAACCCTGTATAATACCCCCACCACACCGAAAAATTCAAAAATTGGTTAACGAGAAAATTGTATCCGACAGCAAATTTATGAATTTTGTAGAAAATAATTATGAAAAGAGGGAGTCAAAATGATATTGTATTCCCAATTATATTGGAAATTGAACAGAAAAAACACTACAAATATTATTAGATAAAATGGATAATACAATACAACGGGAATTGAATTTTTTTAATGACTGTGTTGAAGAAGTTTACGAAGAATACGGGGTTATAATCCTGTATATAAATTCTATAAAATTAAAACATTAGGCGATATCGAATACATGAAATACCAGCGTAATTTATTACGCTCCGATAAAAACGTTGCATTTACAATATTATACCGGCAATTATGTCAACTATACAAGAGGCAAATACAAACATTAAGGCGGATAATGCCTATCGATATGAAACTATTAAAGGTGTAATTATATAAAATTGTTAAAAACCCAACGATTCGTTTACGAATATACATTTCTACGATATCGCTTTTAAAGATATTGAAAAATTATTATTGAACAGAAAAAACACTACTTATTCCAATTAATTACACGGGTTATGAACATGTATTTATAGCCGAGGTAAACTGACGGTACACACACGGTTATGTATAACCCGAGTGTATTTATCCTTATCGATGGTATGTAAACGGGCTATCAATTTACACAGGTGGTGTGTACACAGTTTATTTATAAACACTTAGTGATGGTTATATAGTTCACGAATTTCCGGGATGGTTCGTTATTTAATTAATTTTGTAAACAATTTATTAATTAATTTTAGGAAAATTATTCATAATTTAAAGGGTAACACCCCCTCTTATATAGAAAACATATTAATTAATTAATATAATATTTCCACCAACAAACGTTAGGTTCATATACGAGAAATAAACACAGTTCAGTTTCGGGACGCCGGCATTAATATCTCAACAGTGAGATAGGTTTCGCCACATGTACTTCACTCTGACCGCTCTACACATTATAGCGGATGGAGGTAATGAAGAGGAGGGTTCCGCGGTATCGGTCCAATGATGGGGTGGAGGAGATGTGAGCGTGACACATCCCACTAAGCCAAAAAAAACGAGGAGAGAAGAGATTTAAAGTGAAGGCTCAGTGGGATGGGCCCAGAAGGGTTTTGCTGGCGCGGGCTCGAGCCTCGGTGGGACCTAACAATTTTTCTTTTTAAATTGGCAATAATTTTCCTAAAATTAATTAATAAATTGTTTACTGCACCAATATAATTAATTTTATAAAAAATTGATTAATAATTTTTACAAAATATCACAATTTCGGAATGGTGGTGCTGTAACATTTCCTCCGACTTTATTTTCAAGTTTTACCCTACATTTATCCCAATCAGTACTCTCAATCTTGGACATGGTGGCGCGCGCCTTGATTCTAATATCATTGTTTAATTCTTCATATCTCCCCATTTCTTCCACCACGGATTCAAACTCTAAATTTGATATTTCATTATCGGCCAATGCTTTGGACACGATAACATCGATGCTATTTTTCTTAGACCTCGTGAGAATGGATATTCTATCATGTTTTCTACTTTTTTTCTCTAGTTTTACACCAGCCACCCTAATTATCATACAAAGTTCTCCAGATATAACTGTAATTCCACTCAAAACCCCAGCAATTGGAACTGTTACAATTGTAGATAGCGTTGCAGCAGTCCCCGCACCACTCATTACAGATAAACCTGCCAGAACCGTACTAGATGCTTCAGCTATGTTCGCCACGCGCTTATGTTTTTTAGCATTTATTTTTCTATTTTCACATTCTCTAACTAAAATATCCTGCATAGCGACGATATTATCCAACCTAAAATCTGAACTTCTTTCGCCAATATCATCCAATTCGCGAATTGTATTGGTATCAAACATTGTTGGTATTAGTTCATGATTCGTTCATGATATTCAATATATTGGTATTTTACAAATCAAGTTCAATTAACAAGGTAACAATAGTGGAAGAACTCACCGGGTCAGTGATTTTCGTAACAAAGTTAATAACACTAGCTTCGGAAAGTCTAATTGGATCGTCACCGGTGAACAAAATCACCGCGGAATTATCTCCAGCGGGTTTAGTGACTCCAATTGCCTGTTCTTCCCCATCCAGCATGAGATTTACGACGACCACGCCCACAGATTTACCAGTAGAATTAACCGAGCAGACCGCCATTCGGAGAAGCGTACCTGGAGCTGTCATGGTGTATCCCCCATATTTATTGCTCGCTTTGGCACCGAACGAATATTCATAGAGCCCCTCATTCAATGGGCCCCGCTTCTCAGCCCAAAGTGTGATGACACGTTTTTGTTTCAATAACTTAAACTGCTCTACAGATGTGTTCAACAATCCGGCCAGCCCCGCGATAGCGGTATGGGCCTCAACACGAACCTTTTCAGAGGTCTCCTCAAGCGCTTTGTTCGCGGCTCTACGAACACGTTTTAGTTTATCGGAAACTTCCATAAACTCTGTATGGGCCTCGTCCCGAAATTCTGTTATTTTCCCGCCTAGTTCAGTAAGTGCTGCATGATCTTCTTCCCCAACTTGGATTATTTTTAAACCGAGATCCTTAAGTCCTGTATGTGCCTCTTCGCGAACTTGTGCAGTCGCCGTCAGGACGTCTACTCTAAGTTGTGCTATACTCCTGTGAATTGCGTTTGTGGTCTCCGATATAGTCGTATTGATCAAGGCCTTTGTGTTTTCGGTAACTAAAAAGTCGCTCTCTGTCGGGATGAATCCCCCTTCTGCCGGTTCCAAATTCTTTATATATGTCACCCGTTCAAGGGAAGTATTACCTGGTCCGTATATACTCATTTTCAATAATTATGTTACGAACATGTGTTTAATTCTAATTAATTAATTGGAAATTTCGAGAACGACCGAAATCGGGTAATAGTTATTCAACTTTCTCGCTTGATCATCAAGAATAGAGACCGTAAATTCGTGGATATGTCCCGATTCTAAAACTTTCATCTCGGGGTGTGGGAAGTCTAAGGTCACAGTCTCCCCAAAGACTTGCACGGTTTTCAGTAATGTGCTGGGAGCTCCGTCTACCATGTTGTACGATGTGTTCACCCGATCCAGGTGCACCCCGAGAGTTTCCGTGAATGGGCAGTCCACCGGGTTATCACCGAGGTACTCACCCGGGGTAAACAATCCTTTATTCGCTGAGTATGTCTCTTTAAAACCGAGTCGAATACCCAACGTCGGGGAGATCCTGGTAATTGTTGCGAGCCCGGTAGCCTTCGATACAGTGAGGTTGACTTTACCGTCAAGCTCTGAGGCGACAAAATCTTTGACCTGTCTAAAACTCCACAGTCCGGGAGGCAGCTTTACACCTACTGTGCGTCCATCCTTCACGTAGCCAAACCCTTCACTCTTCCCCACATTCTCCCACCCAACCGTGAAGGTGATTGATCTAAGGCCTACCCGACGTTTCACGCAGCAGTTGTCGATTGATTTTTGAAGTTCACAACTCTCTTTTTGAACATTAGTGATAGTAGCAAACATAATAATATCTTTCAATGGATACCAAAGCATTTAGCTTTAACTCTAATGCAAAGTACGCGGTCGGTGGTAAATACACGCAAAAAGACGTTGTTAACCGCCTTGTACACCCAACCGTAACGGTTTGACCGGACAGTGGCTTTGCCACCAATTTCCCTAACATCTTTGAACTATATAGGCTGCCCAAGATTACTACGATGGAGGCGGTAAACGGGTGGAAAGCAACACCGATGCAGTTTTGGCAGAACCAAATAAATATCGCTAGATGGTGCGCAACAGCCGGGTGTGGAGTTTCACATAAAGACCATCTGACATCCAAGAATGTCATGCTCCGAAGTGTCTACAACTTTCATGCGTATTATACTATTAGGAGGATTCTTAAAGAACTAGGTATTTCACTACATCAAGACGACGCCTGGGATCCCATTTCCAACGCATACGACCGTATGGCGTTTGAAAGACTGTGTAACGAATTTAACGTTTCAAAAGACGCGGACTGGAGACAGAAAGCATTTCCTACCAGCACCGGCCTCGGGGACGTTCTCATTCGGGGCCAGTCCGGGAATTGGACGCAGACTGATTTTAGACACGATCACTCCGGCGACCACATTGTCAGTCGGAACGCCGGGAATTTTGACCCGGCGACGATGACTTTCGGGCCGGAAGTGTCTGGAGGTCGGCACTGTGGCGTGTTTTTCTTGTAAAATGTTACCTCCGAAAACGGGCCTCATGTCGATTACATACAGCAGGCTGCTGAGGTTCAGGACGCGTGGGTACATTTATGGTAGATACTGGTCTAGGGTTCACGCATGCCGGGGTTACTCGCCTCAACGGCTCCATTCGCACGTACGTCTGGGCCATCCTCGGCGCACAGAAGCAAACTCGCAGTTCTATGCTGGGCACGGGAACGGCGTTTGATGCACTTGTAGAGGACGTCATCTCAGCTAGGGTGGACCTGGAGAAGGCGATCCAGAATTATCAAGACGTTTTGCAGAATGCCAGCACCCCAGTAGACTATGTATTTGGAATAGGTCTTTATATGGCGCCGAGCAATATGATACTACGAGACGACCCGGTTGACGGTTACAATAATCAGATCGTAATCGCCACCGCCAATCAAAAAATCGGCCACAACGGTAACGTGAACACGGATATCATCAAGCGCACCCCCAACATGATCGGGCGCGGAGTTGTAAGTGGAACCGATTTCATAAAACCCCCAATTCACGAATTGGACACCCCATCAAGTTCATTTGAACCCAGCGTTCCACCGAGCTCCGCTCCTGCTTCACTCTCTGCAATAGGACCCCAAATTCACGAATTGAGTTCCCCCAATTCTTCCAATTGCGATTGGATAGGAATAGGAGCGGGAACTAGTGTGACAACCCACGAGGAGGAGAAATTAGGGCTCGTCGTTGCCCTCATGGCGTTCGGACTATTTGTGTTTTGGTTTTAGGAACTCTCGGGCGGAGAATAGTAGGAGACCGGCGATCGCCACGATTAGAGCCCAAGCATTCACGGCGAGCCATCCGGCCGTTTTTGATAATATAGATAACACGTATGAGACGAGACCCCCGATCAGCCCAGGCAGTGCGGCGGCCGCCTTTTCGGCTAATTTAGCCAGGAAACAGGCGAGGGCTTTTAGATGTTTTGTTACCCACTCCTTGGCTCCACCGGATGGCGCGGGAGTTGGAGTGGGTGCTGGCGCCGCACCGCCAGTGAAAGCTAGAAATATAGTAGATATAGTCATGCCGAGAGCCGCGAGGATGCTTGATATCGTGATGCCCTGCTCTCTGAACAGAGTGCGAAGACGCACACCGAGTGTCGTGTCCTCGTGCAGAACCCTCGAGATTGTTTCGCGGATCCGACTTATTTGGGTGTGGAGAGTCTCACGGTTAGTCGAGGCAGCCTCCAATCGAGCTTCTCTTTCATCCTGCAACGACCGCAGGCGTTCGGCGATCCGCTCGGTAGATTCTCTACCGCCACCGGCTTCCTCCAGTTTTCTTTCTTCTAGCGCGATATGTTCAAATCCAGCGCCGTGAGTTTGGAGAGGTTAAGGACCAGTTCGCCCGGACCGTTTGTAGAGCCTTATCGAGTCCACGGAGTTCGCGAATAGCGTCGGTGGCTACACGAGGGACCTCGCTGATATCGACAGTTTCTATCGCTGCGGCCGTCTTCGCCATCGTTTCGTCTGTAGAATGTAGCGCGGGTCGACATAATTGTTTTACCACGCGCCCAATCTACGAATCCTAGTTCGTTCTTTATGATTTGGCCACCGCCCCGGTTTCCAGCAATGATGTTCAGCGATAGGGGTTTTCCGGTCTTCATGTTGACGATCGGGACATTTGATGCTTTTAGTCGCAACCTACCCTTCAGATCCAATTCGAACTTGGAGTAGTCGCGGCCGACAGATGGGACCACACCTTTTTCTGCCAAACTGTTGTAGTAGTCGTCTACAGCCGACTCGATTAATTCCCGACTTAGAGCAACGGTGTTGATAGCGGCACCTATTTCATCGCCGGCTGGTGTCTCTATGAATGTAGTTTCGTCATCGATGTCGATTCCATCATCACCATCGAGGTAATCGTCCGATTTCATCCATGTCAATATCGTAATCAGCCATTTTTTAATTATTTATAATAATTATGTATTAAAGACAAAACCATACGGGTTTAATAGAGTTATTTATTTTCACTGAAAATATGTCTTCGAGTCAATACGGTCGCAAACTCAATCCATACCGCAGACTCCATGAGCCCCTCGGGGCAAAAGGCGTGAGACAGAGTGTCGTTATTACGAACAACCCATCGACGATCGACCAGAACCAGCAGCTCTTAGTCCGCTTCCCCAACCTCGGAGCCAGCGACGTCATTGTGCCTGGTACTGTTCGCCTCGCTTTCACTATTTCGCTGACGTCGACGGACGCGGACCGAACCGTCGTTCAGAACCTGGGTCGCGCCATCGTCAAGAAGACCATGATAAAGATTTATGGTAATGAGGTGATGTCGATCGACGACAGCGACGTCTACCATTGTTACCAAGACCTGTGGAAGACGGCTCAAGAGTACGCAAATGCGTTCTATCAGGGTATTGACACCAGCCGAAATAAGAACGTAACCAAACTTAGAATCGGGGCTGGTAACAAGGCAGATAACGTCGCGAGTGATAACGCGATCGCGGCCGCTTACGGCAACCGTTTCTACATCCCGCTCGACTTTGAGTTGCTGGAGAGCCACATGCCCTACTATCAGAGTGCTTTGGCTGACCGCCTCGAATACGAACTAACGTTCAACGACTACGGCCGAGTTATCATAGCCACTGACATGACATCGACGTATACGATAGACAATGTTTCGTTGGAGTACGACATGGTCACGATGCCCGAACTCGCGCGATTGATCAGAACACAGTACGTCGGGCGCGTTGCCATACTTTACGACCGAGTTCTTCGACATCACAAGATGACGAAAGACAAAGGCGACACATTGTGGAATATTAATGTCAAAGTACCCGCCCGCTCGATGAAAGGTATACTGATGTTGTTCGAGGAGGGTCGGTTCGCGCTCGGGGCTAGAAAAACCGGCAAATTATATAACCCCAAAATCACGAAGGTAGAGGTGACGATCGAGGGAGTCCCCAATCAACTCTACAGCGCGGGTCTTCGCGCGCACCAGCAGTGGGACGAAGTCAGAAAGCAGTTTGCTTCCGGCTCTAAGCGCTCCCCGGAGGTTGCCGCGGTTGCCAAAGACCTGCAGCTCTCGGACGTCTCGCTCGTGGAGTTCCTGACTACCAAATACGCGTTATGGCTAGACATGCGAGCCAGTGACGACGACCAAATGCACGGTAGTGGACGTCAAGTTGAGAACGCTAGCGAGGGTGTGACGATCCAAATAACCAAAGAGGCGGATGGAGCCGGGCCATTGAACGTGTACTTATATATAATTACAGACGCACAACTCAACATAGAAGATGGTCGATAAGTCTCAGCTTTATAATAATTTTAAGAAAATCAAATATCAATACCAATTCACGATTGGAGATGCCCACTCTGCCATAATATGTGGGCAGACAGGATGTGGAAAAACGGTTTTCATCCTAGACTTGCTCGAGGGGTCCTACCGCGATGCCTTTCGTCACATTGTGATCCTATGTCCCACTGTGAGACACAACGAGACCGTGGATATGGACCGACCCCGAGGTATACGTTATTGGCCCCGGTGATAGGCTTCACGATTGGTTGCGTGGTTTATACCAAAGATTCCAGGGTGAGCCCACCCTATACGTGATTGACGATTGCTCAGCCAAGGCGGCGATGACCAAAAAGAAGGCCATGCTCTCCGAGCTCGCATTTTCTGGCCGCCATGCTAGGCAAAGCGTATGGATATCGACTCAAAAGTACAACGCCGTCCTCAAGGATCTGCGCGAGCAAACGAAATGGGTCGCCCTCTTTCACTGCAAGGACCGAGACTCATTCGATGACTGTCTTCGAGAGAATGACGTTATCCCAACGCGCGAGGAGCGCCTTGAGGTTCGACAGATACTTTCAAAAACTAAGCACGCCAAGCTTCTGCTAAAGACCGATCAACAAATTGCTTATAAAGTTATAAATTAATTAACAAATTTTGAAGAAAAAAAAAATAAGCAAATGCTGAACAATTAATAATTTTGAAAAAATTAAGAAAATAAACAATTAATTATAAATTAATTAGCAAAGGGGGGAGTAAGCACAAAATTACAAAGCAATTGCTTAACAATGCTTAACAAAATGCTGAACAATGCTTAACAATGCTTAACAAAATGTTGAACAATTAATAATTTTTAAAAAATTAAGAAAATTAACAATTAATTAGCAAAGGGGGGAGTAAGCAATTGCTAAACAATTAATTTTCTGAATTTTTTCAAAATTATTAATTAACAAAATGCTGAACAAATGCTGAACAATGGTTAACAATGTTAACAATTTGTTGCTCCGCTGTGAGCTTTGTTGCGAGCATAACGGTGATCATAAGTATCGGGTGGTGCGCTTTTATTACTTTTGTAATAAATAAATATGTTAGACTTATGAGACTTGTCAGAATAGTAAAATTAATAATTTTGAAAAAATTAAGAAAAATGAACTGCGACGAACTTCTCGATCAGCTAATGGAAGAAACCTCAACGCCGACTATCCCCAACTCCAATCGCGAATTGGGAGGAACTGAAACCTCAACTATCAATCGAGATTGGATTATCCCGACAGAGCAATCGGGTTCAACTCCAACTACAATCGGGATTGGGGCCGATACGAATGAAAACGCGGCGCGACGCGAGCGGCTGGCTGCGCTGGTTGCTGGGGGACAGTCGGAGCATTATCTCGGTAGGCGTCTCTCAGTTTGTCAGGTGGATAAGATGTCAGATGCGGAGGTCGATAAAATGTATGCGCGATACGAATCCAAATTAGGTGCGGAGATGACAAAAACTCTCGGATCGGCGGCTATTCATTTGTACGCTACCACCGTTAGCATACTTCTCCCTATACCAGATACCGCGGGGTTGATTCGCGATCTAGAGAATGACCCTTTTATAGGACACACTCTTAGAACAGCTTGCTGTTCAATTTATCACAAGTTTGGAATGTACTTAGCTCCGCTGACAACCGCGTTGACCACGGGAAAACACTGTCAATTTGTACATATATGCCCACTAACTATAAGCCCTAATATTATAAATGATGATGACACAAGACACACCTGCGAGAGTGACGGAACAGCAATCCCCGATTGCATCTCCAACGGCGTTGGGGATTGATCCTCCAACGGAACCGTCAACACTGTTGGAGCAATCGGGGATTCCGGTTGCACGACATAAAAACCCAAAAAGACAGGCAGCTGGGCGGGCGGCGGCTGCCACCCGAAAAATTAAACAAGATAAAATACTCGCCGAGCTTCGAGAGGCCAAATTCCAATCGAGATTGGGGACGGAGACAGCAAAACACCCGATGACATCTGTTTCTCCCCCAATCGCGATTGGATTGGAACCGATTGCTCCAACTCCCAATCCTGCTTGGAAATCCAATCTCGATTGGGTCCCGTGGGTTGTTGGTGGTGGTCTGTCGGTTGTGGGCACCCTGTATGTGCTTTACCGTTTCAACAACAGGTTACACCAATCCTCAACAATTCACGAATTGGAGGTGCAATCCCCGATTGCTGCGGTTCCGAAGAAAGTTACGAAACACCAATCACAATTGGATGCGCCCCATTTAAACATTAAACGCGATCCCTTTTATATGCAATAATTATATCAATGGCTGATCAAGATGGTAAAATGATAGTGAATGCGCTTTATCACGCCGTGGTGATATCGGGTTTCAGTATCGGGTATGCTCGACTATCAAAGATGGCCCTAGGAGGGTCCGCTCCCAAATTGGACTTTACTGCGAGAGACGTAGGGCTAGCGACCTTAGATGTAGCGGCCGTAGTTTGGACCCGAGATTATCTAATTAAAGCTGGAATTCTACCTGTTAATATATGGAAATAAATGGCTTCAATCGAGTAATAGTAGGTGGTGCCCTTGTAAACGCATTGGCGTTCAGCGGTAGCAACTTTATATTCTCTAAAATGAGAAGCTCGAATGTGGATGAGGACCGCAAGCGTCACGATTTAGCTGTAGAACAACTCAATAGCGCAAAGGAAGCATGGTCGAAAAAACGAACCGCCTATCTGGACCCGGTTGTACGAAGCACTAATGACTCATTAACTTTTCATTAGCGACTCCTTAACTAATTTATCATTAAATTCAGTTGTACGAACACTAAGTTATCATTAAGTCGTCATTAACTTATCATTAGTTAATGTAGGTACTGAACCATCATTAGGGCGCGTGCTCCTGTCATTAAACCTTCGTGAATTATCCAAGATGGCGGCCATTGCTGTCGATTCGTTAAAAAACAACAGAAAAGACGGATGAAATGGTGAAGATGAAGTTTCAAATTACTCTAGATTTCCTTTATACAATGCTACTTACATATTTATTGCGTAAACAATCCAAAAATCCCTGTAATTTGTCCGTCTCATTCTGCAACTCTGAAGGGCATTCAGACTTTGAGAATTAAAATGACGTGTAACACACGCAAACTGCTGTAAATGCTGTCACTGACAGTGTTGGCCTTCAAGTTTAAACAACACAGCTGCAGCGAACTTACACAGTGACGTCACTTCGTCAGCATCCCGATCTAATAATAGGCTAGTGACACCTTACACCGTGTTCGATCTAACAACAAGTGTGGTGATTGGTAATTTCGATGCGGACTGGATTAGAAAATACTGCCCGATTCGATTAATGCATGATGTCTTACAAATAAACACACATGATCTATATTACGCATGCAAAAACAATATGTAATATGTTTTTCTATAGAATAAACTTTGTTGTAATATCTACAACTAGTGATTACTTTACTAAATCAATGTTTTTCTGTTTCATTTCCCATGCCCATGGTGATGTCATTGGAGTGTGTTTTCCATACAGCGGCATGATGTGGTTATCTAATATCCAAACCCCCTGTTTTAGGTCTCTCATCCTGTCACCGTGATTTTTTACCTGTCTAATTTCTCTAATATAACCGCTACCAACCACACCCTGGGCGGGGAAAACGCTGATCTTTAACGTTAAGCCAAAAATAAAATTAGAATGCATGTGCATTATTGTATGTACGTGACCTAGCTTGTTGTATGGAAATAAAATTCAATTGAACATTTAAGTTTGATTTGTATGTGACTCGTCTGGTACCACTCATGTTTATGCCCCACTGCACCAATTTATTTTATATTCACTAGGGGACTTATGTTCACCTTGTTTGTAAAGGGGGGACATCCGTGTTCTATGACACATTTTCTACTTTATTTCTGACTACATGTGACTAATTCTTTAAACACGTCCAATACACGGCGCCTTATACTAATAGGCGGCGTTTATTTCACTTTTTTTTTTAAACGATCGCATAAAAACCACAATGTGAATTTCTGCAGTTGACAATGACACGCACATGCGTTGTTTGTGGAAACTGATTATTTTGGGAACGAGATCCTATCTCGTGGGAACGAGCTGCTATGTCGTGAGAACGAGATAGAAAAGAATGTAAATGTCCCTTTTATGCTGCCGTACAAATTACGGCCTATTTGATAATTGACATTTATGTCCAACAAGATGTTCACGGTATGTATTTGATCGTATTTCCTCTCCACCCTATGGAAGTTATAATGGAACCCGACTTTAGAAACAGAAATATTCGTGTTTCTAATCTATGTTTGCAACCGTGACGCTGATTTTTTTAAATCACATCAAATTCATCATCCCTGTACTAGCACACAAACACGTTGCGTCGGGTCCTTGTATGTTCTCCCCCCCACCCCACCCGCCATAAAAAACATGGAGCCGCAATTCGACAGGTTGGTGAGGCTGGATGTAAATCGGGCGATTCCTGAATGTGTCAATTGTTTCCCAAGTGACTATGGTTTAGGCTCCGACATTTCATTCCATGTCGCATCGCTAGTTTTTGGTGATACTGCTGTCGAAAAAATGTAATGGTGTTGTCTTAGTCGACGATTCTCATGTGATGCCAAACATGTTTTATTAAGAAACCGAACACATGTGAAAAAAGAAAATCAATATATTGTGGTAGTTCTTTAGAAAACACATATTTTGACAAAATATGAGAATCGTCTTAGTGATTATCATGTGTTGCCAAATCTTGCTTTATTAAGAAATCAAACAAATTTTAAAAATAAAACTCAAATCAATGCATAATTATCAATTTATATCGGCGATGCGATGACGAGAGCGACTTGCGAGCGACTACATAGCGTGGTTATGGTAAGGTTGTTTCGTCCGAATTCTAAATGTCAGTCACACTTTGCACGTGAAACGGGATTATCGACTGATAATTGTAAACATCGGCAGGTGTGTAGCAAGACACTAAATGATGTATGTTAAACGTGCTAATTGGTAGTGTCGTTCCTATGGTGGCTCGAATAGGGAAAGTTCGTCACTTATAAATGAATGAAAGAAATGCCCATAACGAGCGACCATACATACTTAGAATAACAGCTGATGTAACGGCGGTAAACTGAAATGGTGTACGTGACAATTGACATTTACGTTCCAACAAGATTTTCACGGTGTGTAATCGATCGTATTTCCTCTCCACCCGACTCGAGAAACACAAATTAAATCGTTTATTTCTGAATGTGTCAAACGTTTGTGTCAAAGCATCAATGTGTGTTTTTTTACAAACATTAGAATCATCTAAGGAGACGATTCTCATGTGTTTCCAAACCTATTATATTAAGAAATCAACAAATGTGAAAAGAAAACATGAATACATTGGTATTTCATTACAAAACCATATTTTGACAAAATAGGAAAATCGTCTTTGGAGACGATTCTCATGTGCTGCCAAATCTTGCTTTATCAAGAGATCAAACACATAATTATGAAAATATACTATGACAAGCTAATGGTAAATATCAATTTATTGGCGATGCGATGACGTGAGCGACTACATCGTGCTGGGGTTCAAGTTGGGAGGGGCAACCGACAATCGATTTTAGATATAATTTTAAACTGTATCACATCGTAGGCATTGACACACCCAATGTTCTACCCTCCACTACGGTCACACGGTGGAACGAACAAATACGTTGATACCAATTCATTGATCCATAAAGGAGGTTTTCGCTTGGCGCGTCACATATTATGTTCACAGTTTTGATGAGTCACGGCGGTTATGACATGGGTGTAATACAATTCCCTCGTTATTGATACATGCACGACTTTACCAAATACGAAATTGTATTCACTAAATGCAATCTGACACACATAAATGAAATTAAATCAGAAACAGATACGCGTATAAAGCAAGGGAGACGCTATGTAACATGTACTGTAACGTTTACGACTACATGTACGTTTTTGAACTTTCACACTAGCGTTACATAACATTTTATCCATATACTAGCACATATCTACTGTACATACATGCATGTAATTGAATTGAATTGTGCTTAACGGCCCATCAACACAAAGAGTATCATTTAGGGCCAAGCAATTTAGATGAAGAAGAATTTTCGTTTCTTCGCATACGCAGTGTAGAAACGAATTCCGTTTCTTCTGGTCTACGGCTCCAGGGCGAAAAACACTTGAAGTCACTGTGTAAAAAAATGTGTATAATATGGTATAATCACGTTTTGCAATCGATGGTTATTGATTTATTTTATGTAAATTAACGTTTTCGTCTTATCGCGTCAACATGCCAAGAAACGAATATTTAGAGGAATAAATTCACGGGGTGGAAAATAACTTTAAGGTTCTTAATTATCGTTTCTCTACGCGTATAAGCGAAGAAAAAGTGAAAGTGAATGAGTTTAACGTCCCAGCAACAGCTAAGGTCATATAGAGACGGGAACACAGTCTCATCCGACAGACCAGTGGGGTGAATATACTATGAAAGTATATTTTTGATGCATAAGGCGATGTTTGAACCCACAACCTCCAGATTGGGAGTCAGATATTCTACGCATAGGCCACAACCCATCACTTATAAATGAATGAAAGAAATGCCCCTAACGAGCGACCATACATACTTAGAATAACAGCTGATGTAACGGCGGTAAACTGAAATGGTGTTCAGACAAACTACAGAAGTAATTTAGCTAACTTTGGTATTGTCGGATTCCTAGCGTTAATGGCTGAAACATGGCCATCATTAAAAGGAAGAAATATAAGATTTACCTCAGAACGCAACCATGACAGTTTCATCATTAAGACCAAAACAATATATTGATTGATTGAGTAATGCTGTGTAACGGCCTGACAACAGCCAAGGTCATTTTAGGCCGGGTCAACGGGGTCAAGTCTCGTATCTCACCTGTTGTGATATCGGGGGGGGGGGGGGGGGATCCCAAAATCAGAACTGAATATTTACAATAATATATATTCAGTCCTGAAATTAGAATAACCTGACCTGTTGCCAGGTCCTAAGCACACCAGAGTCACTTAACCCTGGCCCCTAAAAGTAATAGGATTAGTACTAATTCCACTACTCTTAAAATGGGATATAACCGGATTCAACTCGAGTACCAGAAGGCCAAAAACGTACCTGAGGGCCAAACCAGGTAGATCGGGATTCCGGAAAGGATGAATCCTACCGTTCATTTTACCATTCGCATGCTCCCAACCAACCACCCATTGGGACGATATGATACATATGGCGATCCTACATACATAACATGTGGCTGCGACTGGATAAATGGGGTTTATGCGTTCTGCAACCAGTGTAGATCCAGATCAGCCTGTGCATCCGCAAGTCTGATCAGGATCTGCACTGTTCGCCATTTCACCAATGAAACCTTCTTTTTCATGCTTCTAACAAAGAATATAGATCGTTATCAGGCTATATTTGAATGTTGATCAGGAGCGGCACTGGTCATAAATCCCATAAGCCTCATTTCTCCAGTCACAGTCTCAAGAACGAACGCTACATCCCCAGTACATCTTGTTTGATCACGTGACTAATTTAACGGCGAGATTTTTCCGTTGAGTAGGAACACTGAATCTGCTCTACGTAAAAAAAAAAAATTGGTCAGTCGAATAAACAATGTGCTTAACAGCATAAACATAGTCAACGAAACTTACCATTCGAAAACGTCCATTTACGTTCCAACAAGATTTTCACGGTGTGTAATCGATCGTATTTCCTCTCCACCCGACTCGAGAAACACAAATTAAATCGTTTTTTCTGAATGTGTCAAACGTTTGTGTCAAAAAGCATCAATATGTCTTGTTTACAAAACATTAGAATCATCTAAGGAGACGATTCGCATGTGTTTTCAAACCTATTTTATTAAGAAATCAACAAATGTGAAAAGAAAACAAATACATTGGTCTCGTGTGCTGCCAAATCTTGCTTTAATATCAAGAGATCAAACACATAATTATGAAAATATCAATTTATTGGCGATGCGATGACGTGAGCGACTACATAGTGTGGTTTACATACGTTTGTCCACCCCCCCCCCCCCCCCCCCCCCCCCTCCGCCGAATTCTACAGTCACACTTTGCACGTGAAACTGGATTACCGACAGATGATTTCGCAGTCTGGCGATTTGGTCTCCCGTTTTCGCCATCTTGTGTATAGGTCGACGATGCGATGCAGACTGCCAGTAACCATATATCATACAGGCGCGCAGCTGCATTAAGGCACTGCAGAATTTTCGAGAAAATGGAAAAAATAATGTGCCAGAGTGCATCATTTACCTTCTAGTTTTGATTTTTTTTCGGGGTGAGGGTGGGGGTGGGGGGCATCCCCTCAACCCCCCCCCCCCCCCCCCCCCCCCACCCCCCCCCCCCCCCCCCCCCCCCCCCCCCCTAGCATACTCGCACCAAAGGTGCTCGAAGTCGTCAACCGGGCCTGCAGATTAAAACAACCTCGCTTTTTCGCGATTTTTCGCATAGGTTGAGATCGCGAAAACGCGACATGCTTTCGACACATGTATGAGCAAAACAAACCCGAATTTTCTGTCTGTAACGCCGAGATAGTCGCCCTAAGTTACAGACAGAACAGAACAATAGGGTTGGAGCCAAACTTATTTTCAAAAGCGGAAGGCAAGATCGCGAAAACTCGAGACGAATATCATGTTTTGTTGTTGAGAAAAATAAATATATATATAACACTCCCCCCCTCCCCCCGCTACATACGGACCTGCCGTAACACGTCGACTCTCATCTGATGAGCATTGAACATGTCGCTATTGTGTATTATTTTGAGTTGTCTGACGGACGAGTTGGTCGAAGGGTGAAACGGAGGTCGGTCATATAATCAACGAATACGGGACCGATACGATTTCTAATTAGCTCTAATAATAATCGCACTTTCCATTTGCCAATATATTGGCAATATATTTAAAACAATTTTGGTATAAATAAATAATATGGGGGTTGGGGGTCAAAGAAATAACTCAATTGTATGGGTGGTGGGGCGCAATACAATAATGAATACATATGGGTGGTGTGGCAAGGGAAAATGAATAATTATGGGGATTGTGGCAAACAAAAATAATTCAATTGTGTGGGCGTTGGGGTGAAGCAATAATGCAAAAGCATGGGTGGTGGGGTGAAGTATGAAAATTATTTTTTTGCATGGGTGGTGGGTAAACAAAAAAATGCCTTCCAACCCCCCCCCCCCCCCCCCCCCCCCATGCGTACGCACCCGTCACCCCACCCCCACCCCCTATAGCGCACGGGCCTGCGGTCGGTCATACGAAAATACCATAGATTCCTCAACGCAGTACATGTACGTTGCGCGTAGATTGTTAGATTGACACGGTGATTTCTAATTTTATCCTACTTACATGACGTAGACATGACGTTGCTACAATATAGTTAAAGGCATCGTGCCTGTGTGAGTTTCTGTTGAATCGTTCGGTTGCAGCAGGAAAAGCGCGCCTGTCATATTGTCATATTACAGAAACCGGAACCAAAAAACTGGAATTTGACTGGTTTACTTGTCTGTTTACAGGTTAATGACAGCACGTCATTAGTTAATATGCCATTAAAACGTCATTAGTTAATGAGGACTTAATGACGTTTCGTACAACCAGTTTTTAATGACTCATTAACTAATGGAAAGTTAATGTGTCATTAGGCTAATGATACATTAACTAATGGAACGTTCGTACAACCGGGTCCTGGACTGGGTCAACGAAGAGCTTCGCCACGAAAATCACGCCGCGCAAACTTTTCAAACGTTGAAGAAGCCAACCGCGAGTACGCGCTGGCATATCTACATAAAAGTCTCGATCCAATGAAATTGGGACTGGATCGCCAGCCCCAACTTTCAGATTTCTATGTACCGTCAGAGCCCAAAAAAGACCGCGAGATCGCGTTCATCGTCGTGGGAATGGGTGTGGTTGGTATCGACACCTACTATATCCAATCGAAATTAATTAATTAATAATTTTTACAAAATTAATAAAAAAAAAATTGTTTATAAATATATATATATATATATATAGAACGATGTTAGTTGACGAACTTTATTTTGCTATGATCGATGTAGGCTACACTGCCCGTAAACACCGTTTACCTGGTGCAAAGAGTATGATTCGTCTGGCCCGAGATTCTCTCGAGACGTGGCGCGAGGACGAAAAATCGGCCTCCCTTTTCGCAAAGCGGATGTTAGATTCCTCACAATCGTGTTCAACTCCAATCGTGATTGGGTTGAGGGATGAATTAGCTTCCTCCGAGTTCCCCCAATTCACGAATTGGAACAGGAGCGAAAACTTAACCCCCAATCGTGATTGTACTTCCAACAGAGGTTTATTATTATCGACACAGTTACCGGACGATCTGGCGAGGGCATGTTGGAGATTGTCCGATATATTAGAATACTTCGCATACGATGAACACGCGCAAACCTGATACCAAACTTTGGTTCGCCTAGCGCGCAAGCTAGCAAACACATACTACAGCCCCGCGGCTACTGGAAGGGACTCGCGGCCATCAAGAACCTCGCCGCGGCGACCAAGGTTTCAGAAAACGCTGTCAAGGAATGGCTCAAGAGGCAGATCTATTTACCCGCGCCTCGCAGTATTCCGCGTTCGAAATTCGACGTGCCGGTGCCGAACCAAGTTCACCAAGCGGATCTCCTCTTTCTCCCTCACGATCGCGTCGGTCGCAAAAGTACGCACTGACAATCGTTGACGTAGCGAGTCGTTATAATGGGGCTGAGCCGCTGGCCACTAAAGAGTCTAAGGAGGTGGCCGAGGCTCTTTCCCGAATATATAAAAGGAGTCCTCTCAAATGGCCGAATCTTCTCCAGGTCGATCCCGGCCGCGAGTTCATGGGCGCGGTCTCTCATCTATTGTCTAAACACAACGTTTCTGTCAGACGCGGCCGCGTCAACATCCACCGAGACCAGGGAATCGTGGAGCGATTCAATCGAACCCTGGCTGGGAGACTGTTCGGTCACCAATACGCCAAAGAGCTGATGCTTGCGCAGCGGGACCCTCATTCGCGATCGACCGAGTGGGTGGCCAGACTGCCCGCCGTGGTCTCCGTACTGAACGGAGAGGTGACCAGATTGATCGATAAGAAGCCCGTAGATGCCATCAAGTCTAAAAAGGTGACGAGCAAGCCATCTGCCGTCTCGCGAGGGCGACCCGTTGGTTTAGAGGAGCAACGACTTCCCTCGGATGTTGACGTCCGGTACATCTATCAACCGGGAGAGCTCGAAGGTGGCAGCCGCCGCGCGACGGATCCTGTGTGGTCTCTCAATGTATATCATCTAGATCGATCTATTACCAAACCAGATGAGCCAGTGCTCTACTATTTGGCTGATGGTCCATCTCGCAGGTTTGTTCGCGAAGAACTTCTTATGGTGCCTTCTGACACCCAGCTGCCCCCGGATCGACAGAGTCTTTAGATTGATAATTAATTTTAATAATTTTCTTAAAATTAATTATTAAAGAGGTTCTGTATGTATTCCGTCTGGTAACACGCGTCTTTTATCGTAGTACGCCGAGAGTCCTAATTTTTGTTGACAGTACGTTTTCATAAGACCGTCTTTCATTTTAAATCCTCTATTTTGTGCTACATCTATAATGTGTTTTCCATCTTCTGTAATTTCACTTAGTACTAGTTTATATTTATCCCAATTTAAATTGTTAGTTCTCTTGGACATTCCTTTCGCAGAGTTTTTATTAATAGAATAAAGTTTTTCTACAAAATAATACTTACTAGATAGCGCTATCGCCCTATCTCCGCTAAATTCCATTTTGAAAAGTCCTGGCTCTCTTTCGCTCCATTTATCCCAAGCCAACCATTTCTTTTTTTCTTTTTCAAACTCGTCTAGTAAGTTAGGTCTAATCAATTCCTCTATCGTTTTTCCACTAACTCCTATATACATACTATCCGTGTCCATCTGTATTAATTCAAAGTCTTCTCTTTTTACGTATTTGTCTAGAAATTCGTAGTAAAATTCCAACATTCTCAATTTAGCTAGTTGATAAACCGCTATTCCACAGTGGAAGGGGCTCTTTACTGCACACCGGGTTTTCCGGGAAGATATTTCGTACGCATCTCCTATCTCTTCCAAATCGTCAAAGAATGCATATCTTAATGCTTTGTCAACACAGGTTTCGTCTTGTGTATATGTCGTATTTAAATGTCTCTCTTTTGCCTCTATCATTTTTCCACAACACGAATTGCCTAATAATTTCATTATGTCAGCCACGGTTTCTTATTTGGTTTCTACATCCCTGTTCGTCTTGCGGCTGTAACTTCTTTCGCGAACCATTCGAAGGGTTTACCACTAATATAATCTATAACACGATGAACTCCCGTTATATCTAGGCCGCGTTTTAAATACCATTTCAATAGTGGCGCGTGCAGCAGTACTTTGGTGGCCGACATAGATCCCACGAATTTTCTTCCATTTCCTCTAGTTCTTCCAGTATCTTCCAAATATTTTATCATGTGTTCTACAACCTCATCAACATCTACTTCTCTGTTTATAAATATTGGGGACATTTCAGAAAACTTATCTTTTAAGTTGTGTGGAACTTCTATATCCACCTCCGCAAACCCAAACCATTCTCCAGATAAAACTCTTTTACAAAACTTTTTAATAACTTTAGGATTGTGTGGGGAATCTATATGATGTATAGTTTCTTTTCCACACGGCATATCTTTATTTAACGTAGATAAATATAACGCGTTTGCATCGTACCCCAAAATAGCCTTACAAGGTTTGTTAATTCCTGTGGAATTAGATCTAATATTTGAAACGCCCGCTTCGGCATATCGTGTAAACACTATTGATGGCCCGCCAACTAGAGCGTCTTTCATCATTTCGTATGTTTCTTCTTTTGGTGCATATAGAGCATCCTCCGTTATAATCGTCTGTGAAGATTTTTGTTCTTTAATGGTTCCTCTCAATAAATATTGTATAGCTACTCCAGGTAGTGTTACCGCATCTTTGAAAATATCCACACCTCTGTGTTTATAAAATTCACACATTTTCTCCACCGCTTCTAGGAACGGTGCTACATCTAAATCGTTATAATATTTCAACCAATTTCTGAAGGTTTCCATATTCTCTTCTTTGAAAATTCTACGACATTTGCTTCATTCTGTTTCATCTATTAACATTTTCCCAGATAGTTTGGAATACCAATTCTCTATATCCGGTAGTCCTGGATAATCCAGCTTGTCTGTAGAATCGAACCACTCGTAAGGAAAGAAAGATTTCTGTCCTTTACAATCGTAGGCTTTTATCCAACTATCGTAACTTACACCGGGTCCTAGGTAAAGTATTACATCAAGAAATCTAAACTCTGGAGTAAATAGAAATATTGTTGCGTTCGCCCTTTTTCCAACCATTACTTTCTTTGTTGTTGATGACAGTTCACCTAATAGATATTTCTTTATTAAGTTTATATCGTACTTACTGCTGTTAAAACCTATAACCGGTACTTGATCTATCCACTGCTCGATCTTGGTGATTTGGTTTTTACATAAATGTTCTGTATTAAACCCATATCTTGGCCCCACTTCTTCTCTTATAGCTTTTCCCCTGACTTTCAAATCTTCTACGAATTTTTCTATAATATTTGCAGGATCTTTATCACAAACATGAGTTACTGTTCCTGAGAAATTATCTCCTATACTAACGCTTATCGGAACGTGCTCGGCCTAGTATTCTAAACGATTACCGAGAGTTTTAAGTAATTCTTTAGAATTAGGTGGCTGGAGATACACCTCAAAATCATATACTATCTGATATGGATAACGAGTAGTGTCGCAACCGATCTTTATATCTTTACCCGTTCTTTGAAATTCGCATTCCCACATAACTACTAGGTTGAATTCTTTGCTTTTAATAAATTTATCTCTTCTCATTGTGTATGCGCGTTCTTCTTTTTTATGCTTTGCATGAATCTCACACCCGTGCCAGTAACAGCCGTGATATTGATATACGGTATTGGTTTCTGAACAGTATCCATCTACTGGAGCTCCTAAAATCCATCTTTCACCCCCGTGTCCACACTGTTCATGGTGAATGTGAATTCCCTCCTTCTTTTCCACAGAGTACATCCAATCGATAGCACCATAACTGTTTAGAACCTTTTGGGTAGAACGCTTTCTCGAACGACGAACGCGGGCGCTCTAAATAATTACCATCACATATTACTTTTGTCTCACCTTTCATACATTTTGGTCCGTGTCTCTTCGTATTACTCGCTTTCGTGAATTTCTGTTTGCAATTATCGCAGGCGTAAATTTTAGATAGGTTTTTAAGGTTTTTTATCAGAAATGCGTGATTATTAAACAGTCCTATTGTCATTGGTTTATTACCTAGTGCATCATAGTGCGCTGGTACCTTTTTCAACCACCAAACACCACCTTGTGTCGGTTGATATACTTCTATGCCGATTTTAAAAAACTCTTCAACCTTTTTCAGATCTGAAAAAGGAATTGGTGAAACCACATTACTATCATTACTACCTCTACCCATCTTACAAACTTCCACTTTGTATTTGGTCTGTCTATTTTATCGGACATTATTCGTGTTTGCTCCTTATCTGACAGCCATTTTTTAACGGTTTTCATTGATGATAGTGGTTCGCTACCACCGAGATTTTTGTGAAATATTATAGTCATAGGTTTTCCATTTTTAGTTTCCTCCATATGTTCTAGCTTGTAAGAATATGAATATCTCAAATAAAAATTGGTTGTTAGATACGGAGCGAGTTTATCGGACATGCGTTCAGACTCGTTAATGTCAATGTTTTTACGAAAGGATAATGTAACTAACCCGTCTTCCTATTTTCTACCTTTTCCAATGTTTCATCATGAGCCCTCAATATTTCTTCACCTTTTTCCACTATCGCGCGACCTATAGATCTTTTAATATTATTTGGTATTGGGTGACCTGTGTGTCTAATTTGGGACAAATTATTGGTGCTTGATGGTTTTTATTACACTAGCCCTTACCCCACCCGCAATACTTTCTTTTTGAATTCTGTTACCAACTTCCTCTGCTAGTGAGAGGTCTTTAAAGGCTCCTCATTTGTGGGCGCGGGTAAACCGCTTCATAAACGCCTCATTCTTTGTGGAGTTTATCAGCTTTGTCAACACCCTAACTCTCAACCGTTTACTATAAGTAATCCCTAGAGATTCGGCTTCTCTTCTCAAACTTTCTATTTCTGCTCTAGTTTCTGGCGGTATCATATTTTCTGTATATATAACCTATGAAATGTATCTGTTCAATTGGATGTGATAAATTTACATCATGTTTTGTTCACGTCCAATTGAACATATACATATAAATATACATATACATATATAATGGAGTGTGTGACTTGTTGTAAGACGTTTACGCGTAAAGACTATCTACGAAGGCATCTATCGAGACGTAGAAAATGTCCTTGTGTCGCCCCACAATTTCAATGCCCCAGATGCCCTTGTAAATTCGTTAGTGCCCAAACTCTTTGTAGACATAAACAACTACGCTGCCCTGTGGCTAAAGGTGAACGGGGTAGACTAGAACTGGTAGAATTAGTTGCTGATCTGCGAAATAAATTAGCTATATTAGAGGGAAAAAATGGGGTGTTGGAATATAAACTACATGTATCACGCGCGGCACATTGAAATTGCATTAATTATTTTCTACAAAATTCATAAATTTGCTGTCGGATACAATTTTCTCGTTAACCAATTTTTGAATTTTTCGGGTGTGGTGGGGGTATTATAGAGGGTTGAATATTATACCACCTTAGGTGGTATTATTTTGACTCCCTTTATACTACTCGCTGTCTTATTGTTTCAAAATGTAAACGTTTTCAATCAAAAATCACGTCTAAACATACTGTAACAGTGTCAAAATATTTGCTCCAAAATGCGCCAGAACGCAGGAAATGCGATGTAGATTTAACCCCCCCCCCCCCCCCCCCACCCCACCCCTTAGCGCTACTACGCTCGTTCGATAATATAGTCAAGTATTGCAAAATAGATACGCTCCACCCCCACCCCATAGCCCGAAATCCTGGATCCGCGCATGCTGTGTGTATATAGCATCTTTACACAATCTGCAGTAAGCAATAATGATTTTAGTGTGGGCTGTTCCAAATGTTTTTAAAACATAACTAATTCTGTATGTGCTAACGGCTCAGTGTAGAAATCTTACGACGCGTGTCCCCGGATCAGCTGGTATCTATTCAGTCGATCTAAAGTATATATTCACCATTCTGTTACACCGTTTTATATTTGAACTGCTTACTGCAATGCTTGATGGTCGGGATTTACACTGGCACCCGTTTCATCGACCGGTAGTCCAGTTTTTGCGGAAGCATGTCACTTAGCCCATTCTTCCAGTTTAATAATTGAGACACGGCATGTGATTTTGAACCTTCGAACATCAGCATAATTTCATGAAATACGTTTACAAAATTTACAACATTTTCCGTAAATGGCGTCAAAAGTTGACAAACTTATATTCTGTATATACTCTGACAATTTTGTAGACTTTTGACTTTTTTTTTTTTTTGTAACGTATTTAATTAAATTACGCAGATGTCAAGATACAAATTCACATGGCGTGTCTCATATAAGAGTACATGTAGACGACATTTATTTTGGAGAAGTTATCGGGATATAAGTTTTAAAAACTATTAACAATCGTATCATGTGTTCTACTTTGCATTTCCGGTCTTTGTTGAAACGCCAGAAGAGGTGAAAGTGGCTGATGGCTGGAACACACAAAGATGGCCGAGTTGGTCATGCCATGTGCCGTATACGATACAGTAACGAGGCAATGTTCACATATCGATGGTCTAGTAACATAAGGTCGTAAGTGCTATGCTTTAGCATAGCAGTTACGACCTTATGTTACTAGACCATCGATATATGTTATATTTATATTGCATTGCATTTACGAAGCAATTATCTTTGAATCAAAGGATGATCAGGTACATAATTGGTCCTTAACAAAACATGATCCGCAACAAATCAAATGCATCAGTCATCGTTCAATAAATGCCCACACCCTTTTCCGCACAAGATTAGGGTGAATGCTGTCAATTCGTCTATGTCGCTATAGGTATTGGAAAGACATACAGTTTATACAGAAACGATTTAAAAACGCAACAATGAGGTAGAAATGTTATTGGAGACCCCTATCTGATTATCAATGTGACCACACCGTACCATGTGACTTTGATTTATTGATTCTATGTTATTTGGATAGATAATGAATTGCTATTCGTACTCGCAATACAATGTTTTGCCAACTTATATAATAGTACATACTGTAATGCCTCAGCCGGGGCGATATAGCATTTAGTGTCACCGATCGAAATCAAAAGAATGCGTCTGTTTCTGTCCTTTAATAACGAAGTGGTGAAAAACTGAAAATACAATAAACAATACTGATCATGATGAAGATAAAACTGAATGAAAATATGATAGAAATGCAAATTGTCAAAGGCTAAATGTGTAATATGTTTACTTAGAAATAGCTCTCAGAATTAGATAAACTCACCCGGATCAAGTTACAGAAGGAAATATGCATAGGAATCAACCAGAAATGACGATCTAAGACGTGGTGAATTGTCCCGGGTACGAACCCGTATGCATATAAAGTTGGGTACGAACCAGTACAAGAACGAGTTTATACGACCAGAGGAATGAGCCTAAAATGGCTAAACGGTCACGAGACAATATTTCTAAGTAAACATAATATGATGAATATAACAACTAAACTAACACTTTGGGCCATAAAGGTGTGTGGAACTTGTAAATGTAGTTTAATTGAACCACGGTCAATATTTCAGACTCGTGGTGAGTTCTATACAAAATGGCTGTAATAGTTTGTAAGGGAGATAACTAGGTATCGGCCTACTAGCGGATACCCGCATCTGAGGTTCGTACCAGTTTAGTTACGGGCCACAACAGACGTCCCCGAAACGCTGGTGCAGTAAGGTAACAGCACACTCCCCGTCTGATATCAGTGATGTCACAATATTTATCCAGTTGTGAACTACCTAAAGATAATATGCATGAAGGAATATGTCCAGTATGTGTAACAAATTACCCACCATACGACTTAATGCTCACAAAGATGAGGAGGACGATTTCCTCTTGACCATATAACTAAACTTCATCGAGTACGAGTACGTGTGTAGAATCGAATACACCGACTGAGGCTAAACATCGATATGTATGCCGAATGTGATGGTAGGATAACCAAGCACGATGATGCGTCCTCCAGTATGGATAAACTAGCATATGGACGTGTCCACATGGCATACAACTAGTACTAGAATATGAGTGCGCACTGTGATGACCATTATTTTAAAGCTAGGTATTTCTCCAGTGTGAATACGCATTACATAATGACTATATGGAGAAATGTGGAGTGCTCTAAAATGTATGATTTAGCACGCAACTCCCCAGTGTGAGCACGCATGTTGTCTGTTTACTATGGCTCCTCTCCGATTTCGCTGTTGGCTACAACAAAACCAGCTTGGTGACCGGTCGTGTGTATATCGACGGTTTGCCATCCCTAATCACGCGGACTTCCGCCTTGCGCACTTTCCCATCCTCACTAGGGATGGAGTTGATGATAGCACCTACTGGCCAATCATTCTGCATACGTCGCTGTCCATCAATAGCACGACATCGCCACGTCTGAGATTAGCACTCTCGTAGTGCCACTTACGTCTGCATTGTAACGTTTGCAGGTACTCGCGCCTCCATCGACACCAAAACGTATCTGCCAGTATTTGGACTCGTTTCCATTGGGCTTTGTACATATCCGTCAAGTCAAATTGTCCTAAGGAGGAAGGTACATTACCAGACTTCTGAGTAAGGAGCGTTGACGGCGTAAGTATTTCGGGATTTTCAGGATCCGAGGACACGGAAACGATAGGGCGCGCGTTGATAATGGCTGTAACTTCGGCCATCAGAGTGACCAGTACCTCGTGGGTGAGACTACTCGCCGTTACGTCAGAAAGCATCGAATCCAAAATCTTGCGAGTGACTCCTATCATGCGTTCCCATGCTCCTCCCATATGGGAAGCATGTGGTGAATTGAATAGCCACACAGTTCCCGTCTTATACAGGTAGTCCTTGACTGGACCGACTTCTACGTTGAATGCCTCGATATTCAGACTGTCGGTAGCACCCACGAAGTTGGTCCCACAATCCGAACGGAAAACCTTCACCTTTCCCCGAATTGCGACGAACCTACGAAGAGCGTTAATAAAAGAAGATGAAACTCAATTCTTCAACGACTTCTATGTGTACGGCTCTGGTAGTGAGACAGGTGAACATATTCCCCAACGTTTGTTTGTTTGCCTGACCTCCTCTTGTGCGACGACTAATGACTGTCCAAGGACCAAATGTGTCTACTCCAACTGAAGAAAATGGCGGCCCAGGAGTAACACGGTCGGACGGTAAGTCAGACATCTTCTGTTGCACGAATTTTCCGCGTAACTTTCTGCATTTGACACATGCGTGGATCACGGATGATATCGAACGTTTAGCGCCGTAATCCATAGTCCCGCGCTTCTTATAGCACCTTCTGTAAAGTGTCGTCCTTGGTGTTTCACTTCTCCATGATGATGGCGCACAAGTAACGTAGCTATGTGGTGTTTTGCTGGGATAATGATATGGTTCCTTTCATTAGTGTCAATGTCTGCTTCTGTTGAAACGACCGCCAACTCTGAGAATTCCGTTGTGATCAACTACTGGGTCTAGAGACCGCAACGGGCTATTATTGGGCAATGGCCGATTGTCTGTGATACATTCGAGATCTTTGTCGAACACTTCCCGTTGGACTGCTCTAATAACGGTGAGTTCCGCTGAGCGGTACGAGTCCACCGCTTTAGCTTTAGGACACGCATGCCAGCCCTTGCATGGACTGGTGTTGTGATAGCCTTGTGCTACGTGTTAAGACGCGCGATAGTTTCCACTAGGTCGCTCCATATAGAAAAATCTTTCAAATCGGTGAGATCCTAGTATTCCTGCATTTGTGACGTGCGTTTTCAGGACGTCGACCGCCGGTCTCAACTCCTTATCCTCGTCAGCGTTCACGATATTGTGTGTACTCTCAGGTCGTTCGTCGTCACTATGGAGGAGGGATACTGGTGGCCCTTTCAACCATAGACTTCCATCCATAGTTGCAGCTGAAGATGGTCGCGTTGCGCAATCAGCTGGGTTCATGTTGGTAGGAATGTAGTTCCACTGTTCCGGTTTCGAATATTTGTGAATGAGTTGTACCCTGTTGCTGACGTACACGTAAAACTCCTCGTTCTATTGTTTATATACCCTAGAACCACCTTGCTATCGGTGTAAAACCTCACTAAGTCTGCTTCTATACCCATGTGATCTAGTATTGTCTCAGACAATTCAGCGGCTAACACGGCAGCACATAATTCCAGGCGCGGGATGGTATGTCCATGCTTAGGAGCTACTTTAGCCTTACCAATGATGTCCCCACCCCATGTTCAGAGCCGTCTGGACCTGTAGTTTTAAGGTATGCAACCGTGGCGATTGCTTGTTCAGATGCGTCTGAGAAAATGTGTTACTTCCTTTCTAACACAGTCACTGAGTGAGCTAGACGAGTATGTACGTGGCACGTGAAGGTCCTGTAGTAGGGATAGCGAGTCTCGCCAATCTATCCACTGCTGCTCGTATTCAGTCGGCAGAGATTCGTCCCAACCTCTACTTTCTGACATCAGTCCTCTTAGGAGTAACTTTCCTTGAATAGTGACAGGCGCGGCAAATCCCAACGGGTCAAACAGACTGTTAACGGTGGATAGAAGTCCGCGTCGTGTATACGGTTTCTTTTCTCCAGACACTTGAAACGTAAACGAGTCTGAGTTGATGTCCCAAACTAAACCGAGACTTCTTTGTAATGGGAGATCAGTGTCGTCTAAGTACAGCTGCTGAAGGTCCTTGGCGAGGTCGGAAAACCGGAAATGCCTTCCTCACCTCGTCGTTGTTTGAAGCAATTTTGTGTAATCTAAGATTGCCTTCGCTTTGGAGTGCTTCCTGTGTGCGCTTCAGAAGGTCAATTACTTGATGCGCAGTGGGTCGGGATGGGAGTCCATCATCCACATAGAAGTCGTTATCAACGAACGTCTTGACGTCTTCACCGAAGTCATTGACACTGTCTTCAGCCGTTTTGCGAAGACCTAACGTGGCGATTGCGGGTGAAGGTCCGTTGCCGAAGACATGGACGCACATCCTATACTCAACGAGAGCGTTGTCTGTGTCGTTATCCTTTGTACCACAAAAATCTAAGGTAGTTTTTCTATGAGCTTCATTCACATAGAAACAATGAAACATCTGCTGTATGTCGGTAGTGACTGCCACAGCCTCTCTACGAAAGCGCAGCAACACACCAAGAAGACTATTTGTCATGACCGGTCCTGTCAGTAGAACATCGTTCAGTGAGACTCCGTTATGTTTCGCGGATGAGTCAAACACTGCTCTAATCTGATTAGGCTTTTTTGGGTGGTACACGCCGAATATGGCAGATACACATTCATTCGTCGGCACTTAATGGCGGAGCCAATTCAGCGTGTTTTGCGTCGAATACGCCCTGCATGAAGCTAAGGAAGTGTTCCTTTTTATTCGGATCTTTCTTAAGACTATAGTCCTAATGTCTTAGCTCGTTTAAAACCGCTTGCTGCCTATTGTTCGGTAGCCGTGGTCTGTCGGCACGGAATGGGAGGGGAGCTTCCCAATTTCCGGCTTCGTTCTTATGGAATTCCCTATCCATGATTTCAATGAATTCATTATCGTCTACAGACATTCCCGGCTTGTCATCATGTCTAGTCTTCTCGAACAGTGAGGCACCTGTATGACTATCAATGTCTGTACACGTGTGGTTAGGACTATCATAATGGTGTCGACCCTTGGTATTGTCCTCGATTACCTCGAAACTATTTTGGCATGGTTCGAATAAAGTTGAACGTCCGTTGGCCAATAAGTGAATTTTGTTCACATTTACACGTTTCGGTTTGTGCACCTTCCCGAGACAAGTCTCACCTACAATTACCCAGCCGAGATTAAGTCGTTGTGCGTAAGGCGAGTTTTGTAGACCAATGCGCTGGTCTAGTACGTGGTGCGCCTCGGGTAAGTCTCTACCTTATGAGTAGAACAGATGTGTGTTGCTCAACTGGAGGAATATCGCCAATAATGTCGTTCAGGTGCAGATAATGTTCGGCTATTTCGGGAGAAGGTATTTCTTCTCTGTTTCGGAATTTTATTACATTCAATTAGAGTTGGCAACCGTAGCCGAGTGCCACCATCTAACGTTTCTACTATGCAATCGCGAGCTTGACGACCGACGTCACAACGTTTCCTGCACATGAAGAGAGTGTGTATTCGATTTCCTGTCCATGTAGTCCAAACCGTTGAACAAGTCCGTCTTCGCTAAAAGAGCGATTGCTTTGCTCATCGAGGATAGCATAGTGTCCTTAATGCATTTTCTGGGTGCCATCTTCGTATACGTTTACTAGAACAACCTTCGCACAAGACTTTCCGCTAAACTCAGAGCCGCAAATCTGCGTGCAGTTTTGACGACACGTTCTCCAATTGTGAGGCATTTCTCTCCCCGCCGTGCTTTGGCGGAGATTGGGAATCCTTGACTTTAACGGAGTTTTGGCCCCGATAATTGTCGACGTGTAGTGCAGCAGGATGACGGTCGCTACCGCATGTCTCGCAATGGATGGTCTCGTGGCAAGCAGGACTTAAATGTGTGTATGAATTGCAACACCTGAAGCAGATTCTGTTATCCTTCATTAGTTTCCGGCGATCTTCTATTGTCTTGTTCCTGAACGTCATACATTTATTCAGTGCGTGTTTCGTTTTGTGGATAGGACACACGTCGATTGAGGCAGAAACATGTCTAGTTTCATTGTGTTTAACCTCTGTTTTCTTTGTGGCTACAAAGGACTTATCGCGCCCCTTAGCAAATGGCGGATTTCCCTTAGTACCAGAATCTGATGGAGCGTCGTACGTTGAAACTGGGGTCGTTTTTTGACCTTGCTCATATCTCTGATAAACTCGCAGAATACACTAAACGGAGGGTACGTAACACCGTTGCGGCGTTTGTATTCTACAGCCTTTCCAGTCCATTTTTCTTGTAACTGGTATGGAAGTTTGCACACGATAGCTTCACACCGCTGACGTGTCGTAGTAAGCTAATTGTGCGTTGAATTTCTGGTCTTCCTTTACCGACTCGATCTCGCAGAGTAGATCAGATAATTCGTACAATTTAAGATTATCTCTGTTTGTCAACTTCGGAAAGTTGGCCAGTTTCCGTTTCAGGGAATGCTCAACTATTTCTGGGCAGCCATATCTGTCGTCCATACGTTCCCAGAGTCGATGTAGAGCCGCTTCAGGGTTATTAGCATTTGATGCTCTAATGCTAATAGATATTTTGTGGATTCATTACCTAACCATTTAAGTAGCAGATCCAACTCTTCAGATGGTGATACACCTAGCTCGGTCATTACAGAAGTGAAGCTCGACCTCCAGATCATGAAGTTCTCTGGTTTGTCATTGAAATGGGTGAGTCGAGACAGAAGTAAATCTTTCTGAAATAGGTAATGATTGAGTTCAACGTTGGGAGACTGAAACTGATGAACTGGCGATGGATAGAACGGTTGCTGATTACCGACATCAGCAGCACCATAGACAAATGCAGGAGCTTCATTTGTAGGGTTATTTATGGTGTGTTTCAAATGTGTCGCTGAAACAGGGAATGGGTTTCCGACATAATGTGGAGACGGCTGCTCTCCGGTGTGGATGTGATTAGCATGCACAGGCTGCTCAGAATGGAGTGGCAACGGCTGCTCTCCGGTGTGGATGTGACTAACATTCACAGGACGTTCTCCGGTGTGGATGTGACTAACATGCACGGGCTGCTCTCCAGTGTGGATGTGATTAGCATTCACAGGACGTTCTCCGGTGTGGATGTGACTAACATGCACGGGCTGCTCTCCAGTGTGGATGTGATTAGCATTCACAGGACGTTCTCCGTGTGGATGTGACTAACATGCACGGGCTGCTCTCCAGTGTGGATGTGATTAGCATTCACAGGACGTTCTCCGGTGTGGATGTGACTAACATGCACGGGCTGCTCTCCAGTGTGGATGTGATTAGCATGCACAGGCCGCTCAGTATTGAGTGGCAACGGCTGCTCTAAGGTGTGGATGTGATTAGCATGCAACGGACCATTTGTGTGTTGGCCATCGTTGACATTGCTGTCCTGACTGCACAATTGTCCATTATTCTCCGGGAAGCGCGGATCAGTGTGTGTGTCGATCAAGTCTGGAGATCGCAGATAATGGCATGCTGAGCCACATAATTCTGCGTGCGCTCAAATGAGTCGACTCGTTCTGAAATCTCTGACCTGGTCACAAGGTCGAACTGAGGTCATCGCCCACTTGTAGAGCATCGCTTCGCTTCTGCTGCCACCGCTACCTTCTCTTGCGCGATATATTCCAGGTCAGCATCTAGTTCTGCCATTTTCTGTGTGGCGACTGCAGTGGCTGTAGTTGCGGCTGCTCGCTGTTTACGAATTTCTGTCTCTTGAGCAGCGAATTTCATGCAAGCGCGTGCAGCTACCGCCTTGGCGCGTTTTACGACAAGTAATGAGCTAACATTAGATATGCCAGACTTGTGAGAACACGACTTCGAACAGGAGAGAAACAGTAGCCTGACCTGTGGTCGATTTTAGCCCTTGAACTAAGCGTTGATGAATACTGCGAGACCGAATCAGGATTACGTATCGCATGTATATAGGTTGCAAGTTGTCTTTTGGCATTTTCAACAACAACCGATTTCTTTGCCGCTATTCGCGCATTATGTTGCCCCACCTCATAAAGGCTCTGGGGTACCTGTCCTTAATAGGTAACTCAGGTAATCTGAAGACAGTGTGAAATAATCGGAAGAACAGTTTCGAGATCACTCTGGAGCAGTTCTACAGATCTAATATCACTTGGTAAATTTGTAGTTGCTGCAAGTATTTCAGCTAACAATTTCCAACAATGATCTAATTTGGATCCGTGTTTAGTGATGGTAACCTCATACAGTTCTGCTCCCTTTTCAGTTAATGTCCGAATGCGCTTATCTCCAGTGTGCGTGGAAATATCGCCCGCAACCGCCGAATCAGTCTCTGTATACGACTGCATGATGTTGTGCGAATAAAAACAATGAATTCAAATAAACTGTTCTGTTAGTGTTTAGTATCCAGCTGCTGTATAGGCGGCGACCAAATATGAGTTGTCTATGCCCGTAGCCAACTGGATGTTATGGTAATATTCGACGGAAGTGTCGAATGGTGTCGTGGAACACGATATCAGCACCCCTTTATGTGACGAAGTTTTTTCACTGTAATGCCTCAGCCGGGGCGATATAGCATTTAGTGTCACCGATCGAAATCAAAAGATGCGTCTGTTTCTGTCCTTTAATAACGAAGTGGTGAAAAACTGAAAATACAATAAACAATACTGATCATGATGAAGATAAAACTGAATGAAAATATGATAAAAATACAAATTGTCAAAGGCAAATGGTGTAATATGTTTACTTAGAAATAGCTCTCAGAATTAGATAAACTCACCCGGATCAAGTTACAGAAGGAAATATGCATAGGAATCAACCAGAAATGACGATCTAAGACGTGGTGAATTGTCCCGGTACGAACCCGTATGCATATAAAGTTGGGTACGAACCAGTACAAGAACGAGTTTATACGACCAGAGGAATGAGCCTAAAATGGCTAAACGGTCACGAGACAATATTTCTAAGTAAACATAATATGATGAATATAACAACTAAACTAACACTTTGGGCCATAAAGGTGTGGAACTTGTAAATGTAGTTTAATTGAACCACGGTCAATATTTCAGACTCGTGGTGAGTTCTATACAAATGGCTGTAATAGTTTTGTAAGGGAGATAACTAGGTATCGGCCTACTAGCGGATACCCGCATCTGAGGTTCGTACCAGTTAGTTACGACCACAACAGACGTCCCCGAAACGCTGGTGCAGTAAGGTAACAGCACACATACTGTAACATGTTTAAATAGTTGCCAGCCCCCCCTCCCCCCCCCACAATATTGAGAGTGGGGGGGGGGGGGGGGGGGGGTCAGAGTATGTATTGGCCCCTCCAATAATTGCACGAAATTGTGTGTGTGTATCGTCATTTATACTGTTCATATATATATATTGTACATGCTACCATAGGTAAAGCCATATTTACTTGCACAGTAGGTGAGTAGACACCAGGGACAATACACTCAGGTAACTGCCTACATGTCACTGGATTTGATAGCTAATAACAGAGTACAGTAGTGGTATATATGGTATGTGTTGTGTGGTTTGCCAGGTAAAAGTGATACCCTGTGCGATTTTCTGTGTATGAGTTATTTATATTGATGCAATCATGTTGTAAAAAAACACAGGCACAAACCTGTCCATAAAACTGACATATTTTACAGTTTGGTGTAATGTAATTGATACGAGTCCGTTCTCCTAGCTTTTCTACATGTGATTAGCTACTTTATATCATATATTCTACTTCACATTTTGAGTTCTTTGTCAAACGGCAGAACAGGTGAAACTGGCTGATGGCTGCACACAAAGATGGCCGAGTAACGAGGCAGTATTCACATATATGGTATACATATATTCTATCATATTTACGAAGCAATTATCTTTGTAGAACGGGTCCTTAAGGTTTTGTACCTATCCAGTTGGCAGGTTTCTCTAGCAGGATTGCTGCTCAAACGCTAATCAAAATAGAATAACGTATCGTTGTCACAAAACATCTCACTCGGGCACCAATTCATTACAACGTACCCTCTCGGTATGTCATACATTGACAAATGTCACAGCCTGCAAACCTTTATTCATCCAATAATGTATCGTTAGAGGGAATTACAAACAGTTTATGTATGTAACTGATAATGTGTATAACATCATCGGTATTTTACAAAATAAAAAAGCTTACCTTCTATGTATTTTTTGGAGTGTAAGTGTAAGCTAACCATGTTTACGCCTGATATTATTACGTGTAATAGGTTATGTAAAATTGTACTCTGTATTTCTGGTTACATGTTACGCTATTATAAGGGCATAACATAAAACTAACACAATCATGCGGTATATTTAATTGCATCACTACATCATGTATATCTTCGCTATATATACATGTAGTACAGGACAATGTACTGTAGCATATTAAGCAAAGACATACCGAACATATATAATGTTACATGTAGCAAAATAGTTTGCCCCCCCCCCCCCCCCCCCAACTAATTAATTGAAACGCTCCTATGCCTAAGTATATGTTCTATTCATATTCAGTCACTGTTGGTATAACCCTCATCACGAAATTGCCAGTGTGGCGTGTTCAGTTTATTTTTAGCTTTCGAACTAGACAGTGCGTTCATCGTCGTTATATGCAATATTAAATAATACGTTAGTGCTGTGATATCGAATATGCCGTTCGACTTTAGCAACAAGAAAGTGCTGATCACTGGAGCTGGTCGCGGTATTGGTCGGGAGCTGGCTAAGGCGATCGCGGCCGCTGGAGGTGGTGTTTATGCCTTAAGCCTAACCCAGGACAATCTAGATTCGCTCGTTGAGGAGGTGCCATCTATCCATGCTGTCCAAGTTGACCTATTGGACTGGGAGGCTACACGACAAGAGGTGGAGAAGTTGGAACGTTTTGACGGTGTAGTCAATAACGCTGGAATTAACTTCCCGTTCACGGACTCTACAGAGGTCCTGAAAGAAAGTCTAGAAACCGCTTTTAGCTTAAATGTGATGGCTGCGATTAATATAATCCAGACTGTTAGCAAGAAGATGATTGCTTCAAACACCGGAGGATCTATTGTTAACATATCCACGTTCATAAGTGCGCGTGCGTATAAAGGGTTGCTGCCTTACACCGTTTCCAAAGCTGCGCTGGACATGGTAACAAAACAGTTTGCATTGGAGCTGGGTCCGCACAATATTAGGGTGAATTCTGTCAATCCGTCTATGGTTTATACAGATATGGCGCAGGAATATTTTAAGAATGATCCGGGAATGGAGAATAATCTTATATCGGATATTCCAATGGGGAAGATTGTTAGTATGCAGGAAGTGCTGGATCCTATATTGTATCTACTGAGTGACCATTCTAGCATGGTGTCTGGAACCACAAACTATGTCGATGGTGGTCAGACCTGTCACATTACATTTTAAATAATATTCGACCTTTATAAACCGACAAAAACGTTAGAAATTACAGAACAGAACAGGATAATTGGTTTGACTGTCAGTGGTCTAGTATGAAGTTATATGAACGTGGCAATATGTTGTGTATTGGTGAGCGAATTTTGGATCTGGACTTTAACCCTAAGTAACTGGTATGGATTTTGATGTTAATTTTGCAACCAATCCAACCGTCACAAAATGATTTTCAGACTAGTCCATTGATGAAAATGGTGTGTTTTTGCTTTCAAAAATATGAAAATTACTTGCAAAAAGTGCAGATCCTGATGAGATGGCTCGTTACGAGCCGGCTCAATTGGATCTGCACTGTTTGCAAACGCCGCTGTTGCGGGTTTTTTGGTTCACAGGGTTAACATTAAAATATATTATATAATTGTTAAATTCCAATCTTGACGAGTGGAAAATCAAGAATTCGTCGAGGCCGGCTAAATAACTTACATAGTTCTGATACTGTACTGTGCTACTGTTTGGACTAGTTCATTAATAATATCAGGAATATCTGTTAAAAATCTAAAAAAAATACTGACAAAAAACTGTAGTTCCTAATGAGACTGCTCGTTACTAGCCAGCTCATCTCGACCTACATGGCGACAGGGCCTCGAGAACTAACTCCATCGACAAGGCGATCACTGGTGCTGCACTCGGCACCGATGTAAACTGTTTCAAGTCGATTTATGCACCAGTCTCATGACGAAATGACACTCATCTCTACCTAAAGCTATTGCATGAACACAGTTTTCGTCTAGTAACCGGTGAAAAATTATTGCGCCGGTTATTAGACGGATATGTGTTGTACGTAACTGAACGGGAATCCGTCATGAATCCAACGCCTATTTCGACGCGAAACAGTATACGCCGTCGCCGAGTGCAGCACCAGTGGCGGTACCATTGCGCCACCGCAACCCTGGTCGTTTTAGGCGCTGTCGCCGTTAGTGTCACGTGTTCAATTTGATTGATGTATTGGTGTTTAATGGCCCATCAACAGCTAAGGTCATTTAACGCCGGGCCAACGGGTTCGAATCGCTCATTTAACATGCTGCATCGGGTGGGGGGGGGGGGGGGGGGGGGGGTGGGGGGGGGGGGGTCCGAAAATCAGAATGGAATATTTACATCGATTCAGCCCTGAAAATTAGAATAAGCCGACATGGTCCGAGGTCCATACCGCACCAAAGTCACTTGTCCTCTGATTCGGATCACAGACTGATCGTGACAAACATAAAGCATATTTCTCTCAGGTCCCGGGTAGACGATAAAGTTATTTTATAACCTAAACCACTATTCATAGATGTATTAATTACCTATGAAATGTACTTTAAAATATAAGTATATTCAGAAGTTCGCGCGTTTCACGTCCGAAATAATGACCCTTGACACTGTATACTGATCGTTTCGACTGAGCATAGACGTTCGACAAGTGTTAAGCTGTTTCAAGCTACGAACGTTTGCTTAACCTTACAATGCTGAAGTAAATTTTGTTGTCTGCTGTTTAACCTTTTCAACCCTAAGGAACTGGAATGGACTGTGATATGCTAATGTTCAGACCAATCCAATGGTCACAAAATGAATTTCAGATTCGTCCATTTATGAAAAGGGGATGTTTTTGTTCTAAGAAATATGAAAATTACTTGCAAAAAGTGCAGATCCTGATGAGACGGCTCGTTACGAGCCGGCTCATCTGGATCTGCACTTATTGCATAAACCGATATAGCGGGATTTCGGGTTCAAAGGTTAAAATGTTTTCTATTTTCCATTTTCTCATAAAAAACATGCTTTAACAGATTTTGAGAATCATTTCAAATGGAAATGATTCTAAAGTGCTGTCAAACATGTTTTCATTGAGAACGAATGCAAACACTAAATCAACAGCAGACGACAATTATCGTGTCCAGCATTCTGACATTAAAATCTTCAGTAAAAAATTGGGAGGTGATATTCAGCAACAATACGCGTTTTATATTATTAACCCTTTCAACCCTAAGTAACTGTAATGGACTGTGATATGCTGATTTTCCGACCAATCCAATCGTCACAGAATGATTTTCAGATTAATCCATTTATGAAAAGGGGATGTTTTTGTTCTAAAAAATATGAAAATTACTTGAAAAAAAGTGCAGATCCTGATGAGACGGCTCGTTACGAGCCGGCTCATCTGGATATGCACTGTTTGCGAAACCCGCTATAACGGGCTTTCGGGTTCAAAGGGTTAATACAAAAACATTGATAGCAATTGTACATGCATATGTATGTATGTTTTGACCAGTGCATATACTGGGCAGACGTCAACAATGAAAACTGTAACCCAGGTTTCACGGATCGTTGCCTTAAGGGATAAGCAATGTAATTTTACAAAAAGAAACATGATAATTTCCGTACATGACGTCGAAAGCTGACGAAATATTCAGAACAATTTGCCAAATGCAGAATAGAATTCTGCATTTGTTATGAAAGATTAGACAACTTTCGACGTAATTTACAGAAAATATAACGGTTTCTGTAAATATTCTAAGGAAAAATTCGCACATTCTTCTTAGGTGCAAAATAGCATGGCTTGTTCGTATATTAATTTATACCACATGGATGTAGAACAACTCGTGAATACCAACACGTGGCTGTGACTGTAGAAATGGTGCTTATTGGTTTTGCGACCAGTGTAGATCCAGCGGATCAGCATGTGTGCCCGCACAGTCTGATCAGGAACTGTACTGTCCACCATTCCACCAAGGAAACACCGTCATGCTTCTAAAAAGAAACATAGATCGTTATTAGACTACCAGGCGCGGATACAGGGGGGTGGGGGGGGGATCCAGGGGGTCCGGACCACCCCCCCCCCTGCTCACGGCAAAAAAAATCAAAAAAAAAATCTACATTACTCGAATAGTTGGATGACTTTTTTCGTTGTCTAGATGTCAGGAAATCGCTATTTGATCAGTAGCTACACTAGCCACACATCTCATAAGACCCATTTCTCCAGTCACAGCCACACGTACATTTGTGTGACACTAGTGAATTCAAGGTGTATGCTCACTGGTTACAGCAACAACAACAAGTATTGATCCAGAAGCCCTCCGATTCAAAGTATATAAGAAAGTATTCCTTTATTTTGTCCGTATTATGTCACTTCTGTCGTTTTTGCGAAGAATCGATTTCCATGTCTACCGATGTGCCGAACTCCCGGGACCACCAAATGCAGCTCACGAAGACGCGTTTCATGCACCATATTTCATCAAAATCCGTTAAGGAAAATATCAAATAATACGTACTTTGGAGTGGGCGCGCTTTCAACACGTTCAGCCATTGCTGTTGTTGTTGTTGCAACCACGTGAGCATGCATCTTGAAATTGTCTAGACACCATGTATATATGTTATATAATATACACGCAGAGCAATTTATAACTCGTTTGCAATGTACAGTGGAACCTCTCTAAACCGGACACCCTGGGGGCCTCCAGCGTGTCCGGTTTAGAGAGGTGCCACCGTAATTAAGCACTCGATGACCAATGATTGTCATTTTTCTGTTATCAACAGACAGGACAATGACACAAATTACATTGAAACCCATCTAACTTAGACACAATGGGGTCCCGAGGGTGTCCAGTTTAGAGGGGTTCCACTGTATATTGCAAACGAGTTATAAATTGCAAATTCCGCGCTCGACTGGTAGATGTTGTCTAAGTCATCACGACCGCGGCAATAGAACGGTTTACTAATATGTGACTGTGACTGGAGAATTTGGGCTTATAGGATTTGTGACCAGTGTAACTCCTGATCAAATAACACACTCCTGTAGCCTGATAACGATCTGTATTGCTTGTTAGAAGAATGATGGGTGTTTCATTGATGAAATCGTAAACAGTGCAGACCCTGATCAGACTGTGTGGATGCACATGCTGATCTGTATCTACACTGGTTGCATAACCCATAAGCCCCATTTCTCCAGTTACAACCACATAGCTAATACGCCTAAGTCAGTGAGTTTGTCAAATAAAACGACACGCCTCATAAACGCACACAAGTTGACCTTCAGCGGCCTGTGTTTTCCGTGCCCTAAATAATACCGGGGTGTGCTAAGGTAGTGTTGCTTATTTCTGAAGGGTTATTCAAAATGTGGCTAAGTTCCATCCGTGTTACGTGCTGCCGTCGTGTAATCTACGTTGACACTAGTCAATCATAATTCATTTATTTCAAGCAAAAAGCGTCCGCGTATGCATTCGTTCGTCCATATGTCGAATCCCTCCGACACCGTCCATCCGTCCGAAACCTGCATTGAAGTTTCTAAATACCTTAGATCTTTCGCTCTGCAAACGTCAGTTGGATTGTATGGAGGCGTCCTGGTTCCAATGCTAAAATATTTTTACTGACTCCTAATTATGAGATACTACGTCCTAATTAGTACTTACAGCCCTTCCAGCGGTCCTATAATTCCTATAATTCCTATTTTTCAGACTTTTTCAAAATATCCTATAATATCCTATATTTTGGGCAATATTCCTATAATTCCTATATATTTTTTGGGTAAGCAAAAGGTTGCTTTTTCTTTGGTTAAAATATAACTTTTTTGTTCAATTTGTTGCACTAAATTCATCATGCAATTTAAAGGACATCAAGTATTTATTAATGTGATGTTGACATCATTTCAACAAAATTAATTTATGTACATGTAGTACCATGATGTGTGCCAATTCATTCTTAATTGTTTTTCAAAAATCCCTTTTGTAATGTAATAAGTTAAGGTAAATGACTTATTTGCACAAATAAATGATTTGTGGTGGAACGCGGCTGGCTAGAAGGGGTGTTGGGAGGCCAGATATAGTGTCCTATATTTTTTGGAAAAAAAATCCTATATTTTGTTTTCACTGTGCTGGAAGGGCTGTACTTAGAATCTCCTAATTAGGACGTAATATCTCCTAATTATGATATATTAAGTCCTAATTAGGACATACTAACTCCTAATTAGGATATATTAGTTCATAATTATGTGTTATTATCTCCTAATTAGGACTTACTATCTCCTAATTAGGACTTTATGTGCCGATGCTAACAAATAATTTATCCTAATTAGGAGATAGTAAGTGCTAATTAGAAGATACTAACTAACTCCTTATTAGGAGATATTATCTCCTATTTAGGAGATAGTAACTCCTAATTAGGAGTAATTATGAGATAACTGTATTTTAGCATTGGTACCAGGACGCTTCCATAGGATTGTCCTGAAACGTCAAAATCACATTTATCAACAATATATGGATGATGATAAAGATGAATTTGACATTTCAATATTATCATTTGTATATGTTATTCAGTCTCGATGTGTTGATTAGTTTGTAATATGTGTTGATATTTTGACTACGTTATATTTGTGCAAGCATTTGTTTGTCTATCATCCAAATTCACTTTCTATAACTCTGACTCTATAATATGCCCAATGTCAAGAACAAACTACCGATTTTGTACTATATATTTTTCCATAGTTGCGTTAAAGTCCGTGTTATCAAAACATTGTTTCAGTCGTTTGACATTAACCATGGAAATGTCTACGGCATTATTGGGCTTACATGTGTGGTGATAGACGAGCATATGGCGTTTGAACTTATGGCTGCACATATACAAGATACTTACACATATTTTAAATGGAATAAACTAGATCCGCCCATGAAACAGATGGCCTGTATCTCACAAAACGCACCTGGGGCCCGTTTCACTAAACTTCGTACGACTAAAATGTTCGTAAGTGCAAAATTATGATAGTCTGTAAATTTCACATTAACAAAGTTTTCTTGTAAAACATTATTGGATTTACATGTATTGAGCATAGGCTGCATATGCAGCCTATGCTCAATAAATGGAAATCCATAAATTGAAATTTACAGACGATCTTAAATTTGCACTTACGAACATTTTAGTCGTACGAAGTTTAGTGAAAAGGCCCCCTGTACCATACTATGGGAATCACGACAGCTGTTGTATCGAGCAACCTGAAAGTTAGGGTCCCATCTATTAGGCACAACATGCTCATTATAGGAATTAAATAAGTGTATAATTGTGTCCCACTATACCACCAGACATCCATGCTCCCCAGACAACATTAAGACACAGAATTTGGTAATTATCCATGTTGCTGGCAGTCCTGCCACACACCAGAGATAACAGCAGTATCATGGCACATGTAGCCGGGTTACACATCACAATAGCTCCCGACACTCGTGTGCCCACTGTTTGTAATTCTTGATATGACACTATCAGTGGCATGTTGTGGCATGCATCTGACCAGTTATTATCCTATCGCGTAGCGAAAATGAGATGCAAAAGCTGTCTGTCCGTCTGTCCGTCAATCTTCCACCAGGTATACTTGTGGATCAATTCGTGCGTACAAGAGGTAATTGTGCAACATTATTTCTTGTGCACAGGCAGACTATTTACAGGTGTACAAGTAAGTGGGTTTACAAGTATACCGCAGTGTGTACGTCCGTCCGTATTTCTGTCCGTCACGTTTTAGATTCGCTTATATCTTCTGTACTGTATGACCTATTGGGCTTGAAACGTCATGTACATGTTCATTATCATCCATGTTTTCATTCCTTACCCCACGTATGCTCTCCCATGCCCAAGGTGAAGATCAAATAACTTATAAATTACGTCCGGTCGATGCGTGCGCGTTTCTACATTCTCCTATAACTTGTTTGATCTACGACCACTTGGCTTGAAACTTCATGTTCATGTTTATTAGAATCCACATTCCCATTCCCCACCACACTCATGCTCTCCGCAAGCACAATGTCAATGTCAATGTCAAATAACATTATATTTGTTCATCCAGTAGATGTGTGCACATTTCTCCATTCTCATATAACTTCTTTATTGTACAGCTAATTGGCTTCAAACTTCATGTGCATGTTTATTATCATCCATTTTTTTTATTTCGCGCTCCAGAATGCTCCCTCTCCCTTGGCATCGGTCAATGTGAAATAACTCTGAAATTACAACTTCAGTACATTTTTTCTGCTATAAGCTCTTTATGAGTGATTCACTTGAAACTTCATATGCATCTTTGTGTTTATCCATATTATCTTTCAATAGATGCATGCGCATTCCTCTAATCTCCTATAACTTCTTTACAATATCAATGTTGATGTTTGTGATCCAGCCACCACAGCGATGGGATACATGCTGTTGGCGTCGTTCTTGTCATTAGATTTGTATTATGAACTAATGGCAATTAAATACTATTTGTAAGACCTTTTTTGTCAAACAGTCGTTCGGTTTCATGTACATGTAGATGTATAAAGTACACGTATTTGTATGCGATATTTACATGTGCATTGGATCCGAACAGTAATAGAAAACAATACAATGGAATTCGCGCGACAATTACCTACTTATCGCAAACTATGGGCCAAGTCCATTGGTTGCAGATCTGACGGTACAGACACTATGCAGCACAATAGCCTGAGCCAGTGATCAGAAATGAATGACCTTCAATTAGCATGACCTTGCTCTTATTGGCCGTTGCAAGAAACAAGAACGCTAAAACACTTGGCCATTTATTTACGTTGAAACGTTTGTAAGAATTTCTCCAGCAACACCACAGGCCTGTATAGTGGTATTGGCAAAAAGTGTAGATCCAGATGAGCCGGCTCGTGAAGAGCTCTAGTTTTGCTTGGTCATTTCACTTATTATTTATGAAATAATAAGTACATGTATGTAGTTATATAAACTTAACAGCATTAACCCTTACATTGCTGAATTAATATTTGTTGTCTTCTGTTTATTGTCTAATTTTCATTTTTCTCATCAAAAACATTCTTTGGCAGCACTTGGGAATCATTTTCAATGTAATCTAGTTTGTCAGTAAGCGAGGCTTACGAACTACCCCCCATGTGGGCCCAGGTTTCCCCAAATGTGTAGATTTGTAGTTTGTCGGTCTGTGACCTTGACCCTGGGCTTAGCGGGGGCGACACGGTCATGGATTTGTCATAGCATGATTTCTCCGATGTTAAGTGAGTAATGCATGTATGAAATATTTATAATTTTCAATGAAGGAAATAAAGGTTATAACATATTTCATTGATGTTAGGTTTTGTGAAGAGACTAAGTATGTGACTTTGACCTTGGGATCAGCGGGGGTTGGACGGTCGTGGATTTGTCACAGCATGGTAGTAGACCCTTAGAGGAATACATGTGCGTGAAATATTAAGAATGTTCGATGAAGGAAATATAAGTTACGACATATTTCTTTGATGTTAAGTTTAGGGACGGACGGACGGACGGACGGACGGACGAACGACCTGACTCTATCCCCCCCCCCCCCACACACACACACACAACTTGTCGCGGAGGTATAATGGTTCTAAAGTGTATGTCTTTACTGATAAAGAAGACAATATATAATGCAGCAGCAGCCGACAATTTTTCGTTTCCTGCATTTGAAGGGTTAAAGCAATGCAAATACATGACTTTTGACTTTTGTTCCTGCATATATTATGATAATTAGTCCATTTGACGCTACTATACATTTAATACGCAACCTAGAAATTGTGTTTACTATAAACTTTTATTGCGATTTGTACTCTAATGGGATCCTGAATTTGCACTTATGAACATTTTAGTCGTACGAAGTTTAGTGAAACGGCCCCCAGGTTTAATACACATCTCGGCCTACATAGACTACTAGAGGGAAAGATAATCAAAATTGAAAATGAAAACTTTCACAAGTTGTGTATTTATTCCACAGTATTATGACATGGTACCCAAAGGTGGCCGGATTAGCTCAGTAGGTAGATCGTCGGACTGTGAACCGGGAGACCCCGGGTTCTCACCTCGACCGCTGCGAATGGTCGATTAGGCGACGTGCAAAGTGCAAAATTATGATAGTCTGTAAATTTCACATTAACACTGTTTTCTTGTAAACAATTATTGTATTTACATTTATTGATGCTCAATGAATGTAAATCCATTAATTGAAAATCCCAGACGATTCTACATTTTCACTTATGAAAATGTTAGTCGTACGAAGTTTAGTGAAACGGGCCACTGGTGGATGGAGTAATGAGATTTCTTTCAATCGGTATATTTTGGTATGACCGTCATGTACCGTCCAACAACTGTTGGGGGGGGGGGGGTAATAGGCATTTTGCCGTTATGTGTCTATAATGTCACCGATCAGTTCGGACCGATGCCGGCCGATCCTGTTGGCACTGGCCTGCAACTTCCGGTTGTCGGGACACTCGTCTTCCTGTCGCAGATGTTCCCGGTACGTCTTGTCACCTTCCAGCAGCTCGCTGCAATATAGACCAGTCGTAGACATACGAAACACGCCATGTGATTTTGTACCTTGGACATCTGCGTAATTTCATTAAATACGTTTACAATATTTTTCATAAATAAAGTCAAACTTGACAAAATTTTCAGAGTACGTGCGGAATATAATTCCGCGTGTAATCCGAAAATTGTGTCTACTTTTGACGCTATTTACGGAAAATATTTTAAATTTTGTAAACGTGTTTCATGAAATTACGCAGATGTCCGAAGGTACAAAATCACATGGCATGTCTCATATGTTTTCGAACTTCGACACTCGCGATAAAAGTCCCTTCTCCAGAATCATTGGCGTTATAATTAGCATAGATTGTCGGTTTGAATTCACGTCGATTAATTTAGAATTGGCTGAGTTTGTCTGTAACCTACAAATTTTGCCGAGATTTGCGGTAGGGATGCCACAGAAGTTATTCTAAGGGAAACTAAACGTGGTTTTCCAAGTTCGGTAACCTTTTTATAGCACTGGTCTATTGCGAATGCGAATGCGAATGGTGCAGTTCCATGCTGAGCTTAACACGAATTCTCTATTAACACGAATTCTCTTTTCCATCTGGAGTTGTAACAGTATTGGTTTCAGTACTTTGGTTCATGATCAGAGCGTAGCTGGTGATGTCGTATGTCAACTGGGCCGTACACACGCTAGTAGTTGTAGCGGTGTATTTAGAATGTTGACAAACATCGTATGTTGCATATATTCTAGTTGTTATTTAAGTTGTCATGTTTATTAAATAATTAAAAAGAAATACGGTATTTACTGAAACGACTTTGTCACTCATGTTACATGGGTATACACATTTCGCTATATTGCTTGCTAGCACAGGCGAATAGTAGATAGTGTGCCACCCTAGTTACGAGTCTGCCACTTGTTAATTGAGACAATAACGGCCTACCTGTAGTCGATCATGCCGTCTGCGTTCGTGTCGAGGTTCTGAATGAGCAGGTTGATCTCATTACGTGTAATCTCGATACCCGCCGTCTGAAAAATGGACATACATACATATATATAGAGAATAGTAGGTTAGTGCCGTGAATGGGAAAAAATATCTGGCAAGGCTCAGGAAACGGGATGGGCGAGGCTCTGCCGAGCACATCCCGTTTCCGTGCCGCGCCAGATATTTTTTCCCATTCACGGCACAAACCTACTATTCTATTTATCCCGTCAACACCTAAAAATGGCTGTAAAATGCAAAAATAGTATTGACTGGATATCAAAAATGTTTCACGGCACCGTGTTTCACGGCACATACGCACTGTGTTGACGGGATAAATTGCACACAGTGACCCCTCCAACAACAATTAAACCCCTACCCCTAAATTACTGGCACATACTTGTTCATGCTCATTTTTGAACATGTTCATTATAGAATAATACTAACCTTCGTAACAACTGAACAATTCGGGATATGCATGTAATGATATGAGGAATATTTTAAAATAAATCTGACAAACACTGCAGATCTTAATGAGACGACTCTTTACTGTACGAGCCGGATCTATAACTTTTGCAAATGTTGGCTATATTCTGGTCTATAGGGTTGAACTGGTTAATGATCGACATGAGCCTATCGCAGAGCTCCAGATAAGGTGCGTATTTGCGTAAATACCCATTAAAATTGACAAAAAAACAAATTGAAAACAGAAGTAGTGAGTATCAAAAAGCAATGAAAAATTAGTGGTATCTTTATCAGTCTACAGAAAACAATAAACAGACCACAAATATAGCATATTTTCTTATTTTTCCATGAAAACACATCTTGGTATTTCATTAGAATTGTCTCCAAGGAGACAATTCTAATGAAATACCAAGATGTGTTTTCATATAGAAGCAAACTATTCAATAAGTGCGGTCTGCTGATGTGTAAACAGTAGTGTGATTCTACTTTACCCAATTAAAATTTCGAAATACCCAATTGCTTCAGAAATGATTGAGTGACAATACTCAATTACTAATTCCTTATCTGGAGCCCTGCAATATCATCACACCAGCCGTCTGCTGCAAGGACATACATGGTACATATATATACACTGTACATTCTAGCTACAGAGCCACCATTCCTTGTTCGTTCTGTTCCGCGAAAACATTGCCAACATTCGTTCAGCGAAGTACAAAATAAAATATGGCGTCGACATATTTCCGATTTACGGAATTGGCCGATGGTTCTCAAGTACACCGCTGTGTCTCCACACCCTCTATCTGTAATAAATGGACACTGTATATACACGGATTCTCCACCAATATTTGCCATCATGCTATGGACATTAACATACATGATGTCAGACATCAGTCCATTTATTCTGAAATAATTTCCCTTCGTTCACCATGAAACTATAGTACATGACAATGAGGGTTTTCAACTACGGTTAAGCCTGTGAATAAAGGTCAGCCATGGGAAGAAAAAAGAATATGGCATTTGTTCACAGGTGGTCTTTATTCGCAGAGCCATGTGTGTGGTCCTTTGGGTAATTGGACTAGCAAAGTGTGGCTGATATAGACAGAGAATTGCTTTTCCAAGGTGGTCTTTACCACAGGTTCGACTGTATTAGCATTATGGGATAGAGAGCAATATATCCAGACACCTATAAGCCTACAAAACAACCATACACTGAGGTATTCCGCGAAAGTAAGATGGTGTATGTAGTATACGTAGTTGTAATGGAACCAACGCATACATGCGCACTCCACGACCACATTGAACAGTCACCAACCCTACAATGGTATTCGTATATGTGGCTGTGACTGGGGAGGTATGGATATGGCATGTGCGACCAGTTCAGCTCCTGGTCTTCTAGTACACTCCTGCATAGTCTGAGAAGACATATGAGACACGCTAAGTGATTGTGTACCTAAGAACCTGTGCAATATTTCATTAAAAATATTCACACACTTTACGATATTTTCCGAAAATTACGTTGAAAGTTGACGAAATTTTCATAGCACATGCGGAATTCAATTCTGCATTTGCTATGAAAGTTTCGTCAACAATCGACGTCATTTACAGAACATGTCACAGTTTCTGTAAATATATTTTATGAAATATCGCACATATTCTTATGTACAAAATCGCATGGCGTGTCTCATATTGTGTTTGTTAGAAGCATGTAGGGTGTTTCATTGACTGAATTGCATACAGTATATAGGCCGTGATCAGACTGGTCAGACGAAGCGCAGTCTGATCACGGCCTACACTGGCCGCAAATGCCACATGTTTAGAAATGTAATGTATTATATTCTGAACAACGAATGTTATACACACTTTTAATCCGCGAACCAACTCCTCTTTCGAGATGTTCATGCTGCCGTCTTTATCGAACTCCTTAAACAGGTCCATGAGACGGTACCCGGCCGCCTTGGCGTAGGACCTCAGCTTGCCGTAGGGGTCTCGCTGGAACGTCTCTAGCGGGTCTTTTTGGCAGACGTCCGTGGTGACCCGCTCGAGCAGGATACCGCCGTGAATCACCGAGAATAACCGGTCCGTCTCGAGACGTCTCTGTAGCTCGCGGAACTCCTTGGACACGCAGACGTCCTATAGAGACAGAGTGGAAACAACGATTAAGGACCTTACATTCGTTCGTTTCTAAGCCGCGTAGAGACAGCCAGTAAGAACCTTCAGTTTCGTTCCTTCGTTTCTACGCAGTGTAGAGACGAAAGTTAAGAAACTGATATGTCATTGCTTCGTATCTACGTCGTATAGAGACGAAGCTTAGTGCTCTGAAGTTTCGACTCGACGCGACACAGAAATGAAGAGACACATTTCACTAACGAGGAGAAACCTTGCAAAGTATATATTCGGTCGTTGTTGCATTGAACAAGGATTTTAAGTTTCTGCATTAAAATTGCAATACCAATACAATATCAGGTTGTAATATAGGGAGACATATTATTTTCGCATATTCTTTAGATATCAAGGTGCATGGTCACTTGGTTACAACAACAACAACGTCGCCCACTCCAAAGTAAGTATAATTTGAAATTTTCCTTAATATGCAACGGACTTTGATGAAATATGGCGCAGCAAACGCGTCTTCATGAACTGAATTTGGTTGTCCAGGGAGTTCAGCACAGACTTATGTCGTTTTTGCGAAGAATCGATTTCCGTGTCGGTAAACACGGAAATCGATTCTTCGCAAAAATTACAGAAGTATATAAAGAAAATACAAAGACCACAAGATGCAGCTTAACAAGACGCGTCTGATGCGTCATATTTCATCAAAATCCGTTACGTAATACGGACAATATAAAATAATACGTACTTTGAATCAGATGGATTCTGGAAGTTTCAGTACTTGTTGTTGTTGTTAGTACCACGTGATCATACACCTTGGATATGACATATCGGTATTTCGGCAATATAAACCTTCATAAAACGGCTTGATCTACCCTTGTATGTGACGACGAAATGTAGATGCGTGGATATCGAATGCTACTACATGGTAAATCTCGGCGAAATATGCAAAACAATATAAACAAACAGTCCTATAATTCCAGCACAAAAATATTTACACAATTCCCTACATTTGATTGGCCCGTAGCAAGTCTCTGTCCAAAATTTATATCCCAGTAAACTCCCACGCCGAACTACTTTCCGTAACCATGAGGCGCAGTTAAAATAATTCTTAAGAAAACGGAAAATAAACACATTTTCTTAATGAATTTATTTCAAATGCTGGAATTATAAGGAATGAATGGCATTTTTGTGGAAGAACGCGAAGGTATCTCGCGCGCGAACATTAGTTGGTTTATAGTAATCACTGCGTATGAATATGTGCGGTTCGAATCTCCGATTTTGAGGATGCGGCTGGGGTTATTTTTGTTTGCATCTTAAAGCTATTTGTAGTGTTGACGAGATAAACAGAATAGTAGGTTAGTAGGGCATCTCGTTTCCTAAGCCTTGCCATATAGCGTTTCCCATTCACGGCACTAACATCTATATAAATACCCAGGGTGTTTGCGATTCAACGCCTCAAGATTGCATCGTGACGTCCTTTACAAACTAGGATACATGTATTTCTGTTAGTCTATATTGCGAATAACAGCTGTCGCAGATCCACAATGGCACATATGAGACACACCATGTGATTTTGTACTTTCGAACATCTTAGTAATTGCATGAAATACGTTTACAACATTTACAATACCGTAGATTTGCAGAATATATGATGTACTCCTAATATTTGGTCAACTTTTGATTTTATTTATGAATTTTTTTGTAAATTTTGTAAACGTATTTAATGAAATTACACAGATGTCCGAAGGTACAAAATCGCATGGCGTGATACACGCCATGTGATTTTGTACCTTCGGACATCCCGTCTATCTACATGTATAATAGCCCTACAGATAATAACGTCATAATTTGCACTGTAGATCCACATGAGCCGGTTGGCAACAAGACGTCTCGTCAGGATCTGCAGTATTTTTCAGATAGTTTAACAAATACCTCTGAATAAGGGAGTATGCTAGACTGAAAAATATGGAACAGTCAATAGCGAATATTTAGGGGTGAAATGGTTAAGACAGACACTGGTTCCAGGCAACAATTCTGCAAAACTCATGATGACGATACGGGAATTCTGCAGAGGTGCTGCTAGCAACTACGGAACGGTACGGGAGTTTTGCATAGTGACTGACAGCAACTAGAAAAGACAACGCATTCTAATGCACCGAAACTAGAAAGCACGCATCTGATTGGTCAATTGAAATCAGAGCCTATAAAATATGAAAAATCACAGCATATAAAATCTCCGTTTTACCAGCCTGTGTTTTACAACTCGACATATTTATGTAACCCTACGCGCTTTTGTAAACAATGGCCAGCGGCGGGGAATGCAAATATTTCCAAATTAATTTCGGTACATTTTCGGTTATCCATTCGGCCATATTGACATGTACAACCGAAAGCGGAAAAGAGAATCTACCAACGGCTGACAAACGTGGCTTTAGTGTGGTGGCCTTCAACAAATTCCTAAAAATATTACCCACCCGCCCAAAATGCAGAAGAATTTAATAAAGTGCTCAAATGCAAATTCAATATGCCAGTACCAGCCTATAACTTTACGAATTCCGATGTGCACATACATGACTATACATAATAAACTGTATTGCAGATGGGTATTCACCTGAATTAGGCGTAAATCCAGGGAAATCCTAGGCCTGTTGACACAAGTTGTTGCTGACATTTCCTTTGTAAAATCACACGAACCCAATGCATAATTGTTGGCATTTCTTTAAATGAATAAAAGCAAATAACTGTTGCAACTACACTACAAAAGCAATACAATAGTTAATATAAACATTACAGTTGAATAAATGTTATAGATGTCTTAGAGAAAGTCCCGTTAATCTCTATTTGAAATGGGAATATTCTTCGGCGGAGTTAAATTTCTTCAAATTCATTTGGTGTGATGCGGTTATCGATATGACGACAACAATATGCTGACGTAATGACAAAGATCACTGTTCGTGATATGCTACTGACGTTTATAGAAAGCGGGAGCACACTAGGTGCATTAGAATGGGGATAACCATGCTTTGTTTTTCGATTGGAGCGGTATGTGTGAGGTTTTATGGTCTGTGAATCAGTTTTACGGCTCCGCTGACGCGTCGCCGTAAAACTGATTCACAGACCATATAAAACCTCCCACATACCGCTCCAAATCGAAAAACAAAGCATGGTTATCCCCTAATTCTAATGCACCGAAACTAGAAAGCACGCATCTGATTGGTGGTCAATTGAAATCAGAGCCTATAAAATATGAAAAATCACAGCATATAAAATCTCCGTTTTACCAGCCGTGTTTTATTTTTACAACTTGACATATTTATGTAAACCCTACGCGCGTTTTGTAAACAATGGCCAGCGCGGCGGGGAATGCAAATATTTCCAAATTAATTTCGGTACATTTTCGGTTATCCATTCGGCCATATTGACATGTACAACCCAAAGCGGGAAAGAGAATCTACCAACGGCTGACAAACGTGGCTTCAGTGTCGTGGCCCTTCAACAAATTCCTAAAAAATATTACCCCACCGCCCAAAATGCAGAAGAACTTAATAAAGTGCTCAAATGCAAACTCAATATTCCAGTACCAGCCTATAACTTTACGAATTCCAATGTGCACATACATGACTATACATAATAAACTGTATTGCAGATGTGTATTCACCTGAATTAGGCGTAAATCCAGGGAAATCCTAGGCCTGTTGACACAAGTTGTTGCCGACATTTCCTTTGTAAAATCACACGAACCAATGCAGAATTGTTGGCATTTCTTTAAATTAATAAAAGCAAATAACTGTTGCAACTACACATACAAAATCAATACAATAGTTAATATAAACATTAGAGTTGAATAAATGTATAGATGTCTAAGAAAAAGTCCCGTTAATCTCTATTTGAAATGGGAATATTCTTCGGCGGAGTTAAATTTCTTCAAATTCATTTGGTGTGAGGCGGTTATCGATATGACGACAACAACCTGCTGACGTAATGAAAAAGATCACTGTTCGTGATATGCTACGACGTTTATAGAAAACGGGGAGCACACTAGGTGCATTAGAATGGGGATAACCATGCTTTGTTTTTCGATTTGGAGCGGTATGTGTGAGGTTTTATGGTCTGTGAATCAGTTTTACGGCTCCGCTAACGCGTCGCCGTAAAACTGATTCACAGACCATAAAACCTCCCACATACCGCTCCAAATCGAAAAACAAAGCATGGTTATCCCCTAATTCACTGACACTCAAGTATTGTACAAGGGACGTATGGAACAATGCAAACACGTGTATGTTACCGAGAGGTCGAGGCGTGTCATGCAACTCATGTCGTTCTTCGAGATAGCCACCAATAACGCCATTGTGCCGTCTTCGCCTATGGGGTTGAAGCCAATCTGTGAACGAAACCGTTTGTTATTTTGTTGCATTTGGGAAACTGTCTGACAAAACTGGCCGTAGGACAGAACTGTTCGCCCAGAGTAGTTATATGTGACCAGGGCTCCAGATAAGGAATTAGTAATTGAGTATTGTCACTCCATAATTTCTGAAGCAATTGGGTATTTCAAAATTTTAATTGGATGAAATATAATCACACTACTGTTTACACGTCAACAGCCAGCAATTATTGAATATTTTGCTTCGAAATGAAAACATGTCATGGCATTTCATTATAATTGTCTCCTTGGAATGGAGACAATTCGAATGAGTAGTATATAAGAGTCACAATGATACCACCAACCTCTGGAAGCCAATGGCTACGCGCGGAGCCTCCCACCGGGTGGTGCTATAATTAATGACTCTTATATACTACTCAGATTTTCCTCCATTTTTATGAGAATATTTATGAGAATGGGAGTAATTCTAATTTTTCAAAACACGAAGGGGGGAGTAGGCATAATTTTAATTTTTCAAAACACAAAGGGGGGAGTAAGCATAATTTTTAAAAACACACCTACTGTTCGGCGGGTATGTATGAGAACATATTTTCATCAACCGCGAGACCATATATTTATGACATGAGAAGATACACCCTATTAGAGATAAGAATCCCTATGTTATACTCAGTATATTACAGCAATCTGTCATCATTTATTACAAATAAACTTACACCCTATTGAAGATAAAAATCTATTGGTTATACTCAGTATAATGTCTACCATAAAGCAAATGAGAGAGCAAGCTAAGAGCTGGGGAATTTCCCTAAGAGGTTTGAGACTCAAGAAAAGATTATAGCAGATAGGATAAGTGACGCGCGAGCCATCGTCTACGAGGAGAGGCTGCGACGTGCGGTTTCGACCGGACGACTGCCCGCTGACCCTGAAAAACGCTCCGAGAAATTGGAGAACGAGACGACGGCCAGTCTGCGCGCCACTGCTTACGCGCAGCGTGTAAAAGAAGATCCCAGCGCGCGTAGAAAACCACTATTCAAGGCGCACTACAATAAGATTTATCAAGGGTTGGTTGGGAGACCTCCTAAGAGTAGGAGAGATATCGCCAGAGCTTTGGTGGAGGAGGGTCCCAGGATTCTCGCCGAAGAAGCGAAGTTTAGGGAAACTGTTGATAGGGGTAGGAGGAAGATAGTATGGACTTGAGAGGGGGGTAGATGGGGAGATCGCTAATCGCATAATGAATAAAATTCGTCCAGAGATGACCACGGGGCGTGTTATCTGAGGTATTCGTGCTCGTATCGTATTAGGAACATAGAGACCGACGCTACTATGATCTATCACAAACAATCAAAGGGCAGTCCGTGGATAAACGAGATCGCCAAAGCCGAGAGTTGGATATCCGATAGAGAGAAAGGTCGAATGGACATCGACAAAGTTGATAGACCAAACACAAAATGGACCTTCGTTCGTTGGATATCGGTCGAGGTGAAGATGATCATCGACGCTCAACATCTTCTCATGGGAGCGGGAAAGATCTCCCAGACTGGTTAAGACAGAAAAAGGGAATGTTAATTCCGTCGACACGTACGACGACTACTTGTGTCTGTTTAGGTGCATAGCCATCCACCGTGGAGGGAGACCAGACCGCTGTTGTGAGAATGCACGAACTCTAGCTAACGAATATCTCGGTCACGATAACGGACCGGATAGTAAGGGAATTCCCTTGAAAGATATTAAGAAGGTCGAAGAGCACTTCAAGATGGGCATTCGCGTTTACGAGCCCACCGATGAGGGAGTGTGGTACCTAATGAAGTGTCCGGCAAACTACGACGCGGTTGGGGAGAAGACAATGACGATAGGAATGTTTGGAGGTCACTCGTTCCTCATAACGAACCTCCGCAAGATGACGAACGAGTACGGGTGCTCCGGATGCCAACAACGGTTCACAAAGTCGTGTAACATGCACAGGCACGCGACCACCTGCATGGGTGGGAAGACCGTGGTGACATGTCCAGGTAAGAGGGGTAGAGAGACCGCAGTCGGCATACGAGAAGGCGTTCTATCCTAAGGGATCAGCGAGTGCGAGGTCGATTCAATGGTTGAACAGAGAAGAGGAGAGGGTGGGAAAACACATACATCACGCCGACTGTGGTCACGGTGGTGAGAGGTGGGTGGCCGGCGATCCGGTAGACGGTTACTGTCACGAGACTAAAACCGTGTTTCAGTTTCACGGATGCTACTGGCACGGGTGTCCGAGGCATTGCATGAGAGGTAACGCGAGATCGCTGTACAAGAGGACGAACATTCAAGACGCCAAGATAAGGGATGGGATGTTACGAGCTGGTGGTGATGTGGGAGTGCGAGTGGTTGAATGAGGTGAATACCTACTATCCACAATCACCACGCGAGGAGGAGACACTCTGTACCCTCACCAGATAGTCTATGACTTCGAGGCGTATCTCGACAAGTCAAAAACCACTCAACCCACCAAAGACCTGACCTTCGAGGTCGAGCACGTTCCTATATCTGTGTCTTTGGGGGATACGATGCATGAAGGGATAACCCACATCTGCGAACGAGATCCTGACACGCTAGTCGAGAAGTTCGTGACCGAGCTACAGATGAGAGGCAAGGCAATCAGGGAGGGGGTTAGGAAGAAGTATCTGCCGGCCGATATAGATATGCTATCGAAGTCTCAGCAAGCAAAGATTGTCTCTTGGATTGACCAAGTCCCGGTGGTGGGGTTCAACTGTAGCAGGTACGACCTGAACCTCAATCAAGCAGTACTTTGTCGAGAAGTTGGCGGCCACCGTGACTAAGGTGATGGTCGGAAAGAGAGCCAGCACGACGATGTTTTTGTTTACCCCAGAGTTTAGATTTCTCGACATCATCCAGTATCTGGGACCTGGTACCACGTACGAACCGGTGGGTTAAGGCGTACGACTGTAAAACGATAAAGTCTCACTTCCCGTACGAGTGGTTCGATAGCGCGGACAAGCTCGACCATCCGGGGCTGCCAGACTATCCGAGTGGTACTCGAAGTTGAAGGGTGAGTTCCTACTGTCGTTGTCCGAGTGGAAAGAGTGTAAGAAGGTATTCCAAGAAAATGGGATGAAGACGTTCAAGGAATGGTTGCAACACTACACGACTTGGATGTCGGACCGTTCCTGGAGGCTCTGACTAAGATGACGGAGTTCTTACAGAGGAAGAGGTGTGGATATACTCAAGGATGCTGTGTCTCTGCCCGGTGTTTCCCTTCAGTACCTACTTCGTGGGACGATCGATGGGAAGGCGGACACACCCGAGCTGTGGTCGCCGAAGTCTGAAACTTATGAGATGATGAAGCAGGGATTGGTCGGTGGTCCGTCCATAGTGTTCTCCAGATACGCAGAGGCTGGCAGGTCGACGATCAGGGGTCAGGTAGGTAGTCGGGAGGAGAAGATGTACAAGGCGGTGATGGGGTACGACGCCAATGCGCTGTATCTGTCTACCCTGTCGAAAGACATGCCGTGCGGGGAGGAGACGATATGGACGTGTGACGACCCGGAAAGACAGTCGTATATAGACTGTTTTGAGGAAGGTCAGGAGTGAAAAAGTGGTTCGGATTTGCGGAGTTGGATATAGAGGTCCCGGAAACGATGAGAGACAAGTTCTCGGAAATGTCACAGCTGTTTGTTAATCGAGAAATCGATGAGAACGAGGTTCCGCAGCACATGAAGGACTACCTGGCCGGTACCGGGAGGAAAAGGGTCGAAGGACAGAGAAAGCTCGTGGGGGCAATGTCCGCCAAGAAGATGATCATATACTCCCCACTGCTAAAGTGGTATCTGGAGCACGGTCTGATCATCAAGGCGGTGCATAGGGTGATAGACTACACGCCGGCAAACCGTTTCAATGGTTCGTGGAAGAGGTCACCGCTGCCAGACGGACGGGGGACGTAGACAAGAGCAAGACGGTGTTGGCTTGGAGATATTCATTCTCTGGTTGGCAACGCGTGTTGTGGCAAGCTGATAGAGGCACAAGAGAGACACCTGAACACCACATATACGAAGGATGAGAAGACTGTCGACCGGGCACTGAGGTCGGCGTGGTTCTGAAGACCTGGAGGAGATTGGGGGGAGGCTTACGAGATATCGAGCAGGAAGACTCGAGTGGTGATCAACAGACCGTTTCAGTGTGGCATAGCGGTCTCCACCAGTTGGCCAAGCTCCGGATGCTGTGGGAGTTCTACTACGATTTCTTGGACAAGTACGTGGATCGCGGAGATTTCGAACTGATACAGATGGACACTGACAGCATGTACTTCGCGCTGTCGGAGAAGACACTGGCTGCGGTGGTGAGAAAGAATATGAAGAGAAGTTTAATAAGGAGAAGACCGAGTGGTTGGCGTGGGACGTGTGGAGCAACAGAACTCCGGGACTGTTCAAGCTGGAATTCGAAGGGGATAGAGCCATCGCTCTGTGTAGCAAGTGTTACTACGTGAGTGGTGATGGAAAATCTAAGCACTCGGCCAAGGGGATGTCGAAGAGATCTAACGATCTGACTTGGGGAAGGTATAAGAGTGCTCTCGAAGGGGGTAGGGATATGGCGGTGAACAGGTGATTCCGAATGATTAACGGGGTGATGAAGACGTACAAGCAGGAAAAGTTGGGGTTGTCGGCGTACTACGACAAGAGGAGAGTGATGGAAGACGGGTTGCACACAGAGCCTATAGGATAGGTAAAAAAAAGAACTCTGAAAAAAGGATAGAATACTAAAGACTCTAACGATCCGGGGGTAGCTGGGTGTCAGAAGGCACCATAAGAAGTTCTTCGCGAACAAAACCGCGAGATGGACCATCAGCCAAATAATAGAGCACGGGCTCATCGGGTTGGTAATAGAGCGATCCAGATGATATACATTCATTGACCACACGGGATCAGTCGCGCGGCGGCTGCCACCTTCGAGCTCTCCCTGTTGATAGAGGTACCGGACGTCAATATCTGATGGAAGCCGCTGCTCCTCTAAACCAACGGGTCGCCCGCGCGAGACGGCAGATGGCTTGCTCGTCACCCTTTTAAACTTGATAGCATCTACAGGCTTCTTACCTATCAATCTGGTTACCTCTCCGTTCAGTGCGGAGACCACGGCGGGCAGTCTGGCCACCCACTCGGTCGATCGCGAATGAGGGTCTACAAGTTCTTTAGCGTATTGGTGTCCGAACAGTCTCTCAGCCAGGGTTCGATTGAAGCGTTCCACGATCCCCTGGTCCCGGTGGATGTTGACGCGGCCGCGTCTGATAGAAACTTTATGCTTAGACAATAGATGAGAGACCGCGCCCATGAACTCGCGGCCGGGATCGACCTGGAGAAGATTCGGCCATTTGAGAGGACTCCTCTTATATATTCGGAAAAGAGCCTCAGCCACTTCCTTAGACTCTTTAGTGGCCAACGGCTCAGCCCCCTTATAACGACTCGCTACGTCAACGATTGTCAGTGCGTACTTGTACGTCTTGCGACCGACGCGATCGTGAGGTAGAAACAGGAGATCCGCTTGGTGAACTTGGTTCGGCACCGGCACGTCGAATTTCGGCCGTGGAATATTGTGAGGCGCGGGTAAATAGATCTGCCAGATGGCCTGCTTCTTGAGCCATTCCTTGACAGCGTTTTCTGAAACCTTGGTCGCCGCCGCGAGGTTCTTGATGGCCGCGAGTCCCTTCCAGTAGCCGCGTGGGCTATAGTATGTATTAGACAGCTTGCGCGTTAGTTTGGTATCAAGTTTGCGCGTGTTCATCGTATGCGAAGTATTCTAATATATCGGACAATCTCCAACATGCCCTCGCCAGTTCGTCCGGTAACTGCGTCGTTAATAATAAACCTTTGTTGGAAGTTTCGCTGCAGCCCAATCGCGTTTGGGTTGGAACAGGAGAGAGTCTAATTCATTCAATCTCGATTGGGAGTTGATGGAGGAATCTAACATCCGCTTTGCGAAAAGGGTGGCCGCTTTTTCGTCCTCGCGCCACGTCTCGAGAGAATCTCGGGCCAGACGAATCATACTCTTTGCACCAGGTAAACGATGTTTTTGGGCAGTGTAGCCTACATCGATCAGGTAAAAGTTCGTCAATAAGTTCGTCAACTAACATCGTTCTATATATATATATATTTATAAAAAAAAATTGTTTTAATTAATTAATTTAAAATCTCGATTGAATATAATAGCCGACGAGACCCACCACACCCATTCCCACGACGATGAACGCGATCTCGCGGTCCTTTTGGGCCTCTGACAGTACATAGAAATCTGAAAGTTGGGGCTCGGGATCCATTGGATCGAGACTTTTGTGCGGATATGCCAGCGCGTACTCGCGGTTGGCTTCTTCAACGTTCTGAAAAGTTTGTGCGGCGGTGATTTTCGCGGCGAAAGAAACTCTTCGTTGACCCAGTCCAGATGGGCGGTTCGTTTTTTCGACCACGCTTCCTTTGCACTATTGAGTTGTTCTACAGCTAAATCATGACGCTTACGCTCCTCATCCACGTTCGAGCTTTTCATTTTAGAGAATATAAAGTTGCTACCGCTGAACGCCAATGCGTTTACAAGCGCACCACCTACTATTACTGCGATTGAAGCCATTTATTTCCTATATTAATAAACTGGTAGAATTCCAGCTTTAACTAGATAATCTCGGGTCCAAACTGCGGCCGCTACATCTAAGGTCGCGAGCCCTACGTCTCTCACATTAAAGTCCAATTTGGGAGCGGTTCCTCCTAGGGCCATCTTTGATAGTCGAGCATACCCGATACTGAAACCCGATATCACCACGGCGTGATAAAGCGCATTCACTAACATTTTACCATCTTGTTCAGCCATTGTTATAATTATTGCATATAAAAGGGGTCGCGATCAATGTTTAAATGGGGCGCATCCAAATTCAACATTGTTGATGATTGGTGTTTAGTAACTTTCTTCTGAACACTGGCTGGTTGTTTTTTCGGGTATTTCCACACGCACAGGGCACCAACAACTGCCAGACTACCACCAACAAACCAACTCCAATTCGTGAATTGGGGTTCAGTCCAACTCCAACGGGAGTTGGTATTGGGTGACAAATTCAAAGAATTTGGGTGTGCTTCTAATTCGTGAATTTGGGTTGAAGTTGAACCCGATTGCTCTGTCTTCAGATGTTTTGCTGTCTCCGTCCCCGATTGCAACCCCAATCTCGATTGGAGTTTAGCCTCTCGAAGCTCGGCGAGTATTTTATCTTGTTTAACTTTTGTGGGTGGCAGCCGCCGCCCGCCCAGCTGCCTGTCTTTTGGGATTTTGTATATGCGGTATGTCATCCAGTGGCGGAGTAACACTCTGGTTCGATTGTGTTGGAGCAATCTGGTTCAACTCCGTCACTCTCGTGGGTGTGTCTTGTGTCATCATTTTCAGGGCTTATAGTTCGTGGCATATATGTCCAAATTGACAGTGTTTACCCAGTGGTCAAACGCGGTTGTTAGTGGAGCTAAGTACATTCCAAACTTGTGATAAATTGAGCAGCATGCCGTTCTAAGAGTGTGTCCTATAAAAGGGTCAGTCTCTAGATCGTGAATCAACCCTTCGGTGTTTGGTATAGGGAGAAGTCTACTAACGGCGGTAGCGTACAAATGAATAGCCGCCGATCCAAGAGTTTTTGTCATCTCTGTCCCAATTTGGATTCGTATCGCGCATACATTTTATCGATCTCCGCATCTGACATCTTATCCACCTGACAAACTGAGAGACGCCTACCTAGATAATGCTCCGATTGTCCAGCAACCAGCGCAGCTAGACGCTCGCGTCGCGCCGCATTTTCATTCGGAGTCGTTGCACTCAACCCAATACCAACTGCCGTTTGAGTTGGAGTTGATCCCGATTGCTCTGTCGGAGTTGATGTTTCATTATCTTTGGCAGTCGGAGTTGAGGTTTCTTCCATTAGCTGATCGAGAAGTTCGTCGCAGTTCATTTTTTTTCAAAATTAGTAATTTAACTATTCTAACAAGTCTCATCACTTTAACATATTGCCAAGCGCACCACCCGATACTTATGATCACCATTATGCTCGCAACAAAGCTCGCAGCGGAGCAGAAAATTTTTAACATTGTTAACCATTGTTCAGTATTTGTTCAGCATTGTTCAGCATTGTTCAGCATTGTTCAGCATTGTTCAGCAATTGCTAAGCATTGTTCAGCAATTGCTAAGCATTGTTAAGCATTGCAATAGCTTATTACTTTGTAATTTTCCTAATTTTTTCAAAATTATTAATTAATTAATTGATAACTTTATAAGCAGTTGGTTGATCAGTCTTTAGCAGAAGCTTGGCGTGCTTAGTTTCGGAAAGCATCTGTCGAACCTCCAGGCGCTCCTCGCGCGTTGGGATAACGTCATTCTCTCGAAGACAGTCATCGAATGAGTCTCGGTCCTTGCAGTGAAAGAGGGCGACCCATTTCGTTTGCTCGCGCAGATCCTTGAGGACGGCGTTGTATTTTTGAGTGGAGATCCATACGCTTTGCCTCGCATGGCGGCCAGAAAATGCGAGCTCGGAGAGCATGTCCTTCTTTTTTGGTCATCGCCGCCTTGGCCGAGCAATCGTTAATCACATATAGGGTGGGCTCACCCTGGAATCTTTGGTATAAACCACGCAACCAATCGTGAAGCCTATCACCCGGGTCAATAACGTATACCTCATGGGTCGGTCCATATCCACGGGCGCCGCTGATAAGTATCGTTGTGCCGCACAGTGGGACACAGGATCACAATGTGACGAAAGGTATCGCGGTAGGACTCCTCGAGCAAGTCGAGGATGAAAACCGTTTTTCCACATCCTGTCTGCCCACATATTATGGCAGAGTGAGCATCTCCAATCGTGAATTGGTATTGATTGATAGATTTCTTAATTTTTTCAAAATTATGTATTAATAAATCGTTAGATTTAGTAGATCGCTGATACGTATCGACCATCTTCGATGTTGAGTTGTGCGTCTGTAATTATATATAAGTACACGTTCAATGGCCCGGCTCCGTCCGCCTCTTTGGTTATCTGGATCGTCACACCCTCACTAGCGTTCTCAACTTGGCGTCCGCTACCGTGTATTTGGTCATCGTCGCTGGCTCGCATGTCTAGCCATAACGCGTATTTGGTATTCAGGAACTCCGCGAGGGAGACGGCCGAGAGATGCAGGTCTTTGGCAACTGCTGCAACCTCAGGAGAGCGCTTAGAGCCGGCAGCAAACTGCTTTCTTACTTCGTCCCACTGCTGGTGCGCGCGAAGACCCGCGCTGTAGAGTTGATTGGGGACTCCCTCGATCGTCACCTCTACCTTCGTGATTTTTGGGTTATAGAATCTGTCGGTTTTTCTAACACCGAGCGCTACCCGAGCCTCCTCGAACAACATCAGTATACCTTTCATCGAACGGGCGGGTACGTTGACGTTAATATTCCACAATGTGTCGCCTTTGTCTTTCGTCATCTTGCGATGGCGAAGAACTCGGTCGTAAAGTATGGCAACGCGCCCGGCGTACTGGGTTCTGATCAATCGCGCGAGTTCGGGCATCGTGACCATGTCGTACTCCAGCGAAACATTATCGATCGTATACGTCGATAACATGTCGCTGGCTATGATAACTCGCCGTAGTCGTTGAACGTTAGTTCGTATCGAGGCGGTCAGCCAAAGCGCTCTGATAGTAGGGCATGTGACTCTCCAGCAACTCAAAGTCGAGCGGGATGTAGAAGCGGTTGCCGTAAGCGCCCGCGACCCGCGTTGTCACTAGCGTTGTTATCTACCTTGTTAGCAGCCCCGATTCTAAGTTTGGTTACGTTCTTATTTTTGCTGGTGTCAATACCTTGATAGACAGCGTTTTCAAGCTCGTGTGACGTCTTCCACAGGTCCTGATAGCAATGGTAGACGTCGCTGTCGTCGATCGACATCACCTCATTACCAGAAATCTTTATCATGGTCTTCTTGACGATGGCGCGACCCAGGTTCTGAACGACGGTTCGGTCGCGTCCGTCGACGTTAGTGAAATAGTGAAAGCGAGGCGAACAGTACCCGGAACAATGACGTCGTTAGCTCCGAGGTTGGGGAAGCGGACTAAGAGCTGGTGGTTCTGGTCGATCGTCGATGGGTTGTTCGTAATAACGACACTCTGTCTCACGCCTTTTGCCCCGAGGGGCTCACGCAGTCTGCGGTATGGATTGAGTTTGCGACCGTATTGACTCGAAGACATAATTAATTTTTTAAAATTATTGAAACTATTAAACCCGTATGGTTTTGTCTTTAATACATAATTAATTTTAAGAAAATTATAAATATGGCTGATTACGATGTTGAAATGGATGAAATCGGCAAAGACGATTACCTCGATGGTGATGATAATTTCGAGGATTCCCTCGAGACTCCAGTTCCAATCCAATCACAATTGGGTGGCGCTACTACTAGTCAAAGTCGGGAATTACTCGAGGGCAGAAAAAGGTCTGGTCCCCTCTGTCGGTCGCGACTACTCCAAGTTCAAATTTGATATGAACGGTAGATTGCGACTAAAAGCAGCATCAAATATTCCAATAGTCAACACGAGGACCGGTAAACCCCTAGCGATTGGCACCATTGCCGGAAACCCGGGCGGTGGCCTATTAATAAGGGACGAACTAGGCTTCACGGATTGGAAGAGGGGTAAAACAATTGTGCCGGCCCGCGCTGTAGAGGCCCTACATTCTACCGACGAAACTATAGCGAAGACGGCCACCGCGATAGAAAAGTCGAGCTCAGCGAGGTCCCTCAAATAGCCACCGACGTTATTACACGATGGAGACCACGTTCAGCGTCCAATCGCAATTGGGAAAAATACTCAACGATGACCCACCGTTACCTCTTCGAGAACTCCGTGGACTCGATAAGGCTCTACAAACGGTCCGGGGCGAACTGGTCCTTAACCTCTCCAAACTCACGGCGCTGGATGAACATATCGCGCTAGAAGAAAGAAAACTGAAGGAAGCCGGTGACGATAGAGAATCTACCGAGCGGATCGCCGAACGACTGCGGTCTTTGCGGGACGAAAGAGAAGCTCGCTTGGAGGCCGCCTCGGCTAACCGTGAGGCTCTCCGCACACAAATAAGTCGGATCCGTGAATCAATCTCGAGGGTCCTGCACGAGGAGACGACACTCGGCGTCTTCGCACTCTGTTCAGAGAGCAGGGCGTGACGATAGCAAGCATCCTCGTTGCTATCGGCATGACTATATCGACCATAGTTCTAGCTTTCACTGGTGGTGCGGCGCCACCACCGCTCCAGCACCAGCACCCGCTCCATCCGGTGGAGCCAAGGAGTGGATAAAAAAACAACTAAAAGCCCTCGCCAGTCTTCTAGCTAAATTAGCTGGAGGAAAGGCGGCTGCCCGCACTACCTGGACTGATCGGAAGTATCGTTTTCTTACTTGCTATCTATATTATCAAAAACGGCCGGATGGCTAGCCAAAAATACCTGGGCTTTAATCGTGACAATCGCCGGTCTCCTACTATTCTTCGCCAGAGAGTTCCTACAACCAAAGCGTAAATAATCCGATGGCCACGAGGGTGACGACGAGACCCTAATTTCTCTCCTCGTGTGTTGTGCTTCCAATTTCAACATTGTTGATGATTGGTGTTTCTCCAATCGCGATTGGTCTGTTGATGGAACTCGATGGTGCATCCAATTTACGAATTGGGGGTACTGGGTTCGATTGTGTGTCCAATTTACGAATTGGGGGGAGGTGTATCCATTTTGTGTTTTATGAAATCGGTTCCACTGTTGAACCCGATCATGTTGGGGGTGCGCTTGATGATATCCGTGTTCACGTTACCGTTGTGGCCGATTTTTTGATTGGCGGTGGCGATTACGATCTGATTATTGTAACCGTCAACCGGGTGTCGTCTCGTAGTATCATATTGCTCGGCGCCATATAAAGACCTATTCCAAATACATAGTTACTGGGGTGCTGGCATTCTGTAAAACGTCTTGATAATTCTGGATCGCCTTCTCCAGGTCCAACTAGCTGAGATGGCGTCTTACAAGTGCCAAGAATTGTTTTTGTGCATCAAACGCCGTTCCCGTGCCCAGTATAGAACTGCGAGTTTGCTTCTGTGCGCCGAGGATGGCCCAGACGTACGTGCGAATGGAGTCGTTGACGCGAGTAACCCCGGCCTGCGTGAACCCTATACCCTTATCTAACATAAATGTACCCCACGCGTCCTGAACCTCAGCAGCCTGCTGTATGTAATCGACGTGAGCCCGTTTCGGAGGTAACATTTTACAAGAAAACACGCCACAGTGCCGACCTCCAGACACTTCCGGCCCGAATGTCATAGTCGCGGGGTCAAAATTCCGGCGTTCCGACTGACGATGTGGTCACCGGAGTGATCGTGTCTAAAATCAGTCTGTGTCCAATTCCGGACTGGCCGTGAATGAGAAACGTCCCCGAGGCCGGTGCTGGTAGGAAATGCTTTCTGTCTCCAGTCCGCGTCTTTTGAAACGTTAAATTCGTTACACAGTCTTTCAAAGGCATACGGTCGTATGCGTTGGAAATATGGGATCCCAGGCGTCGTCTTGAGGTAGTGAAATACTAGTTCTTTGAGAATCCTCCTAATAGTATAATACACGTGAAAGTTGTAGACACTTTGGAGCATGACATTCTTGGATGTCAGATGGTCTTTATATGAAACTCCACACCCAGGCTGTTGCGCACCATACAGCGAAATTTATTTGGTTCTACCAAAACTGCATCGGTGTTGCTTTCCACCTGTTTACCACCTCCATCGTAGTAATCTTGGGCAGCCTATATTGTTCAAAGATATTAGGGAAATTGGTGGCAAAGCCACTGTCCGGTCTAACCGTTACGGTTGGGTGTACAAGGGGGTTAACAACGTCTTTTTGTGTGTATTTACCTCCGACCGCGTACTTTACATTAGAGTTAAAGCTAAATGCTTTGGTATCCATTGAAAGATATTATTATGTTTGCTACTATAACTAATGTTCAAAAAGGGAGTTGTGAACTTCAAAAATTAATAGACAACTGCTGCGGAAAACGCCGGGTAGGCCTTAGATCAATCACCTTCACGGTTGGATGGATGGCAGAATGTGGGGAAGAGCGAAGGGTTTTACTATGTGAAGGATGGACAACAATTAGGTGTAAAGCTGCCTCACGGACTGTGGGGAATAAGACAGCTCAAAGATTTTGTCAACTCAGAGCTTGACGGTATAATCAACCTCACAGTATCGAAGGCTACCGGGCTCGCAACAATGACCATCAGCACTGATAATAAGTAGTGGTCTCCCCGGGGTTGGGTATTCAACTCGGTTTTAGAGAGACATACTCCTCAAACAAAGGAGTGTTTACCCCGGGTGAGTACGTCGGTGATAATCCGGTGGACTTCACCTTCACGAAAACTCTCGGGGTGCACCTTGATCGGGTGAACACATCGTACAACACGGTAGACGGATCCCCCAGCACATTACTGAAAACTGTGCCCGCCAGCGACTGTTTCTATGGCGAGACTGTGACCTTAGACTTCCCACACCCCGAGATGAAAGTTTTGGAATCGGGACACATCCACGAGTTGAAGATTTCTATTCTTGATGATAAATGGAGAGAGCTGAAGAACGATTACCCGATTTCGGTCGAATTTCAAATTAATTAATTTTAAGAAAATTATTTAGAATTAAACGCATGTTCGTAATATATATTATCAACATTATGAGTATATACGGACCAGGTAGTTCTTCCGATTGGGTGACAAATTCAAATAATTTGGAACCGGCAGAAGGGGGATTCATCCCGACAGAGGGCGACTTTTTAACTACCCAAAAAACAAAGGCCTTGATCAATAGAACTATATCGAGGGCCACGGACGAGATTCACAAAAGTCTACTATCACAACTTAGAGAATATGCCCTGGCTGTGAATACACAAAGTCGTGAAGAAACGCATACGGAACTAAACGAACTAGGTAAAAAAATAACCAAATTTAGAAAAGAGGCCCGGTTGGGGATTGATAAAGCCCGAGAAGACCGCCAGGTTGACATTACGGCGGTTTATGATGATGCGTTGCGCTTAGAAGACTCTCTCAGCAAAGAAGCTACACTTGCTGAATTAGACGGGAAAATAATCGATTTTCGAAAAGAGGCCACGTCGGGTATTGAGAAAGCCCGAGAAGACCACCAGGCGGACCTTACGAAGGCTTATGAGGTGTTGCGCTCAGAAGACTCTCTCATCAGAGAAGCGGCACTTACTGAACTAGATAAAAAAATAACCAAATTTCGAAAAGAGACCCGGTCGGGTATTGATAAAGTCCGAGAAGACCACCAGTCGAACCTTGAGGAGGCCATTGCGGAGGCTTATGATGCGTTGCGCTAGAGAACTTCTCATAGTAAAGAAGCGACACTTACCGAACTAGACGGTAAAATAGCCGAATTTCTGAAAGAGACCAGGTCGGGGGTTGAGGGGGGTCCGAGAAGACCACAAAGAGGCCATTGCGGAGGCTTATGGGGCGTTACGCTCAGAGGACTCTCTCAACAGAGAAGCGGCACTTACTGACATATACGAAAAAATAACCGAATTTAAAAAAGAGACCCCGGTTTGATCTTGATGGAGTCCGAACGGGTATTGAGAAAGCCCGAGAAGACCACCAGGCGGATATTACGGAAGCTTATAGGGTGTTGCTCTTAGAGGACTCTATCAACAGAGAAGCGACACTTACCGAACTAGATGGAAAAATAACCGAATTTCAAAAAGAGGCCCGGTCGGGGGTTGATAAAGCCCGAGAAGACCACAAGGTAGCCATTGCGAAGGCTTATGAGTGTTGCGCTCAGAGGACACTCTCATCAGAGAGGCGGCGGTTGCTGAACTAGATGGAAAAATAACCGAATTTCAAAAGAGGCCCGGTCGGGTATTGATAGCCTTAGAAGGCCACCAGGCGACCATTACGGAGGCTTATGATGCGTTGCGCTTAGAGGACTCTCTCAGCAGAGAAGCGGCACTTTACCGAACTAGATGGAAAAATAACCCGAAGTTTCTGATAAACTGAAACATGATCGTATAGCCGCGACCAAAGCTCTTGAGGAGGCCTCTTATGAAGATTCGTACTGAGGCATATAACGCAAACAGGGCGCTTGCCGGAATAGTGAAAACAATGAAAACACCAAACGTGTCATAAACAGTTTGGGCTGAGAAGCGGGGCCCATTGGTTGTGGGGCACTATGGAATATTCGTTCGGTGCCAAAGCGAGTAATAAATATGGGGGATACACTATGACAGCTGCAGGTGAAGTTATCCAAATGGCGGTCTGCTCGGTTAATGCTAATGGTAAACCTGTGGGCGCGGTCGCGATAAATATTGTAGTAGATGGGGAAGAACGGGGGGTTGGAGTCACTAAAATCTCTGGAGATAGTTCGACGATTGTTTCGTTCGCCGGTAATGATCGAATTAGACTTTCCCAAGGTAGTGTTATTAACTTTGTTACGAAAATCGGTGACTCAGAGAGTTCTTCCACTATTGTCTCATTGTTAATTGAACTTATTGTGTAAATACTAATATATTGAACTAAAATTTAAATATGAACGAATCACTATATTCAACTCTCAATACCACTCCACCAACACTGTATCCAACTCTCAATACCACTCCACCAACACTGTATCCAACTCTCAATACCACTCCCCCAACACTATATCCAATTAACGAAAGAAGTTCAGATTTTAGGTTGAATAATATCGTCGCTATGCAGGATATTTTAGTTAGAGAATGTGCAAATAGAAAAAGACACGCTAAATAATATAAGCGCGCGGCAAACATAGCTGAAGCATCTAGTACGGTTCTGGCAAGTGTTTCTGTGTTGTGTGGGGCGGGGACTGCTGCAACGCTATATACAATTGTAATGGTTCCACTTGCAGGGGTTTTGAGTGGAATTACCGTTTTATCTGGAACACTTTGTATGGTAATTAGGGCGGTGGGTGGAAAACTCGAGAAAAAAAGTAGAAAACATAATAGAATATCCGTTCTCGCTAGGTCTAAGAAAAATAGCATCGACGTCATGGTGTCAAATGCGTTGGGTTGGCCGATAAGAAAATATCAAATTTAGAGTTTGAATCCGTGGTGGAAGAAATGGGGAGATATGAAGAATTAAAAAATGATATAAGAATCAAGGCGCGCGCCACCATGCCCAAAATTGAGTGTACTGATTGGGATAAATTTAGGGTAAAACTTGGAAATAAAGTCGGAGGAAATGTTACAGCACCATTATAAAATAATTTTTTTAAAAATAATTAATTTTCCTATTTTTTCAAAATTATTAATTTTCCTTAATTTTCTAATTTTTTCAAAATTATTAATTATATTGGTGCAGTAAACAAATTTACATACCTATACAACATGTGTTTTTCACTGAGAATTACAAATTCAGTCGAGGATTACACTATACATACCGTCTGTGTAATTGATACACTCGGCTCTGTTTACCTTGGCTATCAATTTACGCATGGTTCATAACCCGTGTAATTGATAATTGTACAACACTAGGTAATGTTTATCATAACAGCCTTCGTGGTCGTGTGGTTAAGGTGATAATCTATAGAGACGAGGGTCGTGGGTTCGCGCCGCGGTTGGAGCTAAACATTTTTATTTATTTATTTATATCTATCCCTACAAATGTGGTCGCTATGGTAAAACAACTGCATGACAACGGCGTTCGGAGTCCGACCGCTTGAAAATGGGCAGACAACTCCGGCCGTTGTCATGACACGATCTTTGACCTTAGCAGGTTCATGGGGATAAATGGACACGCGGTTTCAGGGAGATGTTATTTGTCTTAGCATCAACATTGCTGTTCAATAATAATTTTTTCAATATCTTTATAAGCGATATCGTAGAAATGTATATTCGTCAATAAATCGTTGGGTTTTAACAATTTTATATAATACACCTTAGTTTCATATCCGATACGCATTATCCGTCTTAATGTTTGTATTTGCCTCTTGTATAGTTCACATAATTGTCGGTATAATATTGTAAATGCAACGTTTTTATCGGAGCGTAATAAATTACGCTGATATTTCATGTATTCGATATCGCCTAGTGTTATCATTTTATAGAATTTTATATACAGGACTATAACCCGTGTTCTTCATAAACTTCTTCAAACACATCCATTAAAAATTTTTCAATTCCCATTGTATTGTATTATCCATTATGTAATTGGTAGTGTGCTTCTGTTCAATTTTCAATTTTATAAAATTAGTTTGATAATGTTTTTTTTACAGTGTGTTAATGCTGTAGAAACACCGTGACTTATTAGATCGATTCTATCTTTCTAACTGACTTTCCGATTTGAATTATTACTAAACGATAATACTTGCGAGCACGTAATCCCTTGTTAGCCATTCGATGAGTAGCCTGAGTGCCACCGCATGGTGGATATAGCAATGACTCGGCTTTGGTCCCTACCCCACAATGCCGACATGGGCGAGGCGAAACGGAACCTCTTCGCATCCATGCACGGTGATGTTTGCAATATTCGTAAATACCGGTACGAAAACATCTCTCGTGACTACCTGTCTTCAACCACGCACACTTAACTAGAACCATTATGTTATTATATATACTGAGTATAACATAGGGATTCTTATCTCTAATAGGGTGTATCTTCTCATGTCATAAATATATGGTCTCGCGGTTGATGAAAATATTCTCATACATACCCGCCGAACAGTAGGTGTGTTTTTAAAAATTATGCTTACTCCCCCCTTTGTGTTTTGAAAAATTAAAATTATGCTACTCCCCCCTTCGTGTTTTGAAAAATTAGAATTACTCCCATTCTCATAAATATTCTCATAAAAATGGAGGAAAATCTGAGTAGTATATAAGAGTCATTAATTATAGCACCACCCGGTGGGAGGCTCCGCGCGTAGCCATTGGCTTCCAGAGGTTGGTGGTATCATTGTGACTCTTATATACTACTGAATGAAATACCAAGATGTGTTTTCATGGAAAATAAGAAAATTATGCTATATTTGTGGTCTGTTTATTTGTTTCTACAGCATGATAAAGGTACTACCATTTTTTGTATTGCTTTTTGATACTCGCGACTTCTGTTTGTTTGTTGGGGTTTAACGGCCTATCAACATATAAGGTCATTTAAGGCCGGGTCAATGGGTTTAGTACTAAATCCCATATATTACCTGTACAAGTAGATGTACATGTTCAAGTACATGTACAAATGGGGGGAAAATCCCAAAATCAGAACTAAATATTTACAATAACAAAACTATATATTCAGTCCTGAAATCAGAATAATCCTGATCTGATGACAGGTCCTCGCCACACCAGAATCACTTGGCCCATCCCAAAAGCAGTAGGATCAGTAATAATCTTACTACTTTTATAATGGGCAATAACCCGATTCAACTCCCAGGTAACTAAAGAGCCAAAGATAAAAACGTACCTGAGGGACAAACCAGGCAAATCGTGATTCCTATAAGGAGGAACCCATACCGTTAATTTACGCGGTCTCATTCACCCGACATCCACCCACTCGCTACTTCCGATTTCAATTGTTTTTTTTAGCAATTTTAATTGGGTATTTAAGCAAATACGCAGCTTATCTGGAGCTCTGTGTGACTGTGAATTGCTCTTAGCGATACACACTCAGGTTGGGCTGGTTGTAAGGTTGGACCCACGCGTGGTTTGGTAGTCTAGGCAGGGGTGTCAACCCGGGACTCTGAGATGTCGGCTAATTTCACTGTATGATCGATTGCATGCCATGAAATATGATTGCAAAACTACTACGCTGTTCGCCTTAGAGAGGTTCCAGACGGGGTGCAACTCAGATGGTGATCACATGAACGTTACATGCACATGCTCACCAGGGGGCCGTTTCACTAAACTTCGTACGACTAAAATGTTCGTAAGTGCAAACTTATGATAGTCTGTAAATTTCACATTAACATTGTTTTCTTGTAAATAATTATTGGATTTACATTTATTGTGCATAGGCTGCAATATGCTCAATAAATGTAAATCCATAAATTGAAATTTACAGACAATCTTAAATTTGCACTTACGAACATTTTAGTCTTAAGAAGTTTAGTGAAGCGGGCCCCTGGATTTACACTGGTCGCAAAGCACATAAGTCACATTTTTTTCCAGTCACCGCCACATATATATTATTATGAGAAATATAACAAATGCCTGTTTTGAAACTAGGTATTTTGTTGTATTTTTCATTATATATTTTCGATAAAGGTGAAACATGCTATTTATGTTCAAGAAAACATCAATTGAATGAATGGCGATACGCGTAGGCCCTGGTCAGACTGCGGATGCACAGACTGATCTGGATCTACACTAGTCGTGAAACCCTTAATCCCCATCTATCCAGTCAAAGCCACATATCAACATGAATTGAGCCTAGTCACAGATTAGTCGCAGTCAGAAGCTACATTATTCACCATTCTTGCACAGACCTTGAGTACTTTGAGGACGTCGTTCGTCTGTAGACCGAGAGCGATATGTCCAGCACCCTCGTCCGGTATGCGGTTGTGGCTCATGTCCAGCTCGCCCAAGCCCCGGTTGTGTTTCAACGCCCGCCCCATAGCCTCGGCACCAGCGTCACTAAACCCGTTCATCGACACGTTCAGGCTCTTGAGACCATAGTTTTCCTGGCGATCAGAGAATAGAAATATTTCAGAGAGTTTATCACTTTAACCGGCTTTAAAAAAAAAAAACACAAACGACGTCATACATGATGTGCATGTGAAAGAAAATGTATGTAAGACCCAGATCGGGTGTCGGTCCCAGAACGGGGTACAATCCCAGAACGGGGGTTAATCCCAGAACGGGGGCTAATCGGAAAATGGCCGGAAAAGGCAGGAAAATTATACACATGGGACAATTGCAAGACACGGCTGTCATGGAAACAGTAATGGCATTCTTTTTAATTCACTTCATTCTTAAACACTTCACGATGGGTAGTGTACGTTTAGCCAAGGTGACAAACAAACAACAGCAATTCATGGGTTAAACTTAAGGTCAGCAGATAAAAACAATATATATCTACCAAAACCTAATATTGAACTATACAGGTCAACCTTCGTCATTCTGGAGTCAAAATATGGAATGATCTACCAGTATATGTTAAAACTGCCAAGTCCGTGGAAGATTTTAAGAGCAAATACATAGTACATGTTCATACACGTACTCAACATGAATAGCTCTTAATTTCATACTCATGTACGGTTTCATCATATATTTTATAAGAAAATCATACTCATGCGATTGTTACATTGTGACTCATGTTTACATGTACTTGTATCATTATTATTTGTTAAATATACGTGTACTTGTAGATAGATAGATGATCTCAGGGAAGATTGGCTAGGCCAACTGAGCATCTTCTATAAATAAAGACCTTACTTACTTACTTACTTACTTACTTACTTACTTTTTACTTTTACTTTTACTTGCTTGCCTGCTTGCTTGCTTGCTTACTTGCTTGCTTACTTACTTACTTACTCACTCACTCACTCACTCACTCACTCACTCACTCACTCACTTACTTACTTACTTACTTACTTACTTACTTACTTACTTACTTACTTACTTCACAAGTCGCCGCCATTTTGTATCTGGACGCATGCGACCAGGGCATGACGTTACGTTACTAACTTTGGCGTCATGCAAGCTTGAAAGTGCTGAATTGGCCCCCGTTCTGGGACTAACCCCCGATCTGAGTTCTACTTGTGTGCATGTATTTCTCCGGTTTGAGGTATCAACCAGAATCAGTTTCAGAAATAGTTGACAAACGGTATCAGTGAGACACCGTAGGACACATATCCTACGACCTCATATCAACTACAACTGCAAAGAGTCTTCTAAAGCACGTTATTATAGGAATGAATGGCCTTTTTGTGGAATTTATCGGGGTATAAACTTGGAAAAGTCGCGGGAATACTGGACGAAGGCCGGAAGGCCTCGTCCAGTATTACCGCGACTTTTCCAAGTTTATATCCCCGATAAATTCAACAAAAATGCCATTCAGTCCTTATAATTCCAGCATTTGAAATAAATTCATCAAGAAAATGTGTTTATTTTCCGTTTTCTTAAGAATTATTTTAACTGCGCCTCACGGTTACGGAAAGTAGTTCGGCGTGGGAGTTTACTGGGATATAAATTTTGGACAGAGACTTGCTACGGGCCAATCAAATGTTAGAGAATTGTGTAAATATTTTTGTGCTGGAATTATCTATTATTGTTTTCTTACTGTAAACTCAAGCTTGTAAAATGCACCTCATCAGAATTGACATACATATAATTCATGTATAAACTATCATACTGATTCATATTAAGAATTTTGCGGTGTGCACATGTTTAACCCTTTCAACCCTAAGGAACTGGAATGGACTGTGATATGCTAATGTTCCGACCAATCCAATGGTCACAAAATGATTTTCAGATTCGTCCATTTATGAAAAGGGGGTGTTTTCTAAGAAATATTAAAATTACTTGCAAAAAGTGCAGATCCTGATGAGACGGCTCGTTACGAGCCGGCTCATCTGGATCTGCACTTTTTGCATAAACCGCTATAGCGGGATTTCGGGTTCAAAGGGTTAAATACATGGATATTTTAGACATGCGCATACGGCATGATTCGTTAAAGTTTATTTGACATCATTAATTTACAGGACGATGTCAATAACTGCATGTATTTACAATTTTGAAACTATTAGATTAAGTAATATAAAAGCATGTATGTATATAAGTAATATAACCATGGGCTGCTGCGTTTACTGTAGTCTGAAAAACATTTGGTCTGTTTAAAGTTGCGACTTCTGACTCAGCACACTTTAAACATACCAAATGTTTTTCATAATACAGCAATCTCAACTAACCTTGGTTTTATTCCTTAAATACATAACATAACGAGTCTACGAACCTGCACACCCTCCGCCAGAGCGACGGCGCCCTGTGTGCGGAAGTGGTTCCAGCTGAGATCAAGCGTCTCCAGCGTCTCGTTATGACTGAGCGCCTCCTTGAAATGGAAGGCCGCCCGCTCCTCGAACTGGTTGTGGGCCAAGTAAAGCCGCTTTAGCGTGTGGTTATTCTGCAATGGCACGGAATGGGAATTAACACCTATTCCGTGGTACGTATTATTGCTGCGGTGTCTGCGTTCAATCCATACTTAATGTACGTCAGCTATTCAATGACGAATAGCATAAACCCTCAGCTTCTGCAGTAGTTTCTTTTTTTATTTCTCGTCGAGTTGCCAATAAACAGCAATAATTTAATTACTAGAAAGGTCATTTCACGTCAAAGGGTGCATTAAACTATTGGTTAAACGGGGTTATACTAACCGGAAGTGGCAATGAAGAGCAAATTGCCAAGGGAAGCTACCGTGTCACAACTGTTAACGGGAGGTAACGACACTTATTGACAGTTAAATCTTAACCGATACAACATGTATATTCAACTGTTATTAATTAAAGTTTAAACTACGGTGTGTAGTTCGTCAATGTAGCGCATCTAAGCATTTCATGTGTATTTATATTAATCGTTTACTATTGAGTATTATATACAGTGGAACCCCTCTAAACCTGACACCAAGCAAACACCAGTGATCTTAGTTTGTATGAGTTTCTTGGGCATTTATCTCAGGAAATACTCTCTGTTCATTATCGAAACCACTCTAAACCAGACATCATAGGGGTCCGGCTTAGAGAGGTTCCACTGTACTGTAAAACCTCCAACACCTTCCGTTTAAAATGTTTAACAAATTAAATACTTAACTGGCAAGTTGAAAGACAACCATGCGTATTTTATTTCTGAAGTCATTCATAGTGTCTTAGTTGAAGTGAAATGGGTCAATGGAGGGAGGGGGCTAACTACATGAATGAGTTAATCCCCTTGTTTCACTGACCACAGTCAATTAAAATGTAGTCCATCTACGAGCTAGTTTGCCTTGTTGTATAGATGGTATCGGCTGACAAACATTATTATTACCTCGGTATTTAGCATAGTGCATTGTGTTATAGTTGTATCCCGTCAACACAGTGCGTATTGATATCCTGTCAATACGACCTAATCACTGCGTATGAATATGTGCGGTGGCTGGGATTATTTATTTTGCATTTTAAAGCCATTAGTAGGTGTTGACGGGATAAATAGAACAGTAGGTTAGTGCCGTGAATGGGGAATATATCTGGCGCGGCTCGGAAACGGGATGTGCTCGGCAGAGCCTTGCCCGTCCCGTTTCCTAAGCCTTGCCAGATATGTTTTCCCATTCACGGCACTAACCTACTATTCTCTATGTATTTGTATACGTGGACTGCTCTCCTTTGTGTGTGTTGCTCTCTTTATCCTAGTTCACTCTTTCTCATTATAACGGTCATGTGATCCTCACCTGAGTTGCACCAGGGGGCCATTTCACTAAACTTCGTAGGACTAAAATGGGCTTATGCTGATGTCTTGCTGTCTAAAAGTAGTATGCACTCGGTGGCACTCGGTGGTACTCGATACAGCGGCTATAATGTTACATCACCAAACGTTGATATGTACGGAGCCCCGCAGGGGACATGGATTTCTTTTTTATTAATTCGTTCCCACGAAATAACAATTCGTTCCCTCAATTTAACAATTCGCTCCCTCGAATTAATAATTCGTTCCCTCGAATTAACAATTCGTTCCCACAAAATGACAATTCATTCACTCAATTTAACAATTCGCTCCCTCGAATTAACAAATAAATAATTGTTATTTCGTGGGAACGAATTGATAATTCGAGGGAACGAATTGTTATTTCGTGGGAACGAAGTAATAAAAAAAGATCCATGTCCCCTGCAGGGCTCCGTACATATCAACATTTCGTGATGTAACATTAGAGGTGTACCGCTTTGAGCTGACGCGTTATTATTGTAAATATTATTGTAAACACGTGCTATTTTTAAATAGTTTACGTCATATGTTGTAGACATGGTATTTGCATACCAGCGGAAACGCAAAAACGTTCGATATAATTGCTATTAATAGTAACCTCGTTTAGTGCTCTAGTGGGTAGATCTGCCGTTTGGTGATCGGACGGTCGTGAGTTCGAATCCTGCCAAAGGAATATATTTTTCTCTCGCTTTTACTATTTTGGCGCCAGAGGTAACGCACACATCCCGAAACAGTCGTGCATTTACTTTTACACAACATTATAAAACACTTCACTTTGAACCTTAATAATCATTGTGAAATGCATTCTGCACATTCGTGTGTTATTGTGAAAGTCCAGCTCGACTCAAATGCATATATGTTACGGAGAACACCATCATGACCATGTCGAAAATAAACCTCTCACTTCAGATAATAAACTAATAAATAAATAAACGTGGATGCATGTGGTTCATAATTACCATGTCAATTGTTGTTACATGTAATAAAGATTCATTAAAAAGAAAAAGAAAACATAAAAACAATATTTTAAAAAATATATATATATAACGGCCAAAGTGAGGATCGAACGCATGCAGTGCAAAATTAAAATCAAGTGCCACCGTTGGCCGCCAGTTTACCCACTGCTCCAGTATAAGAAACTGTTTTGTCAATCGCAATATATCGATCATGACTATAGCGACGAGCCATAATAAACAGCGAAATACCTACAGGAATTCCATGTTTGTTTATACACCAATGTTTATATAAACAAAGCATGTAAACAACGCCATGTCAGGCTGGTATACTTTTTTTTTCATAGAACGCCTATATTCTCGTGAATAGTTACAGGCGTTCTATAATTACAATCGGTCGATCGGCCGAATGGGGTTCGCTGCGGGAAACTTCGTAAAATGAAAGTGTGCCAATACCAACAAGCTATATGTTAGTTCAATATTGAAACATGCTAACACCTGTAAACATTGATAGGTTATATTAAAATAATAATACGCATGTAATTTGCAAAAAAAATAGCTTCCCAATGAAATTTAGTTTAAATAGATTATCCCCTATGGAGCCTCATTTAGAACGTCCGGCACATATAGAGTCAATATTTGAACCTTTTTACTAAACGCCATAGTGTCATGTGTCCAATTTATTGGACACAGGACACTTTTTTTTAATGTAATATAACCAAGCCAATAATAAATTTACGTTTAAAAAATCAGCTATTTGTGTTGTTAAATGCGATTTTATTTTCATTGTGACGTCATACTATATTTCGTGTCCTGCCAAACGCGTAATAATACAATGATTGGTCATATTGCCATTACACGTACTGGTCGAAGCCATCGTGTCATTATTGCTGTCTTCATTGTTGATAAGCTCTAAATACGGAAATACAGATACTCATTGTGTACTCGACGATTTGTGAATGCTACAGACGTACATTTCTGCAAATTTGCTAAAGTTGAGAGGACAATACGGCGACAGCCAAGACGCATCAATAATTGACCTACATTTAAAGTCTACCAGCTGCCAGACACGAAACATTCGTTTCAGGTAGGAATTATTTCTTTATTACTGTTGACCAATATTTGAATCGTGCTGACTTCGACAGCACTTTTAACCACAGGGCTACTAAAATAATTCCATTGTATTCAATCTAACATGAATTCAAGTGGGTGGGGGATATTCAACATTGCCTGTGCATGTGCCGAGTCATTGGTTTTCGCGACCAATGTTGTTTCCACAATTGTTGTTTAAATAGCTAATTTATGGTGCATCTCTCGGACTCTGTGTGTTTGTGGCACCTCGATACTTGTAGATTCACTTTGAATATATGTTTTCAGTCCAACAAGTCAATTCATTATCTATTTAGGCTATTATCTGTTATCTATTGTCTATATAGTATAGGCTTTTAGCCACTTAAAAAAGACACTACTTTCATTCCCCCCCCCCCCCCCCCCCCCCCCCCCCACGAGAGTCAAATGTGTTTATAAAAACTGTAACAACAGTGATGATAAGTAAAAAATTGAGGTGTGCGAATCCAGGTACACTGCATTTGCACAGCGGTGACTTTTCCCCGAAATATCATGAATATAGGCCGGTGCAGTATTTCTATTAAGTAAGTGTACCGGCTTCGCACCGTGTATGTGGCTTTGCACACACCAATATTTTACATGTCTGATCATTCATGTTGTTTTCTTTAAGACAAGTGTTTTCAGAAAAGTCACGTGTTTACACGATTTAGAAAAAACTAAAACAACAGTGACCAAACAAGTAAAAAAATTGAAATGCAGTATTGTATTAAGTATTTGTATTGCAGTGGGTGGGCTTCCTAAAATTTATTTGTACACAGGGTACCCATGTTTGGTCTGGGGTGGTGATGAGGGACTTCTTTGCTTCATTGGGGTGACCTCGCGAAATATGGGCGGGGTGGGGAGACTGTATGTTTGTTGGGATTACAATCGTGTCTGTTAATTCTGCACACCTAATAATAATTTTCGTGAAAATGTCCATATTCAGTCTAAATTTCCTGAACATTCAAGGCAGTTCTTAGCCAAGATAAATCACGGCTAAACAGATGGCTTTTACTATTTCATCTGTCGTCTATATCTGTATCCGCCTAGCGGAGACCCAGCCAAATTTGATCAAAATATCAGTCCATTTTGTCTTTGAGTTTTGCGAATAATACGGGAATAAAATAATAACCAATGTCGGTATATTTGCATGTGTATTATTGGTTTATGAAGCTTTTTTTAACAGATCTGTTGTTGATCTATTAATTTAGTAAGCAGACCGACCACTAATCATTTTGACCATGTTCTGAATAACTTTTTATTACCAAACTATCGGAATGGGATAAAATTGTGACTTAGATACCGTTAATCAGCTGATTTATTCAAAATCAACATAATTTATTCTGACGTAATTAAAGCTGGGCAAAACATTACGTGAATTGTGCATTAGCCGGTGCGCAGAATTAGCCGAAATGACATTTTTTATATGCAGATCAGAATGTCAGTTTTCATTGGTTTGATACATGTACAGATATGTATATCAGTGATTCTATATTTTATGTACATCTGGTGTCCCGGTGTTAATTTACTGACAAATCACACAATTTATAAGGAAATTTATTTTTTTTCAGTAAAGAAACTATGTATAATACCATGTATATAACGATGTTTGGTACATGTGGTAAACACGGCATTCTGTTAGTTGCCAAGCTATTTTGTTTTGCTTAACTTTACTGATTCATATTAATACATGTTGTTGGGTTGCCATAAATGAGAAATTCCACGACTTGCTACTAAATTTCTCTGTTTCGCACTAATACAATTAGCTTACCATATTCTTGACACTTTTCTAAATAGATGCCCCTTCAGTTGTATGTTTTATAGCCGTTGAAAAGAAAAAAATGTAAAATGTAAAGCTATATTTACGTCATGTAAATGTACATAACGGAAATTACATTTCTGAGACCCCTGGTCCCTTGAAGTGGAAATAAAATTTAAAAAAAATGACGAGAACAATTGGCTATACTGTTATAAATGTAACAACTGGACTGTCACCCTAATGGAATAAAACACAGTTTAATGAATTATTGGTTCTACATCGAAACTAGAAAAACGACACCAATATGTACATAAAATATCGAATCACTGATGTCTCATTATTATTGAACCATGTTATTGTAGTTGCGAACAATAACTCTTGCAATCTACTCCTGTACCGTCTGTGGCAGAGTTACTATTCCATTCATACATGTAGGTTTCCTCTACATAATAGCTAATCAGATCTGATTTACACTTTAGTTGTTAATTGTGACACAATTTGTATATTTTCCATCTGAAAAAAAAATATTATAAAAGTAATACGTATGGATCACGATTTGCCTGGTTTGGCCCTCATGCACGTTTTCATCTTTCGCTCTTTCTGTTACATGGGAGTTGAATTGGGTAATTGCCCATTATAGAAGTAGTAAGATTATTACTGATCCTACTGCTTTTGGGAGGGGCCATGTGATTCTGGTGTGGCGAGGACCTGGCATCAGACCAGGATCATCCTGATTTCAGGGCTGAGTATATAGTTCTTTTATTGTAAATATTAATTTCTGATTTTAGGATTTTCCCCCCATTTGTACATGTACTTGAACATGTACTTGTACAGGTAATGGGATTTATTACTAAACCCATTGACCCGGCCTTAAATGATCGCATCTGTTGATAGGCCGTTAGACCCCAACAAACAAATAAATGATATACGTAGGCTTCCTCTACAGAATAGCTAATCAGATCTGATTTACACTTTAGTTGTTAATTGTGACCTAATTTGTATATTTTCCATCTGAAAAAAAAATATTATAAAAGTAATACAAAACTTTACGTGGGTGGTGGTCGGGAGAACGAGACGACTTAAATTAACGGTAGTGGTTCCTCCATATAGGAATCACGATTTGCCTGGTTTGACCCTTCAGTACATTTTTATCTTTGGCTCTTTTGTTACCTTGGAGTTGAATTGGGTTATTGCCCATTATAAAAGTAGTAAGATTATTACTTATCCTACTGCTTTTGGGAAGGGCCAAATGATTCTGGTGTGGCGAGGACCTGGCATCAGAACAGGTTTATTTATTCTGATTTCAGCGCTGAATATATAGTTTTTGTTATTGTAAATATTCAGTTCTGATTTTGGGATTTTCCCCCCATTGTACATGTACGTGAAAATATACATGTACATTTTTCTTTTTGTATGAAACGTGAATTTCGTCACTGATATCAGGGGCGATAACCGTGTTTCCATTAAAGGTTAATGGAAACTATATTCTGTCTGCTTAGTTTTGTTATGTGCACTATGATCGTACTTTATAATGTGTCAATAAAAATATTTGTTCGGGTGACACATTTAATGGGTATAAATAATTTTATAAAATGTCATGTCTCATTTGCATATCAAAATAGCCTGATACCACCGCGAGTCACTATCAGTAAAATCAATATTACTGAATGATTATATGTATAGTGGGCCTGCACTCGTAATTTTTAAAACTGGCGGAATACATGTACCGTAGTTACACAATTATACACTTATTTAATTCTTATAGGCAAACTGTTATGCCTACTAGATGGGACCACAGGTTGAAGTACATTGTAATGGACGAGGTCTATAAATACATTAAATACGCCTAAAAGCGTCCATAAACGAAAAAAAAAAAGCTAAAAAAAGTTTTGTTACTCCCTCTATAACACACACATATATATACCTCGGTCCGTACTTCAACCTGTGGATAGGACCCCAACTTTAGCTGCTACATGTAATTTGCGAACCAGATCTCTTATTCTTCTATTCTGCAGAGGAAGACTATGAATGGAAACGTAACTCTGCTACGGACAGTACGGTTGTAGATTTCAAGAGTTACTGTTCACAACTATGAACAATGTGGCTTACTCGCTTACCACATTTATCCAAGTGTTGTGAGTTTGATGCCCGGGTGGGATGTAGTTCTCTAAGCACTGTTTCATGTTGGAAAGTTGCGGAGTCATTTGCTGAGTAATGGTTAATACTGGTAAGAAATTCAATAAAAGGCTAACCATGTACATAATAGTGTTTGATTGTTTGTTTCAGGGAAGCCGTCTACAGATCTTAGCCATCTGGATTATTCGTCGAGCCTCTTCAACTTCACCCTGCAGTCGAGGCAGACACCAGCAGGGCTATTGAGATAGTATATGGGCGGTTTTCAGAAGAAGCAGATAAGGCGGAAATTGTTTCTCATTCTGCTGTTGAAGGACAAAGGCCACCAGAAGAATCGCTGCCCGAAGACACAACTCCACCATGGGCAACAAGTTGCCAAACACTCGCGAAATGGGAACTGATCAGTCTGACCTACACGAAGCAAAATATAGTGTCGCCATGACAGACTGTCATCATCTTAGATCAGCGACATCAGAAAAATATAACCCTCGAGGAAGAGCTTGAGAAAGACAAGTTCAGTTACAAAAATTAACCATTTAACCGGAGTTAGTACCATCCATGCCAGCGGCAGTGTTTGTGTGGTTCTTAACTCTGATTTCTGCTCTAATCATCTAATCAACCTGTTGAAAGGATGTGTCGTGAAGGACATGTTACTTCTTGTGTTGATGGAAATTGAGAATGAATCTTATTCACACAAATCTGACTTGTGCAGTTTTAAGATTTGTCAATATTTTTTGAATCGGTGACTCATTCTTGTGGTGGACAGAATGACATTTGTACATTTCTGATTATGTGACACTCGAAGGACTAGATATTGAAATGGTCAGAAATATATTTACTATGCTTTTCACATATATGGCTGTGACATCAGGTTGAAGTAACGGACCATGGCCTATAAATACATTAAATATACCTAAGAGCATCAATAAGTGAGAGAAAAATAAGCTAAACAAAATGTATTTACTCCATGTGTGATATATGGGAGTAAATAATTTGTTTAGCATATTTTATTTCACTTATTGATGCTTTTAGGTATATTTAATGTATTTATAGGTATTGGTCCGTTACTTTAACCGGTGGCTGTGACAGGAGAATGTGGTTTATGGGATTTGTGACCAGTGTAGCTCCTGATCAAATAGTACACTCCTGTAGCCTGATAATGATGTGGCTTGTTAGAAGCATGATGGAGATTTCATTGATGCAATGGTGAACAGTGCAGATCCTGTGCGGATATGTGTATCTACACTGGTCGCAAATCCCATAAGCCCCATTTCTCCAGTCACAGACACATATTTGAGCAAATTTAAAAATCCTACCGCGAACCTAGAATGATTAACATTTAAGGTATTGCATTCAATCTTTGATTCATAAATTTCTGTTTAACGTCCACAGTCTATAAAGTCTATATTTGGTTGGTTTCACATGGTTTCAGTTATTTTCGCAATAAAGGATTTTACTTGAAACATCCAGAATAGACCAAAGACAAACTTTGTAGACTTTCGAAGGGAAACGAAAATTTACGAATTAATGATGTATTTTTGTGCTATTATCATGATTATAATTGAAATCAATGCCCAATGGTCAAACTTGTAACAAATTACATGTGTACAATAAATTTCGACTTCGAAATTTGACTTCGAATGAAATGGTGCAATTGGTTGATATTGGTCAATTGCAGTGCATGATGTGACAAACAACATATTGAGGCATCATCTGTAACACAGTGCCTTCAATCATGATTCATACCCAGGCATACAAAGTATGTCGAGGTGTATATAGTTTTTGTATTTTCGTCCATCCGTAAGATTTGCGTTAAAGGTTTTTGGGTACCCATTATATCTGCAACCGTAAATCGCATTGAGTTGAATCTTCATGTACTTCTTTATCGTCATCCATATTTTTTATACTGTAGCACACCGATGTGGCTTTCCTGCACAAGGTCAAATTACTTAAAGTTTTTGAAATATTTGCATCAAACATGTCAACGTTTTTAAGTACACAATGTCTCTGCAACCGCAAGTCGGGTTGACTTGAAACTTCATATATACTTCTTTATGAAGTTAGAAGATCAATATTTTCTTTCTATAGCCCTGGTGGGTGCATGTGATGGGTAATTTAACAATCGCGATTCATCCTTACCGGAAATCCGACTGGAGACCTGGTTTGGCCCTCACATACGTCTTTGGCATTTTGTATGTGACAGTTGAATCTGGTTATATCTCTTGTGTGAGTATTACGATTATTCGCAATCCTTTTTTTAGGGAAAGGGGCCAAGTGAATTTGGTGTGGTATGGACCTGGCATCAGGTCAGGTTATTCTAATTTCAGGGCTGACTTTATTTTTCTCGATGAAATTATTATTAGACCATAGCTGTTGATAGGCCGTTAAACACCATTAAACAAACATTCTATAGCCCACTCATACGGCTTTCATGCACACAGTGAAGGTGAAATTACTTTGAAACTTGCGTTAAATGTTTTGAAATATATGCGTTAAAGTTTTAAGTAAACAATTTCTCTGCAACCGTAAGTCAGATTGAATTGAAACTTCATATATTTGTCTATCAACAATCAACATCCATATTTTCATTTTATAGCCCACACATGTGACTTTCATGCCCAAGGTCAAGGTCAAATTGTGTTAAATGTTTTGAAATATTTGCATTAAAGTTTTAAGTACACAATTTATCTGCAACCGTATGTTGGATCAACTGGAAATGTCACATACTTCTTTATCAACAGCCATATTTTCATTCTATATCTCACCTAAGCGGCTTTCATGCCAAAGGTCAAGGCCAAATGACTTTGCTACGGCCGAGGGTATGTGTGAGACCCCCTCACTTGCTCTAGTCCTTAAAAGCAAGAATAACATAATCTTACCATACATGTACTGATTTCTTTTGTTTTTTTTCGGATACATGTACTGATTTTGTGTCCCGAGCATAACTGGAATTCCTTTTTGTATAGTTATCACAACTCTTGCCTCACTAATATTCCAGTGTTCTCCTTTTGTTTTTTCACGCATTGATTTTGTATTTGGCACATGGCGATATTTCAAATTTGACCTAATATGGTCCCGATATATATCAAATCGAAGGTATCGTGGGTATTGTCAAAATCGGATGATACATCATACGAGATGGCCGCTGACAGGTCATCCTTTAATTATAGATTTCGTCTTCTTCTCATGTACCGTTTGGCCGACGCTGGTCAGACTTCACAGTTGTGGTGCGTGGGTGAAGCATTTTCTATTTGTTTTTAAAATGGAGGTTGTCGCATAATCCAAGATGGCCGTCGTAGAAAATTTGGTAAAATTCTTAAAAAAATCATATCAACCATGTTAATTTTACATTATTATTATTTTTTACATCAAGCTTGAATTGCCACTTTGATATCAAGGGCGATAACATTGACTCTTTAAAATGTTAATGGAAACAACTATTTATTCTCTCTATCTTTTGATGTGCAATGATCATATTTTGTAACAAGTCAATACAAAGATTTATTCAGGTGACACATTTAGTTGATATAAATAATAAAAATGACCTGCCTCATTTACAATCAAAATAGCACGATGATACAACCTATCAGTAAACCTAATATTACTAATGAATATTTCTGTGTAGCGGGCACTCGTATTTTTGAAAACTGTTGGAATAGTTACACAATTATACTTATTTAATATTTAATTCCTATAAAAAGAACACTTTGTGCCAAACAGATGGGACCCCAATTCAAATCATGATTTGCAACTTTGCTGAAGGATGTCTGGCACCCAGTCATTAAGTGCAAAGGCACGACACTTGTCTTATCAGCTCATTCACAAACACCACATCATACAAAACACTTGTCACATGGATTCACCAGTGGGTGTACAGTACAAAGTCAGTGACATGGTGTGTAATTGCATCCCGTAACAGTTGGTCAGGTGTGTATTTTTTTACTTTAACCTACGTTTTCTGGGGGAAATAACTACCTGTATAATATATGTGAAAATCACTACAATGGAAGAAATTGAATGTATGTTCTCGCACCCCCTTCCAAACTCCATTCACAATTCACACCCCCTCTGCATGAATCTGGATACTCCACTGCAGTGCAAAGTCGCAGAACAATTTTTGACATACAGCCGTTTGAATGTGTACTTGTGTGTGTGTAATATTTCTCTGCACTTTTTCAAGGCAATGATTTCTGTTTCGATGTAATGTATGACCTGTCGTGAATTTCACTCACAAGTTCATATTGGTGCTTGTAGGAGTATTTTATATCCAGTATACATTTCTATGGCTTTCACATTCTGTAAAACCGTCTGGAGTTCGACAATGAAATGGAGAAATGGCAAAACATTTTCATGTGTCTGAATGTGGATTATTATTTCTGGCACTCATATCTTTGGCTTATAACGTCGTTCAAATTGTACTGCGTCAATTTTATCGAATTTAAGATTGCATATTTCATGACTTTCTTCAAAACGCCAGTTTTAGAAGTTGATGGTTTTAGGATTTTTATATCATGCACTGCAGTGCCCGGTGATAAGTCGCTAGGTGGCGTTGCCAAGTCGGACTGTTGAACAGTTGTACTGTGCGGACTCACCGAAACAAACCGCCAGTGGACGCGTTACACTATTTTTGCAATGTAATCTCCCTGGGTAAGTTTATAGATCGCGGCTCAGTCAGCGTGCGACTAGATGTCGGGTTTTTTTGTTAGGGGAAAGTACTAAAATTGGGAAAATTGGGCCCGCGCAATATTTAAAATTGCGCCATGTCAATTAAAGTTGGTGCAGGATGTTGAATGTAATATCTTTATAATGGAAAGACAGAGTTTAATGAAACATAACGTAGTAATGCTTAACAGGTTGCCAATTAGTATCCCCTCGCCGATAGGCAAGAGCTGGTATACGTTAGTCCATGTACTGCATACGTATGTACGTACGCTAGTAACACATTTCATTTTTCAATAACTTGTGAACTGCTTCCACGATTTTGATATTATTTGACCATAATGTGTGTCTATGGATGGAGCATGGTTTAGCATATGAGTAGACTCATATGACCACGTTCGACCGCCCCCCAAGGTCACGGAGTACTTTTTTATTATCAAGGCTGCCAGCGAGGAGATTAGCTTCGGTTTAATGATGCCAGTGCGAGGGGATTAGCTTCGTTTAATGATGCCAGTTCTTGCATTATGGTATAGTTTGCTTTAATCTAACAATTTTCTGGTTTTGACGAAGAATCGGTTACCATGGATGTGAATATAAATCTAAAGAAGCGTGAATGTATGGTGTCATACATATCATCGAACCGGTATGTCACTTCTATGGTGTGATACATATCATCGAAATCCGTCCGTTTGCTTGGAAAAGTTTCAAGAAAATTTACTGTAAAAATGACGTCACAGAATACGTCACGTCGGAAAAACAGGTTCGGAAACCACTGATCCCATACCCTGATATCTAGTACTTTACATGCTACTTGCAAACATGTAGTTGGCCTCAGTAATAATAACATACACTCAAAGCGTTCTTTTATAACATGATCATTCATGTTATAATTGTTCTTGTTATATATATAGCCGCTATATCGAGTACCACCGAGTGCATAATACTTTTAGACAGCAGACATCAGCATAAGCCAGTTCAATCTGGATGGCGCTGGTAAATACGGCGAATTGAATTTATACACACCTGAAGCATTTCACAAATCTGTTCTGCCCCCGAGTTTTGTAGAGCATTGCCTGAAAGAAAAAATGAAGCTCAGTTTCAAATACGTACACGGGCACGACATATTTGGAAATTCATCAAATAATATTTGATGGATGTCCAAATATGTCGTGCCAGTGTACGATATATTGCGTCGAGACGTCGGTAGCCGATTTCACCATAACTGCAAAGTATACTTATCTAGCTAAGTACACTTAGAGGGAGTAATCATATATTTTTCCCGAAATGCATTATTTCATATAGAACTAACGACTACATATATTTGGTGATTGAACGTGTGCATAATTATTTTACTGAATGTATTACATTAGCACAGCCAAAATGGCTGTGATAATGTAATAAATTCAGTATAATAAAAGGTAATCAATTTATCCTTAAATTTAAAATTTCTCCCTCAAAGTGTACTTAGCAAGGTAAGTATACTTTGCAATTTTGGGGAAATAGACTACAAATGATTGTGACATCTGTTGCAAATACGTAAAAGACTTGCACCAAACAATTTCAGACATTACAACTCGTAACTGTGCTGTAAAAAACACGTTTCAAGTATATGGCTGAAATGAACACCAGTAGCATATTTCACCAACATTGCAAAGTATACTTATCTAGCAAAGCATACTTTGAGGGAGAACTTTTCAATTTAAGGATAAATTTATTAATTTTTATTATACTGAATTTATTACATTATCACAGCCATTTTGGCTGTGATAATGTAATACATTCAGTATAATAAGTATCAAATATATGCAGTCGTTAGTTCTATATGGCATAATGCATTTCGGAAAAAATAAATGATTACTCCCTCAAAGTATACTTTGCTAGATAAGTATACTTTGCAATTTTGATGGAATCGACTACTGTTCAAGCATATTCAAAAGTCGTTTGATTTGACCCAGATTACCTATATACAGCTGAATCTCGTTATCTCGATATCGTTTATCTCGATATACCTGCTTATCTCGATATACGTACCAGGTCCTGGCAGAATTCCCTATATAGATCATATATTTTACTCCTGTGTAATGAAATTAGGTGCACCTGCAATAAAGTATATATAGGCTACACTGCCCTGGACAATATCGAACTAAATGAATTAGACACGGCTACAATTACCAATGATTGTCTATCAGGTGGTAATTCAGCACAGCATATGAACGTTTGTGAAATTACGCGACATGTCAAAACATGCGGTAACAATATATGTGATAATGTTTCTACAAATAAATTACGCTCGCCATCGTATATGCAAAACAACAAGGAAAATGAATCCACAAATGTAGTTAATCTAAATTTAAGCAAGAAATGGTTTAACATTGGTTATTTAAATATACAGGGTATATGTGCGCGGAATCTTAGCAAATTTGAAGAATTGAAATATATGTTAAAATCAAACGAAAATGAAAATCTGCATATTTTCGGCTTAAGTGAGACTAAACTGAAGTATCACAAAACTACAGGTTTATTTAAGATAGACGGATTTCAAACTCCGTTTCGTAAAGACAATATTGACAATGCAGGTGGGGGGTTAATAGGATGTTTAAAAGGATGTTTATACAGACCCCCGCACTCTAAAGTAGAATGGACTGACAGGTTTGAACAATTAATGGACAATACAATGAACGTAGGAAAGGAAATAATTTTATTAGGAGATGTAAATAAAAACTTTTTATGCGATACCGCTAATAGAGAATGGTCAAATTACATTCACGCGTTGGGCCTTAGCCAGTTAATTAGTGAGGCTACTCGTGTAACAGATATCTCACGCACGTTAATTGATCACATCTACGTAACCCATGAAGAACATATTTCGCAAATTAGTGTTAAAGAATTAAATATCAGTGACCACCGTGCAATTTTCTGTAATCGGAAGCTAAATTACATACCTAGAAAACACGCGCATCATGAAATCAAGTATAGATCATTTAAGCATTTTGATGAAATAGCATTTGTAAATGATTTAAACGCCGTTGAATGGGAAACTGTACATTATTTTAATCATATTGATGACATTCTTGACGCATGGACGACACTGTTTGTTAACGTGGTTAACACTCACGCTCCTTTGCGGATACACAGGATTAAAACTAAAATACAACCTGATTGGCTATCATCCGAAATTTTAGATTGCATAAAAGATAGAAATAAGTGTAAAATTAACGGTAATTATGAACAATACAAATTATTACGAAATAAAGTATCAGCTTTAATAGAAAAATCTAAAACGGATTCGTATAAATCTAAAATTGAAGAAGGCAAGGATGACCCTCGTACTATCTGGAAATTATTCAAAGAATTTGGTGTATCAAAACATGATGGTAAATCGGAACAGTTATTAGGTATAAACAGTCTAACTGGTCAGCTATGTACAGAAAATACACATATGGCGAATATTTTTAACGAATATTTTTCCACTATAGCATCTAATCTTAAAGGTCCCATTCCAGAATCAAATTTTGATCATATTAAAAATTTCGTAAACGAACATACACCGCAAAATTATAATTTTAACATTCCTTTGATTAATGAAATATTCGTAAAAAGGTATTTAACATCATTAGATATATCAAAATCTACTGGACTAGATTTAATAGGGCCACGATTGTTAAAATTATCTGCCACCGCTATCTCGAAAAGTATTACATATGTAGTAAATGTGAGTTTCACTAGTTCGATCTTCCCCAGTGCATGGAAACAAGCAAAAGTACATCCTCTGTATAAAAGCGGTGCAAAAGACGAAGTGAATAATTATCGTCCGATATCAATTTTGCCGACGCTTTCAAAATTAATTGAAAAATGGGTTCAGAAACATTTTATGGAATATTTAACAACGTTTAAACTATTGCATCAAACCCAGAGTGGATTTCGTACAGGTCACTCGATAGAATCAGCGTTAATTGTTCTTCTTGAAAACTTTCTACAAGCAATAAATCGTGGTAAATTAGTAGGGTGTATTTTAGTCGACTTTCGTAAAGCCTTCGATCTTGTTGATCACAAAATTCTCCTGGATAAACTTAGACTATACAAGTGCAGTAACGTAAGCCTGGGTTGGTTCAAATCATACCTGGAACAAAGGCAACAACTTGTTTCTGTAAATGGAGAAACATCTGAATCTCTACCTATCAACTGTGGAGTACCCCAGGGGTCAATTCTTGGACCGACACTTTTTCTTTTGTTTATAAATGATTTGCCACTTATTCTCCGTCAACACGTAACAGGAACCGATCTGTATGCAGATGATACAACAATTTATGACATGCAATCAACTGTAGGGGACTTAAAACACCGTTTACAACAAGCACTTGACAGTTTAGAATTATGGTGTGAGGCTAACGGCATGATGCTTAATAAAGGAAAAACCAAAATCATGTTAATAACAAGTTCACAAAAACGAACATGTTTGCGAGACAAAATGATTGAACTCAAATATGACAATGTAAGCCTCGATATCATACCGGTAATAAAATTTTGGGTATACATGTAGATGAAAATCTCCAGTGGAATGACCAATTTAACGGTAATCTCAAAAAAGATTTCATCATATCTCTGGCTATTATATCAAATCAGACCTTATTTATCTACTGAGCATCGAATATTATTCTATAAGGCCTATATTCAGCCACATTTCACATATTGCAATATAGTATGGGGAAAATCGTCAAATCGAAATATGTACATAATAACCAAACTTCAACGGCGAGCATGTAAAATCATTCTGGGAAACGAATATATTGATTTGCAAAACTCATTAGAATTACTCAACATTTTGACCTTTGACGAAAGCGTATTTCTCCAAAAAGCGAAAACTATGTACAAAATAACTAATAAAATGGCCCCCCAATATTTATGTGAATTATTTGAAATGCGCACTAATCACTTACAAAATACGAGTATGGTATTAAGGTCTGAAACAGATATGAATTACGAAGTTCCCAAACCTAAAAGTAATCTCTTTAAAAACAGCTTTTCATACTCAGGCGCGCTAATCTGGAATAGTATTCCAATTGACATAAGACGTTCCACGTCGTTAAATACATTTTCCCGTAATTGTCTTAACTGGATGAAGGGTCGATAGCGGCTGAAGTAGCGGTATTATCAATTAATATAAACTTGTTAATTGTGCCCCCCGCCAGCGTCACTAATCACGAAATTACGATGTATGGTATACAGTTTACAATGACCGCGTGTTTGATTTGCCATGATACAATTGGTCTTGTGGAGCTTAGCGACCGTGTAACCCTATATCAGGCGCACGAGAACGAATTTTAGCGTCTTATAGCAAAAACTGAAACTATCACTGAGAAATAAACGTGTTAAACCCAGTTCAAGCTGCGTCGATGCGCAGTATGATATGAGACTGTCGGGACACATGTACCACTTTTCGTTATGGCTCATCATTATTATTTCTTCATGTTAAATTCACGTATGCATACAACATGTAATCATTTCAATATGTATTGTATATTTATGTATGTACATGTATATGCACTTCTTAAGAGGGCCTCGGGGAAGATTGGTTCCGACCAACCGAGTCACCCTCTATAAATAAAGAATATCTATCTATCCTGATAACTCGATATCGGATATGTCGATATATCGGTTTAGTCGAAGTGGAAATCGAGTCCCGATAGTATATTTCCTTCACATTTGTATTCTGATATTGGCGCCGCCAAGTCTGAATCAGCGTGATTATCTCAGGTAAGTTTTCACACGTCTATAGAAACCAAAGACACCGCCGCCGCTAAAATGTGTTTAAAGTCGCATAAAAAGTTCAAGCAGTTCACTTAAAACCATAAAACTTAATGTGATATAAAATGTCTTGTGACAACAAAATGAATTAAACTGTGTAGCAATAAGTAAATCGTCTGTTAAGTACGAAAACAGCTTAGAATAAACTCAAGCCGCGATTTATGAAAACCCGGAAATAAAATAAAAAGGCATTTCTGAAGCGATTTTGTTCGGATTTTTTTCCCGATAAATTTGGCAAATTGTTATCTCGAAGTTCGGATATGTCGATATATTTTCATCAGTCCATTCAACTTCGAGATAACGATAATGACCTGTACATACACTGAGATTGATGATTATGATATTGTTTTGTTTAGACTTCGGAAACGAAACTCCGGAAGCCCATTAGGGCCACTTCACTTTTTTTATTTCCATTTATTCAAGGTCTTTTCTTGAATTTCAAGATCTTTTCTTGAATTTTTGAATTTTCAAGTTCTTTTCTTGAAGTTTCGAGATCTTTTCTTGAATTTTCAAGATATTTTCTTGAATTTTCGAGTTCTTTTCTCGAATTTTCAAGATCTTTTCTTGAATTTTCGAGATATTTTCTTGAATTTTCAAGTATCTTGAAAATTCAAGAAAAGATCTTGAAAATTCAAGAAAGGAACAAAAGATATTGAAAATTCAAGAAAAGATCTTGAAAAGTGAAGTGGCCCTAATGGGCTTCCGTACGAAACCAACTTGTATGTGAAACATTATAGCGACTGGTACCTGATAAGTTTAACTCTTTTATAAAGTCGTTTCGGTGCAGAACTTGACAAATCGCGTCACCGCCGTGCCGTCCCAATCGGTTTTCAGCGAGATTCTGAAAATATGATTGAATCACAAACTTGTGGCTGTCATTGGCTTTTGCGACCAGTGAATACCCATATAACCCTACTCATCCGCGCAGTCTGATCAGGGTATGTACTGTTGGCCATTCACTCGGTGAATCATTCAGCAAGTTTGGTTTAACCCTTTGAACCCGAAATCCCGCTATATCGGTCTATGCAAAAAGTGCAGATCCAGATGAGCCGGCTCGTAACGAGCCGTCTCATCAGGATCTGCACTTTTTGCAAGAAATTTTCATATTTTTTAGAACAAAAACATCCCCTTTTCATAAAAATAATCTGAAAATCATTCTGTGACGATTGGATTGGTCGGAAATTTAGCATATCACAGTCCATTACAGTTACTTAGGGTTGAAAGGGTTAAGCAATAGTATTTCATGAAGGATGAGTGATATATACATGTACATGCATTTAATACAAACAGGATTAGAGAACAAGATTGCGAATTCTTCAGGACAGTTTCATGCGATGTGGCTTTATGGTACTATTCCACACAGACCACGAATCCCACGAATCGCCACGAATTGTTAAATTTTAGGATTCGTAGTTGAATCGTAATTAGTTGCAATTCTTGAGCAATCTGGAATTCGTGGCAAAGGTTTTGAGCTGTTCAAAATTTTGGCCACGAACTCCCGATTCCAAAAAATCGTAGTTAATTCGTAACAAATTCGTAATGCATTCTTAGGCATCGTAACTGAATCGTAATCGATTCGTAGGCATTCGTAGGTATTCTTAACTCATTCGGGGATTCGTGAATTCGTTGCTTGACCACGAATCGGCTACGAATCTGTCACGAATCCCACGAATACACGCCGAAGCAGGTAAGAAGCAAGTAAGAACTATCTACGAATTCACGATAACATACGAATCAGCTACGAATCCGCTACGAATCTCACGAACCAATCAGGAATCAGCTACGATTGCCAGCAAAGTGGGTATATAAGGAGTTTAACATTGATTTCAGGTCATTAGCTGCTGACGATTGTGCCATATAACAACACGAAATCCACGAATCAGCAAGATGCCAAGAAAACCTGCAGGCAAGGGCAAGGGGAGAGGGAGAGGGAAGACAAGCAAGGGAACCAGTGAAGAGGGAGAAGAAGGCAGCCCCCTCAGAGTAACTACCCCTCCACCTGCAGATGAACCAGCTCCAGAAGTGGAGAAAGATGTGACAGATGTGACAGTCAGTGGCTGCTGAGTCAGTGGCTGGTGATGTTGGTGATGATGAACTAGCAGCTTCTTCCCAGTCCAAGAGCAAGAAGGCCAGGGTCTTGTCCAACCTCACAGAGAACGAACAAGAGGATGTGGCCCTCTTCCTTGAGAGGAATGACTTCATATACAACAGGAGGCGGACAGACCACACCTTTGTCTCTAAAAATAATAAGGTGTGGGAAGATCTGGCCCAGGATATTGGGAAGGAGGTGAAGGCACTGACTACATAGATGGGGAAACTCAGGAAGAAGAAGAGTGGGCAGGCAGCTGTTGAGATGACAGACAGCCAACAGTGGATATGGACCAGATTCCAGTTCCTGATGCCCCATATCGGACAAGTCACACAGCGCACCGTCCAGAGCTTCCGGAGTGGCGCCACCACCAGCCAGGGTGAGGAGTCCTGGGAAGAGGAGCCCCAGTCTGCAGTGACCACCACACCGTCCACCACCACTCCCGGGAGCTCCACTGTGACGGTGTCCAGCACCAGGGGAGGGAGAGCGATGGGGGCCGAAACCCTGGACCAGGAGCTGCACACCTGCAAGGACCGCCAGGCGAAGCTGTTACAGATCCTGCAAGCCCCTGCTGTGCCTGAGGTCCCCCACCCAGAGAGGTTAAAGTTCGCGGAGTACCTCGGGCATGTTTTCCAGAACCTGCCCCAGTCCATCTACCGCGACGTACAGAAGGCCATGTTTGACCTTCTGTACAACGCTGAGAAGCAGGCAGATCTGGAAGCAGGAAGATCAGCACCAGCACCAGCACCTCCTCAACAGTACCAGCAGTGGCAGCCAAACCCCTCGCAGTGGCAGTCCAGACCGGTGGCTCCAGCTCGGTCGGTGTGGCACTCACAGGAGCCAGCCTGGGTCGACAGGCAGTTCCCAGGGTACACACAGTCCCCCAGCCAACAGGAACTGGCCCGTCAGAGGTCTTCACAGACAGCTACCTACACAACCCTGGTGCCTCCTGCCGAGAGCCAGTAGCCCCGGAGGTCCTCCAGTGCCCATATGCCCCAGGAGATACTGATGGATATGGACCCCACAGCAGTTGCCACTCCGGTCACAGAGACCTCGACGGCAACCACTCAGCTTGACAGGTCCACACTCTCCACCCCTTTTGACTGTGTGCTTAGCTATGTGCTACTTAGACTGTGTGCTTTTAGCTGTGTGATTTTAGTGATATATTTATGTGTCTGTATGATATGTATTAGTTAGACAATGTATTCGAGTTCGATACAGCTGGTTAACATTCATGGGGGAGAATTTAGGGGGCCGGAAATCGTCGAGCCGATAGGCGAGACAGATTTCGGCCCCCTAAATTTCCCCCATGAATGTTAACCGGCATAATCCAACGAGAAGACATTGTCTAACTGATTTAGTGCACGGTTTGCGGAGGAATCCAGCACAAAATCCGTAAAAAAAGTGATTTAAGTGTTTTTTTATATGTTTTTCATAGATTCTAAATATTTGCCGTGTATTGAAATTTTCATGCATATCGCGTAGGCTTCGACACATCCTTCTTAATTTCCACTCGTCCAGATTGGATTTCATCTCAAGAGTTGAAATGCATTCTGGACGAGTGGAAAATTAGCTGTACGAGCCTATGTGATTTAATGTTATTGCACGGATACGTCGAAATCCTTTGATCGCCGCAGTGTGCTAACTTCATATTTTAACTCTGGCAACAAGAGCAACTGTCCGATCATGGGCCGGTTATCTAGAGCAATTTAATTATACCACGACCAGACAGATCCAGACAGTGGTCTCCTGAAGTTAGAACACTGCGGCGATCAAATGATTTCGACGCACCCGTGCAATAAGATATGAGTATGATATGAATGTAACAAACATGTACTTAGATAAGTGTTTATGTCTTTCAGTTTTATATGATACACATAAAACAGTCATCATTCAATTAACATTCACTCCTGCTAGTCTCTCTTGCCACGGAACTGAACCTGCTTCACTGTTAAAATAGGCCTTAAGATAGTTTCTCATCACCTTGCCCTCACGATTGTCTCTGTTGGGTTCTTGGGACTGGGGTATCTCCTCCACCTGTTGGTCTGCCCTTCAGGCACCAGGGATGTTGTTGTGGTCCTTATCCTCCCGGTCCGCGTCTGCATTTCCAATGGCAGGGAACCTGATCCTCAGTAAGTTTTGGAGGATGACTCCTGTCTCCACCAGTAACCGCACCACATCAGGTCCTTGTCCCAGGGTGCCCAGGAAGCATCTCCATCTGTTGGCCAGTATTCCGAAACCATTCTCCACCACACGTCTGCCCCTGGAAAATCTGTAGCTGGCCACCAGCATGGCATTGTCCAGACCCCTCCTGCCATAGGGTTTCATGAGGAAAGTCCTCAGGGGAAAGGCATCATCCCCCAGGATGTAGTAGGGTGTGTGTCTGTCATCATTTGGCAAGGGATCGCTGTCAGGGAAGTTTATGGTGTTGTCATCAATGCACTCTTTCTTTTCTGAAGCACCAAACAGCTGTGTGTCGGATTGATGACCTTCTCCACCAGTGTCTATCCAGATGAACTTATAATCCGCATCCACCAGGTCCAAAAGCACCACGGAGAAGAAGCCTTTGTAGTTGTAGAACACACTGCCTGAGTTGTGTGGTTTCCTGATGGCTATGTGCTTGCCATCCAAGGCCCCCAGGGCATGAGGAACATTCCACCGGTCTTGGAACTGCTGGGCAATGGCCTTCCAGTCCTCCTGGGTCCTTAGCAGTGGCATGACTTCATCCTTCAGCTCCTGTATGATGGCCTGACAGACTTCCTGCACACTCCATACCAATGTGCTGTAGCCACATCGGAAGTCATACTGGAGGGTGTGATACCGGTCTCCTGTATCCGGGTTTCTGAGGGTCATGGCCAGCATCATTCCGGCATCTATGGCTGGTTTCATGTGGGTGTCCCTCATCTGGATGACTGGGCTAATCCTGTTGAGTAGCTCATCAAACATGTAGGGTGGCATTCTCACATAGTTGGCAAAGGCATTCTCATCTTCCACCCTCAGCTCCTGCATCAGTCTGTTGTAGTGACCATATTCTAGCCTTCTAGCTGGTATCAGCCAGGGTCTAACCCACCACCTAGGGGCTCTTCTCCTTCTTCTTCGAAGCAGTCTTCTTCTAGCTATCAGCAGCTGGTGTTGATACTCCAGTTCCAGGGCCAATACTACAGCTGCTCTACGTTGAACATCCATTTTGGAACTGATGCCCAAGCAGGGGTGAGGGCCTTTTTATACCTATCTTCAGGGAAAATCCCACGAATTGTCAAGAATAGTCACGAATTCATTTTTATTCGTACCTGATTCGTACATGCATTCGGCGTATTCTTAACTGATTCGTATCTGATTCCTAACGTTCGTGCAGTATTCGTAATATATTCTTGTAAATCGTAGTGAATTCTTGACAATATTCGTGCGATTCCATCCGAATCCAGCCGAATCCCACGAATATTCGTAACACTATCGTACCTGTATCGTAACTGAATCGTAGAGCGTCACGAATTGGACCAGAAAATTTACAAAATTCCACGAATCCTCACGAATCCTAAAATTTATCAATTCGTCGCGATTCGTGGGATTCGTGGTCTGCGTGGAATAGTGCCATAAGGAAATGCTTCTAATAAACAGTATGATGACACAATGCCTCTATTTTCCCTTTGGGGCATGCGATGTCCAAGCATCTGGAGGAGGCTTGCTATGAAGCTTAAGGAATATACAGGGAACACGATACAATCGGGATTGGTGCAGGTGTTATTACCTGTGGAACTCCCTATACGTTAACACAAACACACACTCTACACTCATATATTTTCTTTGCGCTCTACACTCACAATTTATGAAAGACACATATATCCTCTGCGCTCTGAATTCACAATTTCGGATGTACATATTTCCACTGCACTCAGTACTCACAATTTCGGATAGCTACATATTTCCACGGCGCTCAGGACTCACAATTTCGGACAATTAAATATTACCTCTGCGATCAGTACTCATAATTTCGGATAGCTACATCTTTTCATTGCGCTCAGTACTCACGATTTCGGACAGGTACATATTTTCTTTGAGCATGTCGGCTATATACATGGCACCGTCTTTTTCTACCCAGTTGCCTTCAAGGTCCAATGTCTCTATTGTTTGGTTATCCTGGAATAGAAGGACAAGTGGAGAAACGTACGGAGCCCCACAAGGGACGTAGAACTCTTTTTTTTATTAATTCGTTCCCACGAATTAACAATTCGTTCCCTCAATTTAACAATTCGTTCCCACGAAATAATAATTTCTTCCCACGATATAACAATTCGTTCTCACGATATAACAATTCGTGCGAACGAATTGTTAATTCGTGGGAACGATTTGTCAATTCTAGGGAACGCATTGTTATTTCATGGGAATAGAAACAATCCATGCGGGGCTCCGTAGAAACGTTATGTTTTACAATAGTTTAGTCAACCCGCAATGAGGTGTATGGGTTTTGTGTAGATCCAGAACATCCTGTAATAGAAATACAAAAATAAACGTGGCTGTGATTGGGAGAACTGGGGCTTGGCTTATGGGTTTTGCGATCAGTGTATATCCTGGTCAGCATATGAACAGTCTGATCAGGATCTGCACTGTTTGTCATTCCATCAATGAAACACCGGTAATTTTTATAAAAAGACGATATAGAATGTTATCAGGCTACATGAGTGTGGTGTTTGATCAGGAGCTACACTGGTCATAAATCCCATAAGCCCGATTTCTCCAATCACAGCCAGATATAAATAGTTAGTTCTGTAGCCGATTTCACCAGAATTATAGGAATGAATGGCCTTTTTGTGGAATGTATCGGGGTATAAACTTGGAAAAGCCACTTTGGCAATTGGCGATAAAAATAAACAATTGGCGACAAAAAAATACAATTTTCGAAAAAAAAAAAAAAAAAATATTTTTTTTTTTCGAAAATTGTAACTTTTTTATCGCCAATTGTTTATTTTTATCCTATTGGTTATTATAGGAATGAATGGCCTTTTTGTGGAATTTATCGGGGTATAAACTTGGAAAAGTCGCGGGAATACTGGACGAAGGCCGGAAGGCCTCGTCCAGTATTCCCGCGACTTTTCCAAGTTTATATCCTCGATAAATTCTACAAAAAGGCCATTCATTCCTTATTCCAGCATTTGAAATAAATTCATCAAGAAAATGTGTTTATTTTCCGTTCTCTAAAAATTATTTTAACTGCGCCTGACGGTTACGGAAAGTAGTTCGGCGTGGGAGTTTACTGGGATATAAATTTTGGACAGAGACTTGCTACGGGCCAATCAAATGTTAGGGAATTGTGTAAACATTTGTGTGCTGGAATTATTGCAAAGTATACTTATCTAGCAAAGTATACTTTAAGGGAGTAATCATTTATTTTTCCTGAAATGCATTATTTCATATAGAATTAACCACTGCATATATTTGATGATTAAAAGTATGCAGAATTATTATACTGAATTTATTACATTATCACAGTCAAAATGGCTGTGATAATGTAATAAATTCAGTGTAATAAAAAATAATAAATTTATCCTAAAATTGAAAAATTCTCCCTCAAAGTATACTTTTCTAGAAAAGTATACTTTGCAATTTTGATGAAATCGGCTACTGTTCTTTTCCGTTGGTGGAGTATGCAAGTCAATCACTGTGTTGGACTAGACCGTCAATATTAAAATTGAGCCCCGATTTGGAATGACACGGCCAATACATACGAGACAAGCCACGTGATTTTGTATCTAAGAAAATGTGGGATTTTCCAATTTTGTTTTTACTAAATTTACGATATGTTCCGTACATTACGTCCAAAATTTACGAATTGTTCAGAGCAAATGTGTCAGGTATAGAGAGGTTTCACTGTACTATTGACACTGTCTCTAGAACACGCCTCGTGTTTTCATTTGTTTGTTGTTTTATTTTGTAAAATGTCTGTAATTTTCAGTACCTGTGCTAACTCTAAACTGTCAAACGTTTCAACAGGTATTGTAAAATGTAGAATTTGATGGAAACTAACTGTCTGTTCCACGTTTTGCTGCCGACGAACTTTTGGTTCTTAAACACATTAAATCTAAAAGAATATTTAAAAGAAAGTTATTTTTTATCAATAGCAAAAATCAACCTCCCCGAAAAAAATTATTTGATGAAATTCCATCAAATATTGATTTTATTGCGAAAAAACGATTTTCCTATCGGAATTTAACATGGGGAGTCAATTTCAAAAACTTTTCGTTTGTTGATCCTGAAGGATCAAAAAACGATTTATTTTGGAAATTGAATCCGAAACCTAGCGAGACAGCTTGAAAATTATATAACTAAGAAAACAAAAGTTAGAATTTGAAAATCGGTCAACAAATAAAAATTCCCATAGGAAAACCGTTTTTTCGCAATAAAATCAATATTTGATAGAATTTCATCAAATGATTTTTTTTTGGGGAGGGTGACTTTTTTGTTATTGATGAAAAAGTACTTACTCTTTTAAATATTTTTTAGATTTAACGTGTTTAATGGCCAAATGTTCGTCTGCAGCAAAACGTGGAACAGACAGTAGTTAATAGCGAACAGCGTAATCTTTGATCAAACTACAGAGTGGGGTACTTAATCGGGTACTACGTTGGTACCAAGTCCAGGGGGCCATTTAACTAAACTTCGTATGACTAAAATGTTCGTAAGTGCAACATTATGATAGTAAATTTCACATTAACAATGTTTTCTTGTAAACAATTATTGGATTTACATTTATTGAGCATAGGCTGCATTTGCAGCCTATGCTCAATAAATGTAAATCCATCAATTGAAATTTCCAGACGATCCTAAATTTTCACTTACGAACATTTTAGTCGTACGAAGTTTAGTGAAATGGGCCCCACCAGCCTATTTCACGAACGTTAATTAATGGACTAAAGGAATGTTCGTGAAATAGGCTACATATCAACATAGCATACGGTTAAACATTTAAAACGTGTACATTACTTTTGTAGGTTTCAGTATAGTATCAATAGACTATATATAATGTACGGAGCCCCGTAGGGACATGGATTTTTTTTAGTAATTCGTTCCCACGAAATAACAATTCATTCCCTCAATTTAACAATTCGTTCCTACGAATTAACAATTCGTTCCCACGAATTAACAATTCGTTCCCTCGAATTATCAATTCGTTCCCACGATATAACAATTCGTTCCCACGAATTAACAATTCGTTCCCGTGGGAACGAATAGTTATTTCGTGGGAACGAATTGTTAAATTGAAGGGAACGAATTGTTAATTCGTGGGAACGTAATGGAGGGAACAAATTGTTATTTCGTGGGAACGAATTAATAAATAAAATAATTATACGTCCCCTGCGGGGCTCCGTAGCAATGAAACCCAATATGCTGAAAACTATCCAAGACAATTGTGCGTCGGTGCACTACTCTTGTTTTTGTTTAATACAATTCAATAGATCGTCCACCAACGACTATAAACACAGTGCGATCACAATCAGTCATAGAACACTGGCCCATGATATGTGGATGTGACTGGACAAACGGGGCTTATGGGTTATTGTCACTTGCGTAGCTCCTGATCAAACTGTATACTCCTGTGTCGTGATAATGATATATATTGCTTGTTAGACGCATACATGCTGTTTCATTGATGGAATGACGAACAGTGCAGATCCTGATCAGATGCATATGTTGATCTGGATCTACACTGGTCGTCAAACCCATACGCCGCATTGCTCCAATCACAGACACAGTTAGAAGAATAATAATGAAAATGAACCACATCTGGTATATATGACGTATGTATAGTCACACTATGCTTGTTCTGCTGTTATGTTTTAGTGTTTAGTCGGCCATTTTGAATCAGAATATGTAATATTTAATTAATATGAATAAACAATGCCAGTTTCCTGAATAGTCAAGCTATATGAAATACGGTTACTAACGTGAGCGTCGAACTATGGAATATATAGAACGAAGTGCAGGTACCTGACCCAATTGATTCGGTTTCCTCGGTATATTCAGTACTATATTCATAATAAGGACATCTACTTACACTACAAAGCGAACTTACAACCATGTCTCTCAGAACTAAACGGCGTACTAGAAAACCTCAGAGCGAGGGCTCGATGTCGGTTCTAGAGAAGTACGGTATTAAGCTGAGTACACACATGGGGCACAGCGACCAGCCGCGGCGAACAGTGAAGGACCCCTGCCACGCCTGTCTCAGAGAGAACAGGTTCTCAGAGGTGACACATTACTGCAAGGACTGTAAGGAGAAACTCTGCGAAGGGTGCGTGCAGCAACACCGGAAGTTTCAAATGTTACAGACACATAAAATATTTTCAAACGCCGAACTAGCAGCCAAGGAAAAAGTGAAAAAGCAGATTGCAGAGAAGCTCAAACTTGAAGCAAAGTGTGACTTCCATTTCGGGAAGCTTATAGACTTATATTGTCCTAGTCATGACAGAGTTGGTTGTAAAGTATGTATGGCGGTCAGCCATAAATCATGTAAGCCAGCTGAACACATAGTGCACATTGTATCAGGATTCGCGAAAAGTGAATGTCTAACAAATACAAAACTGAAGCTGGAGAAGCTGAAAAAGGAGATACTGACACTAAAAGGTAAACGACGTGACGATAAAGTGACTTTAGGAAAAGATAAAGACGTGATTCTGAAGAAAATCAATGACTTGAGAATACAAATTAATGATACTTTAGATAAATTAGAAGCATCAGCGAAGGAAATTCTCAACCGAAAATTTACTGAAGATTTAGGCACTATAAAAGCAGATATCAAGAAATGCGACAACATAAATACAGCAATAGAAGGCGCACTGACGAAATTTAACAACGTAAGTGAACCACAACTGTTCGTCCATGTAAAGTATAGAGCCCGCGCTTGTTTTGCGGAGGGCGATAAGGTGTTAAACGCAGTGTCAAATAACGTTTGCACAGAAAGAATAGCGTTCGAAGTAGATGAAGACATACTTATATGGCTGAAGGGACTGAATGCTCTTGGAAAATACGACCACGAGCAGAATGTCTATGGCGGAGCGTATCTGACAAAAAGCGACCTGAGTATGAAGTCGGACTCGTGTAAAGATAACTACGTGTTTAACGGTTCTGTGAACATGGCTGACGGCCATACCGTTATAGCTGACTGGAACAACAGGCGGCTCAAACTACTGAACCACTCCTACAAAATAATAGCCCATTGTGACCTGCCGGGTGAGTAGTAGGCCAACCATTGTACCATAACACCCATCATTTATCAGTACATATACCATACCACATATACATGTAATATAGTAAAAATAGACAAATATCGGAAGAGTAAATGCAAGTTGTTTTATGTGTTTGCTTACAGACATTGTATAAAATAACTATATGTTGACCCAAATAAATAATATAACCTTATCTGAACGAGTAAATCAATGCAGTTTAATAGCATTTCAGAAAAACACTACCATTATCATGAAACAATCCACATGTACAATGTATATATTGCCATCAAATTATGTTACATGTATGCTAGCCCAGTTGAACATCACTGGTGCTGTACACCGCCAACGTAAAATGTGTCACGTCGAAAAATGCACCGGTTTCCTGACGAGCTGCATCTCAGCTCAACTTAGAGATATCGCTTAAACGCATTTTGCGTCTAGTAACCGGCAGAAATTATTGCAAGGGTTATTAGACGAATAGTGTGTTTATACAATATCTTATGCATGTAGCTGAATGGAGATTCGTCAGGAATCCGGCGCCTATTTCGACTTGAAATAACTTACGCCGGCACGAAGTGCAGCACCAGTGAACATAAATGAGCGTATACAATATTCCAGGTGTGCCGTACGCGGTTTGCAGCGTGAGTTCTCGCGAGATCGCCGTGAGTCTCAGAGACGAGAAGACGATTCAATTCGTCTCCCTGGATCCCGAGGCCGGAATGCAAACGAAGAAGAAATTCAAGATAGACGAATACTGTCGCGGCATCGCCTGCTACGACAAGGAGGTGTATGTGGCTTGTGGCGGAGGGGAAGGCGAAGTGAATGGCCAGCTGAGAGTGTACAGTAAAGGTGGGGTGTTGCTGCGAACTTACGAGGAGGATAAACAATTAAAGCCCATATTTTCGTCGCCGAAAGACGTCGTCCTGAATAACGGCGGAACGAGAATTTACGTCACGGATCGGAAGCGCGGGGTTATCACTTTAAGCAAAAGCGGGCGAGTGTTGTCGACGTTCACCGACCCAGACCTGAAGACACCGCTCGGGTTGTGTATTAACGGCCGAGGGGATCTGTTTGTCAGCGGGTACGATTCGGAAAACGTCATTCAGATCGGACCGGATGGCAAGAAGATTTGTGAGGTCCTCAAGACGTCTGACGGCATATGTAAACCGCTGTCCATATGCTGTCACGAGAGTTTGTCGTCTAGACTACTAATAACGATGGAGCACAGTAATATCATGAAAGTGTTCTCTCTATTTTTCTGATTTAATAGCTCCTTACACTTGTATTTAGTTGCAGGCATTGTGGCAAGTAACTTTACTTCAGTGACATGGCACTATTGAGTGTACAATAAGTATTACGCATATCATAACATGGAAATATGCACGTGTCATGGTTTTATAACTTGTATGTTAGTCGCGAACAGTAACTCTTACAATCTACTCCCGTGCCGTCCGTAGCCTAGCTACGGACGGTACGAGAGTATATTGCAAGCGGTACTGTTCGCAACTACGTGTATGTGTGCTTATGGATGTGTAATGTATGTATGCATGTATGTATGTATGCATGTATGAGGCGCATGCTATATTTTAATTGATTCAATACATGACTAGTATTGCAATCCTAATAGATATCAACATTCCCAAAATCACAATACGTTACCATGTATTAACTAAGCGAGTTTTCACCCTTCCCACCTTCCGATATAAATACACCTCCTACCTCAATCCAATAATCCCACCGTCAGATATATATATATATACCTCCTACTCCAATGCAATCATCTAATGACCTATAAAGACCCCCTTAAAAATAAAACTCATTGTTGCATGCATATCTGTACAATTACAGAAATGTGACCATGCTCTGACAAATACGTATTGTATTATGTTAGTCAGATCACGGTCTTTTTTTTTTTGCTGTTTAAAGGTACATGCCCACTCAGTAGGAATAACATTTTCTTTATATCAGAGACATCATCTGAGACATTTTCTGGCAAAACAAACATTCAATCACCATTATCACACGTATTGATTGGTATTATTATGCATTTTATATCAGACGTAAATTTCCACACTGATATCAGGGGTGATGACCGTGTTTCCTTAAAATGTTAACGGACATTACTATTTATTCTCTGTATTTATTTTTTGATTTCCAATGACCATACTTTATAATCTGTCGAAAATATTATTTTTTTCCGGTGACGCATTTAATTAGTATAACTAATTAAAAATCATCATGCTTCATTTGCATATGAAAATAGTCTGATACCACCGCGCGTCACTATCAGTAAAATTAACATTACTAAATGGTTATATCTGTATAGCGGGCACTCGTAACATATAGAACTGGTGGAATAGTGACACAATTATACACTTATTTAATTCCTATAAAGAACACGTTGTGCCTACTGAGTGGGCATGTACCATTAAACACACTTACGGAATTTATAGTTGAAACCACATCCTTTGAGTTGACTCACTTCGTAGGTAAAAGATCACTTACATGTTTAGAATAATTCCGAGAAAAAAATGTCAGTCATGATGTTAGTGTCTGTTTTTCTCCTTTTGACTGAGGCCGGGCACCCGTGATTAATATACTGTCTGTTCCACGTTTTGCTGCCGACGAACTTTTGGCTATTAAACACATTAAATCTAAAAAAACAAATAGTTAAAAGTAAGTACTTCTTTTATCAATAACAAAAAATTCACACTCCCCAACAAAAATTATTTGATGAAATTCCATCAAATATTGATTTTATTGCGAAAAAAATATTTCCCTATGGGAATTTAATATGGGGGCTAAACATATTTATTTTTTTAAATATTGTTTTTATTCGTGGACCGGTTTTCAAAATCTAACTTTTGTTTTCTTAGTTACATCATTTTCAAGCCATCTCGCCAGGTTTCGGAGTCAATTTCCAAATGTTTTCATTTTTTGATCATTCAGGATCAAAAAACGAAAAGTTTTGGAAATTGACTCCCCATGTTAAATTCCCATAGGAATATCGTTTTTTTTCGCAATAAAATCAGTATTTGACGGAATTTCATCAAATCATATTTTTTGGGGAGGGTGACTTTTTTGTTATTGATGAAAAAGTATTTACTTTTAAATATGTTTTACATTTAATGTGTTTAATGGCCAAATGTTCGTCGGCAGCAAAACGTGGAACAGACACGTGTAAACATTTACCGTAGTATAGCATTCATGGAAGTTCGAACAGCTGAAAACAACCTGTAGCCTATTTCACCAACATTGCAAAGTATACTTATCTAACAAAGTATACTTTGAGGGAGTAATCATTTATTTTTCCCGAAATACATTGTCATATAGAACTAACGACTGCATATATTTGATGATTAAAAGTATGCAGAATTATTATACTGAATTTATTACATTATCACAGCCATTTTGGCTGTGATAATGTAATAAATTCAGTATAATAAAATATAATTAATTTATCCTAAGATTAAAAATTGCTCCATCAAAGTATACTTTGCTAGATAAGTATACTTTGCAATGTTGGTGAAATAGGCTACATATCAATATTTATCCCTTCAACACAGTGCGTATTTGCCGTGAAACACAGTGCCGTGAAACATTTTTGATATCCTGTCAATACGACCTAATCACTGCGTATGAATATGTGAGGTTGTCATAGTCGATTCTCCGATTTTGAGTGCGGCTGGGTTTATTTTTTTGTTTGCATGTTAAAGCTATTTGTAGGTGTTGACGGGATAAATAGAATAGTAAGTTAGTGCCCTGAATGGGAAAACTATCTGGCGCGGCACGGAAACGGGATGTGTTCGGCATAGCCTCGCCCATCCCGTTTCCTAAGCCTTGCCAGATATGTTTTCCCATTCACGGCAGTAACCTACTATTATCAGGCAAACAATTACATCCCTTTAATTTGGGCTCGATGATTATTTCGTACATGCGGACGAACAACGCCCAAAATCTGACTTAACAGACACAAGCCTGGTAGGCCATACGTACCTTTACAATATATGAGTTGTGTAAACAAATTATCATTTTCTTATTGTATGTTTGCACAGATAAAAACAACAGTGTAACCTCTCCAGACCTGACACCCTGTGAGGTCCCCAGGGTGTCCGGTTTGGAGATGTTCCACTGTAAATCAGACATGTGAGCACTTCATGACACATTCTAGTGTTTTGCAATCATGAAAAGTCATTGTAATCAAAGATGCATAACACATAAACACATCTGAGGTAAACATCTATATTTTCCCTAGTGTCCGGTTTAGAGGAGTCCAACTGAATCTGATACATACGTTTTATCATTTGATCCTGTAGTACTAGCTTACGCGTTGCCAGTCTCCTTATTAAACAATAATTCCAGCACAAAAATATTTACACAATTCCCTAACATTTGATTGGCCCGTAGCAAGTCTCTGTCCAAAATTTATATCCCAGTAAACTCCATGCCGAACTACTTTCCGTAACCGTCAGGCGCAGTTAAAATAATTATTAAGAAAACGGAAAATAAACACATTTTCTTGATGAATTTATTTAAAATGCTGGAATTATAAGGAATGAATGGCCTTTTTGTGTAATTTATCGGGGATATAAACTTGGAAAAGTCGCGGGAATACTGGACGAGGCCTTCCGGCCTTCGTCCAGTATTCCCGCGACTTTTCCAAGTTTATACCCCGATAAATTCCACAAAAAGGCCATTCATTCCTATAATAACCAATAGGATAAAAATAAACAATTGGCGATAAAAAAATTACAATTGTAATTTTTTATCGCCAATTGTTTATTTTATTCCCAGGTTGTATCATAGCCCAAAGACCTTCAGCATTATACACGCACCTGCTATAATTTCCAATACCAAGTTGTTGTTCTGTGTATCTAAAGGAGTGGAGCTTAGAATGTGGTGTAACTAAAGGGGTGGAGCCTAATTTAATGAGATGCCGTGCAATAATTGCCGTGCGTGTATCTGAAACGTATGGGCACTTACACGCACGGCAATTATTGCATGGCTGTTCCTCTCAATGACCGAATGATGTCAACATGAAATGTGCCAGACAACGCGTATATGACGATAGCAACGGCCTTCACGACGTAAACATGGCAGGTGAAGGTACTTCCCCCCCCCCCCCCCCACCTGGCACTAGAATTCAATTCTGTGGCAGGTCGAGCGATCAAAAACGGCTCCCGTCATTAATGAGCCGCGCCCACATAGAATTGCGCATGTGCCAATTTTCCATATTTGGCAAAGGATACAAATCAGTTAGATTACGGCCTCGTTTAAATCAAATACACTTGCAATTTTATGATCTAACTATTACTTATCGGGAAAATCAGACATGGTACGGGTATGTGGGCGCCTGTACGGTCGATAATCCGCGAGATTAAGCGGACATGCGGACGAACCGTGCTCTCAGTATTGCTTAACAGATACAAGTCTGGTAGACAACCCTACCTTTAACGGCATGGCAATAGCTTTGGCACCGAGCGGTCCCAGACCATGGTATTTCATCTTGAATTTCGACTGGTGGATATGTTCCATAAAGTAGGTCACGGCGACCACGCCAGTCTCATTACACATATGGACGTATTTCTCTTCCTGCGTGGCATTCGGATCGAGTTCGTGGTTGTCCTCCGCTATCCAATCTATAGTATAGTGAAAGGACATGCAATACGTTGAAACGGCTGGTGACACATGTGGCTGTGGCTGGAGAATGGGGCTTATGGCTTATGCGACCAGTGTAGATCCATCCAGATCAGACTGTGCATCCGCACAGTCCGATCAGGATCTGCACTGTTCGCAATTCCATCAATGAAACACCCGCCATGCTTTAGACAAGCACTATAGATCGTTACCAGGCTGTAAGAGTTTGCTATGTGATCGGGAGCTACACTGGTCACAAAACACTTAAGCCCCATTTCCCCAGTCACAGCCACACATAGATAACATGATGAATATGATACCCAATTGCAAAAGAGACAATTGAACCAAAATGTAAACCAAAATATAATACAATATACCATAATAAATGTATGACACGCGCCCCACACGAACCACTGAGTAAACTGCGTACATGTATACATTGGGCTTGTTAAAACTACGGGCTCAGAGCTATGGAACGCTAAATCTACATAAACTCGAATAATTAATGCTAGCTCTAAATACTTAGAGCTAGCATTAAATATTTACAGCTAGCTGCAAATGATTAAGGGAGCTCTTCAAATGATTTGGAACTAGCTCTAAACATTTAATGCTAGCTCTAATTATTTATAACTAGCATTAATTATTTGAGTTTATTTAGATTTGGCGTTCCATACAGTGCCGTGGCATAGCGAGGTTATTGTCAAATTGGTGCAGTTTGGAAAGGGATGTGGGAGCATCCTTCCCCAGAGTAGCGGGCAGTACCTCTGCAAAACTCCCGTACCCTCCAGTTAATGCCAGCAAATACCTTCCACGGAATAAAATATATTGATTTCTATATTAAATGTCCTCGATTATAGTGAGTTTAAAGCTATAATTTCCATATACATTGTAGCTATTTTCCTCAAAAAAAGTTAAAGTAGATACACTCACGCCAATATTAGGGGTTGCACCGCCTGGCTACGCCACTAAAGAGTTCCCAACCTACCGTCGTAGTCCATATCCAAGTCCGTCTCATAGTCTGTGTCCCTGGACGTCCGTCCGTCCAGGAAGTGGAGAACTCTGTCGTCACCGGTGTCGTCGTCGGCGGCGTCGACGTCACCCGACTGCGTGATGAGCAACTTGCCGCTAAGCAGGTTCCGGAAGGCGATTGCTGCATGATCCTCCGTCGGACTCGTCGCCGATAGCGTCCGCTGGAATATGTGGTCATGATACGATGTTCTGTTAACTGTCTGTTTCACATTTCTATGCCGACGAACGTAAGACATTTAATCTAACGAATATGTAACCGTAAGTACTTTTCCATCAATAACAAAAAGGCCACCCTCTCATATATTTTTTTATTTGATGAAATTCCATCACAGAACCGTTGAACACGTAGTTATCTTTACACGAGTCCGACTTCATAGAAGAAGAGGAAGAAGTGTTTATCGACTTAACCCTTTCAACCCTGAGTAACTCAATGGGCTGCGATATGTTAATTTTGCAACCAATCCAATCATCGCAAAATGATTTTCAGACTATTCCATTTATAAAAAGGGGGTATTTGTTGTTATCAAAAATATGAAAATTACTTTCAAACAATGCAGGTCCTGATGAGACGGCTCGTTACGAGCCGGCTCATCTGGATCTGCACTGTTTGCATAAACCGATATAGCGGGCTTTCGGGTTCAAATGGTTAAACTGAATACAGTTCCTCGTCATTATAACTTTTAAAGCATAGAATAATATAAATATACACATGACAGGAATTGAATGAACATGAAATTATATGGATTTCACCATTACTGATTTAGCAGAGAGTGGAAACAGTAATTTTAGAACGTATTAACCCTTTCAGCCATACATAAATTATGCCAACATTTGAAAACACATTTAGATCCAGACGAGCCGTCGCATCATGATCTGCGATGTTTGTCCCTATTTTAAAGATTTTACAAATTTACAGTACTTTTTTTATTAATGTAATACTCCAATATTATGAAGAGACAATGTCATATGTTTCTGGGTGAAAATGTGAAATAATGTATGAATAAGCGATGCAATTACTATCGCGTGCGTACGCAAAGTTATCGCGTGCCGCACACGAAAGTAAACAAAATATTTCCACGTACCCTCTATGCCACCGTACGAAACGGTTAAGCAGCGATTTTTGTCATGTACGCCATAGACATTCTGGTCGTGGTCGTATTTTCCAAGAGCGTTCAGTCCCTTCATACATATAAAACTGTTTCCGTTGTTCCACCTTCCACCTCACCCTCCTGCTTATTGCTCCATGTAAAATTCCCATATACTTTGTTTTCATTTATGTCATAGTTATGCATATCTGATGGTATTATATTTTCCTAATTGAAAGGCACACGTGACTTGAAATGCTCAATATTCACTCTTTACAACGTGGAACCTCTTTAAAGAGGACACACTGGGAGCTTCCCTGGGTGTCCACATTAGATAGGTTCCTTTGTGTTGGCATGCTTTCTACTAGTTGCGAAGGTAACTCTTGCAATCTACTCCCGTTACGGGAGTAGATTACAAGAGTTACCTTCGCAACTAGCTGTCTACGCACACGGCATATGTGCATGATATGCTGTTATCGATATGTCGGTAACATAGTATAGCTCCAGATAAGGAATTGATAATCGAGCATTGTCACTCATCATTTCTGAAGCAATTGGGTATTTCAAAATTTTAATTGGGTAAAATAAAATCACACTACTTTTTACACATTAGCAGACCGCAATTATTGAATAGTTTGCTTCTAAATGAAAACATGTCTTGGCATTTCATTAGAATTGTCTCCTTGTAGACAATTCTGATGAAATAATAAGATCTGTTTTCATGGTAAGATAAGAAAAATATGCTATATTTGTGGTCTGTTTATTGTTTCTGTAGCATGATAAAGATACCACACATTTTTCATTGCTTTTTGACACTCACTACTTCTGATTTCAATTCGGTTTTTGGCAATTTTAATTGGGCATTTAAGCAAATACACACCTTATCGGGAGCTCTGTATATTTAAGGAGTTCTCAATAATTGTAACAAAAAAGGCACACAAATTGAATACGGCCGTTTCACTAAACTTCGTACGACTAAAATGTTCTTAAGTGCAAAATTATGATAGTCTGTAAATTTGAATCGATGGATTTACATTTACCGAGTAGCGTGTTAATGTCATAAGACAGACTGTTATAAGTTTGCACTTACGAACATTTTAGTGGTACGAAGTTTAGTGAAACGGCCCCCAGATACAGGGTTTTGACTGGATAAATGGAAATTTGCGTCGAGTTTTGCGTGGAGTGTAGACCCAGATCAGCATGCGCATCTACACCGTTCGCTAATCAGTCCGTGAAACTTTGCCATTTTCCACCAAACCGTATAGATGTTTACCAGACGACAGGAGTGTGTTAACCGATCAGAAGCTATACTGTTCACAAATCCCATAAGCCCCATTTCTCCAGTCCCAGCCACATACAAAATGCACCTGAAATGTAGCTCCTTTGCTGAGGCTGTGTGCTTGTCTGGGAGGCGTGGCTGAGAGTGGGGGCGTGGCCTGTTTGGATTGACAGCTTTCATTGGACATGGTGCTGCCCGTGTGACGTATGGTATCGGCTGAGGCAGTGGTGCCACTTGTTCTGGACATCTGTGTAGCAAGAAAATGTAATGACCACGGCATTACTATACGTTATAGTATAGTCTCGAGACTATAATTGAGACACGCTATGTGATTTTTTACCTTCGGACAACATTCATTCGAATACAAATCCGCATGTACTCAGAATATTTTATCAACTTTTGACGCCATTTACTGAAAATATTGTATATTTTGTAAACGTATTTCATGAAATTATGCAGATGTCCGAAGGTACAAAATCACATGGCGTGTCTCATATCACAACCACAATTGTGGGATTACAGGGAAATAACGCGTGGCAGGGATGGTGAAATTGTTAAACACATCCTGAATAATTTTGGGAAAGAGAGTGATGTTTAGAATCTGGATCCACATGTTTTTTGTGTGTGAAAATAGAATTCTCAAAATACACGCTAAAATGCAACGATTATCGCAAACGAAATATCGCTAAAATACTATGAAAGTAATTCCAAAGATACAGTGAATAGAAAGTATTTGCTCAAAAGTGAACCTATCATTGAACCAACAATGAAATTATCTCTCAGAATGTTTTATAACAGCTGGTCCTGGTATTATACATGTACGTCAATACATTCAAACGGATTCCTGTCATGTATTCGCTTGAAGATGCTAGATGTGAATTCTTCCAGTACAGGTATTATTATAGGAATGAATGGCCTTTTTGTGGAATTTATCGGGGTATAAACTTGGAAAAGCCACTTGGCGATAAAAATAAACAATTGGCGATAAAAAATTACAATTTTCGAAAAAAAAGAAAAAAATTATTTTTCACGAAAATTGTAATTTTTTATCGCCAATTGTTTATTTTTATCCTATTGGTTATTATAGGAATGAATGGCCTTTTTGTGGAATTTATCGGGGTATAAACTTGGAAAAGTCGCGGGAATACTGGACGAAGGCCGGAAGGCCTCGTCCAGTATTCCTGCGACTTTTACAAGTTTATATCCCCGATAAATTCCACAAAAAGGCCATTCATTCCTTATAATTCCATCATTTTAAATAAATTCATTAAGAAATGTGTTTATTTTCCGTTTTCTTAAGAATTATTTTAACTGCGCCTCACGGTTACGGAAAGTAGTTCGGTATGGAGTTTACTGGGATATAAATTTTGGACGGAGACTTGCAACGGACCAATCAAATGTTCGGGAATTGTGTAAATATTGTTGTGATGGAATTATGACATAATGTGCAATGTTCAATATACGAAACGTTGAATATGTATATATCTTTCAAGTGTGCATTAAGTGTACAGCAAAACAATCCACACAAAAAATAATCCTGAATTCGATATTTATCAGTTTATATTTCCGTTCCCGAAAGATAGGTTGAAAATGTGAAATGCAAATGTGAGATTTTCTCACAGGACGTTTGAAAGGTGGTCAAAACATAGAAAGCCTCTATGGCGTCCAAAATGTGTTACCGGTAGTCCCCGCGGACCAACAGGAAGTTTTTCAAGTCCTTGTTTGTTGTTACCGGATACGTAGGTAGGTTTTGGTCAACTGGGTGGACGCTTAACATAGAACAGATATGGTATGGCCTAAATATACTGTACCTCTGTCGACAATTCACCGAGGCTGCTCATTTCAACATTGTCTCTGTCGGAGTCGGCCGGGCCGCCGGTCTGTGACATCATCCTGCCGTCGGGGTCTCGTACAAAACTGTTCCCTGATCATGGAAAAGTTGTCATTACTTGGGATCCGAAAATGTGGCTGATTGTGGATGTGACTGGAGAACGGGGTTTATGTGTTTTGCGACCAGTGTTGATCCAAATTAGCCTGTGCATCCGCACAGTCTGGTCAGGATATGCACTGTTCGCCATTTCTCGTTATCAGGTTACAGGAGTGTGCTATTTGATCAGAAGCGCTACACGTGCAGGTCACAAATCACATAAGCCCCATTTCTCCAGTCACAGCCACAAATAAACACTGACCCAGACCAATGGCTGTTTCTCACCAGAGTAGACACTTATCGTATGTGGTCGTTACTGAAGAAATGGGGCTTATGTTCTTGACAACCAGTGTAGATCCAGATCAGCCTGTGCATCCGCACAGTCTGATCAGGATATTCACTGTTTGTCATTCCAGCGATGAAGAACCCGTCATGCTTCTAACATGCAATATAGATCGTTATCAAGCTACACGAGTGTGCTGCTCTTTGTATCAGGACCTACAATGGTCATAAATCCGATAAGCCCCATTTCTCCAGTCAGTCTCTATTTCTGACCAGTGCGGATCCTATGCTGCAAACCACACATGTAACTCGATACGAATCCGGGGCCCGTTTTACGAAACTTTTTCTGATGAAAATCTTTCTGTAAATTTATTTCACACATTAATATGATTCATTAATTCTACTTTTGTTTACCTTTATACGAATGTCATCAATTCTGAACCATTACATCAAAGATTTCCCAAAATCGGCTATTAATACCAATGTTGTTGTCAAGGTAAGTTTTGCACTTACGAACTTCTTAGTCGTATGACGTTTAGTGAAACGGGCCCCTGGGGAGGCCCGTTTTACTAAACTTCGTACGACAAAAACATTCGTACGAATATTTCTTTACAACTACTTCACACATTAATGTGAATTATTAATGCTTCCATATGTTACACACATGTAGTAGTGTCCATTAAATCTGCATAAATTCACCAAATATTTTCCTAAAATCAGTTTTGAATGTATATGGCAAGCTAAATGCACAATAATTGCTTAAACCTAAGTTTGAAGAAGTAATGTGCGGTTGTCGCGTAACTACCAATTAAATCGAGATCGCAATGGCATGTGTTTCACAAATTGAGATTTGTACCTGAAATCCGAGTTCGAAGACTAACCACGAATCGCGACCGCCAGCTTTAATCTTGCCAAGCGATCAACGTTTACGAACATCTATTTGCAATACCAACTCGCAATCAAACAGTTTGATTGGCTGAGCCTGAGCTCAGGCTCAGCCAATCAAGCTGATTGCTTGCAAGTACAATATATATAGTATTTTTAAGTAATAATTAAATTGACAACATTAGCACTGACGCTGGTGTATGGATGTCAATGACTGTAGCATTTGCTATAACAAGGTGTATGATCACGTGGTACTAACAACAACAACAACAAGTACTGACACTTCCAGAGTCCATCCGATTCAAAGTACGTATTCTTTTATATTGTCCTTAGTACTAACGGATTGTTATGAAATATGGCGCATCAAACGCGTCTTGTTAAGCTGCATTTGGTGGTCTCTGTATTTTCTACCGACACGGAAATCGATTCTTCGCAAAAACGACATAAGTCTGTGCCAAACTCCATGGAACACCAAAATGCAGCTCTTGAAGACTTTTTTTTTTTATTTCATTAAAATCCGTTGCATATTAAGGAAAATATCAAATAATACTTACTTTGGAGTGGGCGACGTTGTTGTTGTTGTTACCACGTGATCATGCACATTGTATATATGACACGTCATATATTAAACTCTACCAGTAAATGTTTTTAATTTCCAGACGTATTAGATGAAATTGAACGTTGGTCGTATTTTCAGAGCCAATTGCAGAATAGTGTAAAGATATATAAAAATGTAGTCCATATGTGAAGGTATATATATATATCCTATGAATGGATTGGTTATGTTGTTTTTTTTTGTCGGTAAACATGTTCAGTGGTTATAGACTTCTCAGCTTTATTTTGTAATTTGCATCTCTGCGCCGGATCAGACCTGGAAGATATTGTTGAACACCGAACTCACCAATATATTTATTTTATCCCGTCAACACAGTGCGTATGTGCCGTGAAACATGGTGGTGTGAAAAAAAATTGATATCCTTTGTTTAACATTTTAAAACCATTTGTAGGTGTTGACGGGATAAATAGAAAAGTAGGTTAGTGCCGTGAATGGGCAAGGCTCTGCCGAGCACATCCCGTTTCCGTGCCGTGCCAGCTATTTTTTCCCATGCACGGCACTAACCTACTATTCTCTATGTATTGCATCAAATGGGCTTTATCAGTGTATTAACCCTTTCAACCCTAAGTAACTGAATGGGCTGCGATATGTTCGTTTTGCAACCAATCCAATCATCGCAAAATGATTTTCAGACTATTCCATTTATAACTAGATGGCCGCGGCCTGCATGTCGCGCAAAGTGGCGAGGCATGGACACTGAAAAAAAGATATAGTATAACGAAAAACTTAACCAAAAAACTTAACCAAAAACTTTAACTAAAAAACTTAACCAAAAACTTTAACCAAAAGACTTAACCAAAAATTCAAAGTAATTTGACGTTGACACTGGGCACAGGGGCCGCACGGGAGAGGGGTAGAATGAAAATACAGATGATGATAAACACCCATGTGAAGTGGCAAGGTAATGGGCAAAGCAGTTGCAGAGATATAGTATAACGAAAATCTTTAACCAAAAAACTTAACCAAAAACTTTAACCAAAAAACTTAACCAAAAACTTCAAAGTAATTTGACCTTGACATTGGGCACAAGGGCCGCACGGGAGGGGGTTGAATGAAAATATAGATGATGATAAACACCCATGTGAAGTTTCAAGGTAATGGGCAAAGCAGTTGCAGAGATATAGTATAACGAAAAACTTTAACCAAAAAACTTAACCAAAAAACTTAACCAACAAACTTAACCAAAAACTTTAACGAAAGAACTCGACCAAAAACTTTAACCAAAAAACGTACCCAAACCCTTAACCAACAAACTTTAACCGAAAGAACTCAACCAAAAACTTTAACCAAAAAACGTTAACCAAAAACAACTTTAACCAAAAACTTGTTAAACCGACACACGTACGTACGTACGTAAACCGGACACACTACGTACGTACGTACGTACGGTACGTACGCCAAAGTGCCGACTATATCGCGTTTTCCGCAAGCGGGCGCGACAAAAAGGGGGTATTTGTTTTTCTCAAAAATATGAAAATTACTTTCAAACAGTGCAGATCCTGATGAGACGGCTCGTTACGAGCCGGCTCATCTGGATCTGCACTGTTTGCATAAACCGATATAGCGGGCTTTCGGGTTCAAAGGGTTAATAGAGTGTAGTGAAATCATAAAACAGGAGTGCGTGAAATATCCAATATCCAAATGAGACCGCTACAGAAGACAATGTGGATGACATTACAGCTTCGATGTATGCTTCTTTGCTTATGCAATAAAGATAATCTAAAATCTCTGTTGATTTAATATGATATGTATTATATCCGTTGACTGAGGCATAGCCTCGTTTCTTATGACATCAGTAAACTCGTTTAATAAATAGCATATTAATTCATCACTCGTATAAGATCTTCTATTTGATTTTATACTGTTAATAACAGACATACATGTATTATTCTTACCACTACGTTTCCTGTGATAACAAACAGTCACACTATATCCATTTCAACCTTTTAAACAGCTAATTGTTAAAACAATTGCACACCCCTTACATACGTAAATGTGAAATTTCACCCAGTCATTAATATGGGTTTAATTCCGAGTTCACGGGAAACACGGGCTTAGCTAAATAAATAGGAACTGTCAACTGGGATGAAGTGTAGAGCTCTTTGACTGTGACTGGAGAATGAGGCATATGTGTTTTGTGTACCAGTGCATACGCAAGGGCTGATTTAATAAGATCTGCACTGTTCGCCATTCCACCAATGTATCACCCGTCACTCGTCTAATAAGCAATACAGGTCGTTGTCAGGCTACACGAGTACGTTATTTGATCAGTTTTTTATTCTATTCGGCTTACATTTAAGGGTGGGAATTGGCTCGAAAACCTTCCATACCCGGGTTTTGATCAGTAACTACACTGGTCATATACGTAAGTCCCATTTCTCCAATCACAGCCATATATATGCAAATACAGTTCAGTTGGACATAACATGGGAAATTGTAGAACCATACATCCTGATCATACGTTTATAATGCGAGCCATTTGTTATTGCAATTGAAGGGGTCAGTGGAAGAAGCGGGCTTAGCCCCCATATTTCTCTAACCCCTTCACTCATGCTTCAGCCACTCATGTTTGAAACACCTACATATGACCCACGTACTGCGAGCTAAAAGCGACCTTGTGACGTTTGCTCCCAGTTTATCTCCGGACCACGTGACCCTGACCACCCTAACCAGGAGCTACACTTTCTCCATTCAAACAACGAAGCATTGTTTACCATGATCCAACTGTATATAAATTCAATTGATACAAAATGTCAAATACCATTACTTTGCAAACCAGATGCAGTTATACAACACCGGCGGCCGACAGACCCGTATTTGTGATGGCACGCCGAGCTATTGCTTGATTGATTTGACCCGGCCGTTGGCCAGCTTAAACAATTCACTTTTTGTTTAGAAGTTCACGTAAATCAAATTGCTTGCCACAAAATGCTATTTGGTATAACGGCATAATTTATGTATACTATTATTATTGAGTATTATATATAATGACATATACAATTCTGAATACTGAGAGAGAGAGAGAGAGAGAGAGAGAGAGGGATGGTGGGGACGAGAGAGAGGCGTCTATGCTATAGCTTAACACATTTTTCGGACAATACCATTTTACCACCGGCTGTCGTACACTACGTTACGGTTATAAGAAAGAAATTCCATTGAAAGTCCCATTTAAATACACCACCCACCCGTTAACGTACACTAAGTTGCGGTTATATATGTATATATATACGTTTTATGAACAATGAAACAATTAATTCCCAATGTATACCACCGCCCGTGTTAATCTTGCCCAGATGTCAACGTTTCCGAACATCTACTGGCAATACCAACTGAAGCAGTTGTAGCACAGCTCAGGCTCAGCCAATCAAGCTGCTTGCTTTCCAGCAAAATATTTAAATATTTTGTCATAAATTAATTGACAAATATTGACAAGATTATCGCAGGCGGTGGTCTTTTATTTTTCTTATTTCTCAATGAATGTATATGTTGCGACCACTCATTTGAACCGTCTCGACGAGACGGTTCAAATGGTGGTCGCGACATATACTTCTAAGCACATTTAAAGAAAATATGTATTATCCCCCCCCCCCCCCCAAATCAAAATGGCGTACCCTCAGCAAGAAACAAACGGGTTAGTAAAGATTGTATATTGGTTCGATGGCTTATGAGACATTTCCCGGTGACACCTAATGCCAAATCACTACAAACTCCCGAGGTTAATCGTTTAAGCTTTGGCGTTTCTTCACAATATTGTCTTGATCTTTAGATTTGACCCCGTCTTGGAACATTAATCTGTTAACCCTTTCAGGTTTATGACCTCGTTTAGCAACTGGATGTTCCATAAACATAGACTTGAAACCTAGACACGGGATACAGTATACTTTAGCTATCGATTGGGTGAACACGCCTATTGAAGGTGAGGCTCGTCCGCCCAAGGTCAAGGTCACCAGACATATGTTTTTCAATCGTCGGTATATCGTTGATGCCACGTGGAGTTACGTCTGAAGTGGTTCACAGCACACATTTCATTTAATTTATACCTTTATGGTTGCATGGGCGGCGGAAGTGGGCAGATAATTTTGTAATAAAGCACATATTATCATCCTCAAACTTGCTGAGAATGCAGGAAATGGCGTTTCACTCCTCTTACATTTCAAAAATTTCCAGGGGAGTATACCCCCGACCCCCGCCCCCCCCCCCCCCCCCCCAGCAACATACAGGCCCGTTGGGTCCTCAAGACTGGGACATGAGAATGCAGGAAATGGCGTTTCACGCCTCTTACATTTTCAAAATTTACGGTGGAGCATGCCCCGAACCCCTCTAGCAACATCGGGTCATTTGTGCCCTCAAGAATGGGCCCTGAGGATGCAGGAAATGGCGTTTCACGCCTTAGATTTCAAAACTTTCCGGGGGATCATGCCCCCGGAACCCCCTAGCAAATTCGGGCCCTTTGGGTCCTCACGATTGCCCCCCCCCCCCCCCCCCCTCCCCCCCTAATAATTTTCCCGTTCCGCCGCCTATGGGCTGAGCAGCTGAGTAAAAGGAAATGCAATGCCGATTATGAACATATACTAGTGTAGGTGTGTAATGTGTTTAAAAGGTTTCAATGGTGTTATATGTATTAACTATACCAAAGAATAGCATCATCTACTTTCAAATAATAATAGATCAACACTGCTATTACAAGTCCTGTATATATTACTGTGCACGATTATAATGACATACTCAAGATAAAGAATACTGTGTAGCTATTATAATAGTGTTAGTGTCTTCTTAGTGGTTTATTAACCATTTCAACACTACAGACTGGGGCCCGTTTCACTAACGAACTAAGCAAGTACTTTTGTCATAAGTTATAACTTAAGTCCGGAGTACGTGCTTAGTCCGTTTCACAAAACATCTTAGCAAGAACGACAATCGAAATTTACGATGGAAAACTAAGACAGCTAGTAGCTAGCAGTCTTAAGTTATAACTTAAATATTTAAGTCGGAACTAATGAAATAAACAAAGATGGATGCCCCCATGTGAGCCGAGGTGGAGAAAACAATTCACTGACAGCAGGTAAATGTTCACTTCATACGTACTATTTTAGCAAGTATCTGCCATATAAACCATATATGCTTACATATAGATAGCCACACCTGTGATAGTTACCCGTGTATTGCTATTTGTGATGTAGGTCATGTCGTTACCAGTATTCGTTATGCCCAGTTATCGACAACATTTACAACCACTGTAGATCCAGATGAGCCGGCTCGTAACGAACCATCTGTATGCTGTTCATGTATGTCTGTTTGTCGGTTGGTGTCAGTCAGTTGGTCGGTATCAGTTGGTCGGTGTCAGTTGGTCAGTGTCGGTCGGTGTCTGTCGGTCTGTCAGTCGGTCGGTGTCGGTCGGTGTCGGTCAGTGTTGGTCGATCAGTCGGTATCGGTCAATCAGTCGGTGTCGGTCGGTCAGTGTCGGTCTGTTGGTTTCGCACGGTCGGTGTTGGTCGGTCGGTGTCATGGTCGGTGTCAGTCGGTTTCGGTCTGTGTCGGTCGGTCCGGGTCGGTCCGGGTCTATCGGTGTCGGTCGGTTGATGTCAGTATGTCGGTGTCAGTCAGTTGGTTTCGCACGGTCGGTGTCAGTCGGTCGGTCGGTGTCGGTCGGTGTCAGTCGGTGTCAGTCGGTGTTGGTCGGTGTCGGTCGGTGTCGGTCGGTGTCGGTTGGTGTCGGTCTGTGTCGGTCGGTCGGTCGGTCGGTCGGTCGGTCGGTCGGTCGGTCGGTCGGTCGGTCGGTCGGTCGGGTCGGGTCGGGTCGGGTCGGTCGGTCGGTCGGTCGGTCGGTCGGTCGGTCGGTCGGTCGGTCGGTCGGTCGGTCGGTCGGTCGGTCGGCCGACCAGTGTCGGTCGGTCGGTCGGTCGTCGTGTCGGTCGGTCGGTCGGTCGGTCGGTCGGTCGGTCGGTCGGTCGGTCGGTCGGTCGGTCGGTCGGTCGGTCTGTCGGTTGGTGTCGATCGGTGTCGATCGGTGTAGGTTTGTTGGTGTCAGTCAGTGTCGGTCAGTGTCGGGTGGTGTCGGTCGGTGTCTATCGGTGTCAATCGGTGTCGGTCAGTGTCAATCGGTGTCGGTCGGTGTTGGTGTCAGTTGGTCGGTCGGTGTCTGTCGGTCTCTCGGTGTCGGTGTCGGTTTGTGTCGGTCGGTGTAGGAAGGTATTGCCCTGCCCTGCCCTGCCCTGCCCTGCCCTGCCCTGCCCTGCCCTGACCTGCCCTGACCGCCCACCGCCCCGCCGCCCCGCCCCGCCCCGCCCCGCCCCGCCCCGCCCCACCACGCCCCACCACGCCCCGTCCCACCCCGCCCTGCCCTGCCTTCGTCCGGGCACATGTTTGGGATCTTAGGTGGTTGGAGGTGTCGCCTAAGACAAACGAAAACAATGCAACATATTCCGTAACCGAAGCCTATTGTGTCTTAAGTGGTCATTCTTTTCTTTAAAAACGATGAATATACCACCTAATGGTGTGTCATGTATGAACGTCCGTCCGTCCATCCGTCTGATTGACTATCCGACTGTTGTTTGTTCTTTCTTTACAGAACATACAAACGATGGCAGTTGCAGTTGCTATAATCCAGGCTCGCAATTTACCATGGGAACGAGTCTTTAGGACCAAACCAATCCCCTAGACTTCATGGATAACAAGGACCAAATATCGAAATTCAGGCTGTCTCGTCATTTTTTTTGTACAAGTATGCGACATTGCACATGCTGACATTATACGGTCAACCCTGAGATCACACAGTCTGTCAGTGTCATTGCAAGTGTTGACTGCATTGCGATTTTACGCAACTGGTAGTACCCTGGCGGTTACTGGAGAGATATACAACATTAGCAAATCAAGTGGTTCTAGAAAGTGGAGTATAACTTTTGCGGACAGTGTTAGCCTGTGTTTCGTTTCTGATAAGGAGATACCTGGTTTTCAGACTAGATGGAGAAACAGTCCTGACGCATTTAACAAAAATGTCAGACCCGTCCGCTGAACGCACGTGCGCATTAATCCAGTCCTATACTGGTAAACATGTTCAGGGCAATCCTATATGTGTGACACTGGCTCACACATGTGCATGCATTTCTACATGTAATCAACAAATTACCCGTGTCCAGTTCAAATAAATATAATATGTCATTCGGTAGTTGTATCAGATACATCCATATCTGACCGGGCATACCATTAATAATCGACAGTACATGTGTTCTGCTGACTCTGAAACGTGATTTCTGAGTTAATGAGGTAATCTAAGTAAAATTTAAAAAATGGTCGAACTACCATTTTATTGGAATGTAAAAATAAAAACATTGTTAATTGCTTATTTTGTTGCTGTTTCATGTCATATGCCAGTTTATATTACAGTATAAGGTTCACTAGTTGGCAATAAATATATCCAGAACAAATTTATATTCTACATGAGATTATTTTTAAAAATTAATAATATTCAACATTAGGCTTGCAAATCCGTTATTTTAGATGTCAAAACACATAAAGGGAAAGTAAAGTCATCATAAAAATATAAGCCCCGAGCGGCATTCGAACCCGCGCGGCACATACCAAAGCTGTAAACAATAACTAAGTTGTAACTTATGACGGACTTGTTATGACCGTCTTAAGTTTGTGTTGTGAAACCAAATAAGCAATGACTTAAATCGGTCATAACTTTTGTCATAAGTTATAACTTAAGTTCGAACTTATGAACAAACTAAGATTTGTTAGTGAAACGGGCCCCAGGGGTTTCACTAAACTTCCTACGACTAAAATGTTCGTAAGTGCAAATTTAAGATCGTCTGTAAATTTCAATGTATGGGTTTACATTTATTGAGCATATGCTGCATATGCAGCCTATGCTCAATAAATGTAAATCCAATAATTATTTACAAGAAAACAATGTTAATGTGAAATTTACAGACTATCATAATTTTGCATTTATGAACATTTTAGTCGTAAGAAGTTTAGTGAAACGGGCCCCTGTATAGTGGTATTGGTAGAGGGAGCAGCAGCAGCAACAACCGCAGTCACTAATTACAAAAACGTCTCCAATGTCCAACCGTTCTATTTCTTTCGGTCATATTTTGGTGTTGATTACATAAACTCTATACCCTATACAATACTGTATGCAAAAGTGTAGAACAAATTGTTACGTTAAAAAGGCAGTATTTTTATGAAAAATATAGTTTTTTCACCATAATAACAACATGGTGCACATGCTCAATATGTGATCAATGTTAATCAATCTATTTTTAGCACTGGTGACCTTGACCTTGGGAGGACGAACCCCACCTTCAATAGGAGTGTTCGACCAATCGATATCAACACAACTGTGAAGTGTCATGACGATGTTCCAAAGTAAACCAGAGTAAGGGTTGTAGAGATAGAAGGTATGTACACTCTAATGCCCACACTCCTTGACGCACACACAGACATGGCGCGCACACACGCAGACACATGTGGGTCGTTTCACTAAACGTTATACGACTAAAATGTTCGTCAGTGCAAAATTTTCCCATTAACAAGTTTTCTTGTAAAAAAGTATTGGATTTACATTTATTGAGCTCAATAAATGTAAATCAATCAATTAAAAGTTCCAGTCGATCCTGACTTTGTACTTGTGAACATTTTAGTCGTACAAAGTTTATTGAAACGGCCCCTTGAACGCCACTGCGTCGCAGCTCGACAAAAACAATCTACAATTATAGATTTTGGTCATCTTGCATGTTCACATGGTAGCATTCAATTAATTGGATGCGATTTTTCAGCCCGGCCCCAGGTTTGAATGCCAGTATGCGTTGAATTTGATTTGATTTATTGGTGTTTAACAGCCTATCAACAGTCGATGTCATTTAAGGATGGTACAACAGATTCGATCCCGCATTTAACATGCTGCAGTGGGGGATCCCAACATCAGAACGGAATATTTACATCTAAATAAATATATATTTAGCCCTGAAATTAGAATAACCGGACCGGATGCCAGGTCCATACCACATCAAAGTCACTTGGCTCCTTCCTCTGGAAGTAATACCGGTGTCACAGGAAATTCTCCCCCCTGGAAATCTTCCCCCCCCCCCGCGGGGAAATATTCCCCCCCCCCCCCCCCCGGGGAAGAATTTCCTAGGAAATTCCCCCCCCCCCCCGGGGGGGAATATTTCCAGGCTCGACCCTAGGAAATTCTCCCCCCACCCTGGAAATTCTCTCACCCAAAACCCCAAAAGTTTGTGTTTGAATGCTACAAAGCAGAATTATTTCCCACCAAACATGTGCACATGGGCACGCACAATGTATGCCATTTGGTAGTATAAGAAAGGGGAACATAAGAAATCACCTCCATCACACCCCACCCCAATCTACCATATGCATAGTGTAAGTCCCTTGATAGACAAGAACATCACAAGATTGGGGGAAGATTTCTGATCAAGTGAAAATGTTTGTGTAGAACAGTTAGCATGTGACGCATATTGGCGGGGGGAGAGAGGGGGGGGGAGATTTTCCTAGGAAATATGCCCCCCAACCATCTACCATATGCATAGCGGATGTGAATGCCTCTTTGTAGACAAGAATAACCCCCACCCCCCCCCCCCCCCCCCCCCCCCCCTCCCTCATGATGAAATAATGTATGTTGGTGTAGAACAGATAGCATTTGGTAACATTTGGCATGTATTGAGGGAGGGGGGGGGAGATTTTCCTAGGAAATATCCCCCAACCCTAACTAACTACCATATGCATAGCGGATGTGCATGTCTCTTTGTAGGCAATAATACCCCCCCCCCCCCCCCCCACTCATGCATTTGGCATGTATTGAGGGAGGGGGGGGAGATTTTCCTAGAAAATATCCCCCCCACCCCTAACTAACTACCATATGCATAGCGGATGTGCATGTCTCTTTGTAGGCAAGAATACCACTCGATGAAATAATGTATGTTGGTGTAGAACAGATAGCATTTGGCATGTATTCAGGGAGGGGGGGGGGGGAGATTTTCCTAGGAAATATCCCCCCCCCCACACAACTAACTAACATATGTATAGCGGATGTGCATGTCTATTTGTAGACAGGAATAACCCACGATTGGGGGAGTATTTCTGATGAAATAATGTATGTTGGTGTAGAACAGATAGCATGTGGCATGTAAAGAGGGAGGGGGGGGGAGATTTTCCTAGGAAATATTCCCCCCCCCCCAACCATCTACCATATGCATAGCGGATGTCTATGTCACTTTGTAGACAAGAATAACCCACGATTGGGGGAGTATTTCTGATGAAATAATGTATGTTGGTGTAGAACAGATAGCATGTGGCATGTATTGGTGGGGGGGGAGATTTTCCTAGGAAATATCCCCCCCAACTACCATATGCATATCCCCCCCCCCCCCCTCCCCCCCCCCCCCCCTAAATACATGCCAAATGCTATCTGTTCACACCCAACATACATATTTCATCAGAAATACTCCCCCAATCGTGGGATATTCTTGTCTACAAAGACATCCACATCCGCTATGCATATGGTAGTTGGGGGGGGGGGAATACTTCCTAGGAAAATCTCCCCCCCCCCCCCTCCCTCAATACATGCCAAATGCTATCTGTTCTACACCAACATACATTTGATTTCATCAGAAATACTCCCACAATCACCTGCTATTCTTCTCTACAAAGAGACAATCACATCCACTTTGCATATGGTAGATGGTGGGGGGATATTTCCTAGGAAAATCTCCCCCCCCCCCCCCCACCCCCACCCCCCATGCACATGCTGTCTGTTCTACACCAACATACATTATTTTGTTTCATCAGAAATACTCTCCCAATCGTGGGCTATTCTTGTCTACAAAGAGACATTCACATCCACTTTGCATATGTTAGATGGTGGGGATATTTCCTAGGAAAATCTCCCCCCCCCCCCCCCCCCCCACACACATACAACATGGCACATGTTGTCTGTTCTACACCAACATACATTATTTTGTTTCATCAGAAATACTCCCCCAATCGTGGGCTATTCTTGTCTACAAAGAGACGTCCATATCCACTATGCATATGGTAGATGGTGGTGGTGGGGAATATTTCCTAGGAAAATCTCCCCCCCCCCCCCCCCACACCAATACATGCCACATGCTATCTCTTCACCAACTTTCATTTCATTTCATTTCATCAGAAAATACTCCCCCAAATCACATGCTATTCTTCTCCTTCCTTCTACAAAAGAGACATTCACATCCACTTTGCATATGTTAGATGGTGGGGGGGGGGGGGGGGGGGGATATTTCCTAGGAAAATCTCACCCACCAATACATGGCACATGCTGTCTGTTCTACACCAACATACATTATTTTGTTTCTTCAGAAAATACTCCCCCAATCGTGGGCTATTCTTGTCTACAAAGAGACGTCCAATCCACTATGCATATGGTAGATGGTGGGGGGGGGGATATTTCCTAGGAAAATCGCTCCCCCCCCCCCCCCCCCCCCCCCCCCCACCCCCCCCCCCACACACACTAATACAAGCCACATGCTATCTCTTCACCAACTTTCATTTCATTTCATCAGAAATACTCCCCCAATCACATGCTATTCTTCTCCTTCTCTACAAAGAGACATTCACATCCACTTTGCATATGGTAGATGGTGGGGGGCGATATTTCCTAGGAAAATCTCCCCTCCCCCCCCCCCCCCCCCCCCACCAATACATGGCACATGCTGTCTGGTCTACACAAACATACATTATTTTGTTTCTTCAGAAATACTCCCCCAATCGTGGGATATTCTTGTCTACAAAGAGACAATCACATCCACACTTTGCATATGGTAGATGGTGGGGGGGGGGGATATTCCTAGGAAAAATCCCCCCCCCCCCCCCCCCACCCCCCCGCACATGCTGTCTGTTCTACACCAACATACATTATTTTGTTTCATCAGAAATACTCCCCCAATCGTGGGCTATTCTTGTCTACAAAGAGACATTCACATCCACTTTGCATATGTTAGATGGTGGGGGGGGGGGATATTTCCTAGGAAAATCTCCCCCCCCCCCACACACCAATACATGGCACATGTTGTCTGTTATACACCAACATACATTATTTTGTTTCATCAGAAATACTCCCCCAATCGTGGGCTATTCTTGTCTACAAAGAGACGTCCATATCCACTATGCATATGGTAGATGGTGGTGGGGGGGAATATTTCCTAGGAAAATCTCCCCCCCCCCCCACACCAATACATGCCACATGCTATCTCTTCACCAAGTTTCATTTCATTTCATTTCATCACAAAGAGACATTCACATCCACTCTGCATATGTTAGATGGTGGGGGGGGGGATATTTCCTAGGAAAATCTCCCCCCCCCCCACCAATACATGGCACATGCTGTCTGTTCTACACCAACATACATTATTTCATTTCATCAGAAATACTCCCTCAATCATGGGCTGTTCTTGTCTACAAAGAGACGTCCATATCCACTATGCATATGGTAGATGGTGGCGGGGGGGGGGGGGGATATTTCCTAGGAAAATCTACCCCCCCCCCCCACACACTAATACAAGCCACAAGCCACATGCTATCTCTTCACCAACTTTCATTTCATCAGAAATACTCCCCCAATCACATGCTATTCTTCTCCTTCTCTACAAAGAGACATTCACATCCACTTTGCATATGGTAGATGGTGAGGGGCGATATTTCCTAGGAAAATCCCCCCCCCACCAATACATGGCACATGCTGTCTGGTCTACACCAACATACATTATTTTGTTTCTTCAGAAATACTCCCCCAATCGTGGGATATTCTTGTCTACAAAGAGGCAATCACATCCACTATGCATAGGGTAGATGGTGGCGGAGGGGGGGGGGGAATATTTCCTAGGAAAATCTCCCCCCCCCACCAATACATGCCACATGCTATCTGTTCTACACCAACATACATTATTTCATTTCATCAGAAATACTCCCCCAATCGTGGGCTGTTCTTGTCTACAAAGAGACGTCCATATCTACTATGCATATGGTAGATGGTGGCGGGGGGGAATATTTCCTAGGAAAATCTCCCCCCCCCCACCACCAATACATGCCACATGCTTGCTGTTCTACACAGATATACTGTTTTTATTTTCTAGACCCACCACCATGTGCTATACATTTATACCAATCATATGCAGCTATGGTAGAGATTTAACCTAGAGAACTCTCTACCAGCCAACATACATAATAGTTATGGTACGGTAATGGGGAATTATTGCATATACCGGTAAATAGAATCTCTACCGCCCCACCACCACTATATTGTCTATGTATAGATATTATACTAAATTGGAGAGCTCTTTTATAGAAAATACTGCCTCGCCTATTCACATACTTCTCCAGAAGCAGACATACATTATGACTATGTTAGTTGGGTATACATGTAGGGATATTACGTCCTATGTTACCAACAGACTGGTTCTAGCATGTGCATTTTGTATGCTCCTGAGCACAATATCAACAATGTATATGAAAATACATTAAAAGTTTTGTGGACAGTGTATGTGAAGGTGGTGATGGGGGGGGGGGAGAATTTCCAGGCGGGGGGGAATATTTCCTAGGCTTAAGCCTGGAAATCTTCCCCCCCGGGGGAGAAGATTTCCAGGGGGGGAAGATTTCCTGTTACACCGGTACGAGTACTCTTATATGGGGTATAACCAGATTCAACTCTCACATACAAGAAAGCCAAAGATGTACATGAGTGCCAAACCAGGTCTCCGGTCGGGATTCTGTTGAGAATGAATCCCGATCGTTAAATTACACAATGAATGCACCCAATCAACCATCACTGTATGCGTTGGAAGCTAACTGGATGATTACCGCAAAATCAATGGCGCAAAAGAAAGTTACACAAACTTTGAATTTTCTTGTTTTATTACATTAAAATAGTGACTACGATATAAACCATAATCTACGGACTGAAACCTGTCAGAAATATAGGATCAGTTACGTGTCCTATACATCCATTCCTGCATACATAACATACATAGCACTGCCTGGCTAACCCATTTTATGACGGATACTCCTTCACATGTATCAAAATGTACAACATTATTTTTCTATTTTATTTATTTCTCACTGAAATGTTGTTACCCTTAAATAATTTTTTTCTATACATGTATTTTTGTTTACAAAATATGCTTGTACAAAATATGCTCGTACAAGTTATTGTTCACATATTGGATTTTTAAGGAATTAAATGCGAGGGAGCGCTAGCGACCACAGCATTTAGTTCCTGAAAAATCCAACATGTGAACAATAACATACGTATAGTTCAACCAAGTAAAATGCAATATTCCACCGAGTATTGATCTTCCATTATAGGAATGAATGGCCTTTTTGTGGAATTTATCGGGGTATAAACTTGGAAAAGTTGCGGGAATACTGGACGAAGGCCGGAAGGCCTCGTCCAGTATTCCCGCGACTTTTCCAAGTTTATATCCCCGATAAATTCCACAAAAAGGCTATTCATTCCTTATAATTCCAGCATTTGAATTAAATTCATCAAGAAAATGTGTTTATTTTCCGTTTTCTTAAGAATTATTTTAACTGCGCCTCACGGTTACGGAAAGTAGTTCGGCGTTGGAGTTTACTGGGATATAAATTTTGAACAGAGACTTGCTACGGACCAATCAAATGTTAGGGAATTGTGTAAATATTTTTGTGCTGGAATTATTTCCTGTTGAACAGTTAATCAATAAATATAGTAATATACAACTTATTGGGGTTAAACATTGCAATACGTGAAGCATAATGCTGCCCAGTGATTGGCTTAGAAAATAAGACAAATTAAGCATCATGTCAATAGAAGATGAATGTAGAAGAAGATGAATGTAGAAGAAGCATTTACCACTTGTTCCGACATTTGCCCTGACAAATACGTCTTTGACCCAACAAGCATGCATTACCTACCTGCAACTACTACCGGCGACTACTACCTGCAACTACTACCGGCGACTACTACCTGCAACTACTACCGGCGACTACTACTATACTAAATGCTAAACAGGAAGGCTAACCCTCACAATGCTGAAACAAAATTTGTTTGTTACTTTCTCAACAAAAACACTTGTGTCCGTGATTGTTGAAACTGTTAATGATCTATTTTGATTGTTTGAAGCATGGTGAACAGTGCAGATATACACAGGTCACAAAACCTATAAGCCCCATTTCTCCAGTCACAGCCACATATTCTCTCTTGGAGATCACTTCCCATGTACTTTCAAAGCATATTTTAATAGGGAAAAAGACAGACTACACATTTTTATTCCAGTACTGTAGGGGTTATCTTTGCCACGACTAAATGTTACAACTACTATCACAGATACAGAAATACATGTATACAAGAAATGGATGGACTGAATATGGAATTATGGTTGTTTAATGCTTAGAATACAGGAACTAAAAATTGTCATCCGCTGTTGTTTTATATTCTGTCTCTTTTCTAAATTAAAACATGGTTTGTCAAATGATTCTCAAGTGCACCTCAAAAGAAAAATGATTAAAATAGAAAGAAAACAGCAGACAATGAAATATACCGGTAGTTCAGAAGTTAAATATTAATGGAATGGATTGGTGCTTAACGGCCCATCAACACAAAAGATTATCATTTAGGGGCAAGCTATTTAGATGAAGAAGAAAATAATAGTAAAATAGTATGTTAGACGTGGTAGGCAATCAAATGATAAAAAAAATATGATAAACAATATAAATGAGCAATATTTATACAATGATAACATTAGATTTTCCAATACAAGTTGGTTTCATGGAGAAAGCTAAGCTGGTTAAATATGGTTGTGTCAATTGAAGTGGCCGATTGCGTAAGACACAACGACACAATACAGTAGATATGTAGTATTACTAATCAGGTAGCATGCACTGTATTGATATTGAGTCTCGGCTCAAAAACAGTAGGAATTCCTTGGTGATGCTCATAATTCCTACACTCACAGCCTTATGTGATAAACTTGATATAATTCAATACTAGCATGGTATTGTCTGTAAGTATGGTTAAAGAAACACTATGTTCAGCAGCAAAAGGGATAATGGTTGAATCGTAAATAGTGTAGTCCCTGATCAGGCAGGTAGATCTGTGGATATGTTGGCTGAGCTGCTGTGGCTATAAAGCCCCTTATGTGGTCAAGATTTACAACGTTTGCCATCCAAACTGATATCATCAGATGAATGAGATAAACCTGTTCCATTTTTGGCTGTGACTGGAGAAATTGGGCTTACGGGTTTTGCAACCAGTGTAGATCCAGATCAGCCTATGAATCCACTCAGTCTGATCAGGATCTGCACTGTTCGCCATTCCATCAATGAAACACCCATCTTGCTTCTAACAATCAATATAGGTTGTTATCCTGCCTATAGGAATGTGTTATATGATCATGATCTACACTGGTCACAAAACCCATAAGCCTCATTTCTCCAGTCACAGCCAAATGTGTGTGAATGCTCAATATAATATCCGGTAAATATGGTACATGTAATGTGATTATGTCCTGAGTAAAGTTTGTTTCACCAAATACAAAATAATGAAATGGTAAACATTCAACATTATACTCTGTTTCACGAAACCTGCCCAAATTTTACGGCCATATAAACAATGCAAAAACCATTTTTTTGTTTGATAATATTAAATTAAAGGAAAATTTAAGAATGAGCCTTCTTTTTATTTCGAGAAATTTGGTCCAATATTGATTTTATTGCGAAAAACAATTTCCCCATGTTAAATCCCCACCCCATAGACATATTCACAAGATGTCTATGGGGATTTAACGTGGGGAAATTTTTTAGAATTTCAGAAATACTGAACCGTTTTTAAAATTTAACTTTTGTTTTCTTAGTTAGATCATTTTTTTTGTTTTTTTACTCCTCCCACAACTCCACTACCTCTTTTTCCCCCCATGTTAAATTCCCATAGAGAAATAAATTTTTCGTAATAAAACCAATATTTGACCAAATTTCACGAAATAAAAAGAAAGCTCATTTTTAAATTTTCCTTTAATTTAATATTATCGAAAAAAATATTGTTTTTTAATTGTTTATATAGCCGTAAAATTTGGGCAGCTTTCGTGAAACAGACTATAGACACTCACCTCTATAGACATTCACAAATGCAAGATGAATAAAAAACGTTTAAGAACATCTATTAAATTTGTAGAAAAAATGTCTTGTTTCAAAACGTGTAATATACATATACCACATCCTGCAGAAACAAAACCTGCTGCCTCTACCATTAACAAATACATCTGCCATGTATGGTATAAATATACATGTGGGCCCCAGGCTTTTTAAAGGAAAAGTACAGTACAATATCACAGGTGGAAGACTCGTACCTGTGACATTAAAAAAGAAGGAAATGCCCATTGAAAAATCAGATTACCCCACACACCAGGTGTCTAACTGTATGCTATGTCTCAACGGATGTAGCGTACAGTACGACACCAGGTGGGTGGGGTAATGGGATTTTTTCAATGGGAATTTGTTTATGTTACAGGTCCGAGTCTTCCACCTGTGTGTAATATGTGTGACAAGTGTAGCCTCGGAATATCCCATGCAGGCCATGCAATGGTCATTCTATCAATGAAACATTGTTGTCCTGAATAACACGTTGATCAATCTTTAATTTTTTAATCAAATTATGATCTACAAATGTCCTGCTCTTTTCTGGTCTCTTTTCACAGCCGACGGCCCAAGTATACATAAACAGAATACATGGAAATATACCAGATAGTGCTCAACCAGGAATTGAACAAGCTTACAAGTACGAGTACCAGGTTGTACATTTACACCTATGTACAGTGAGGTTTTCTTTTCTTTTTCCATTAAAGTGTATAGATTAACCCTTTCAACCAGAGACCAGACATTCTGTGATCGTCATTTTTCAAATTGAAAAGTACTTGCATATTTAGCACATACAAAATCAGGGAATCTACCGGTTATATAACCCTTTAAACACTACAGACCTCATTGGCAGTTTTGCCAATAAATTTCATATTTTTAGAAATCTATAGGTTAACGGTGATGTATCGAACTACAATCTCCAATTGACTACGTTTTAGAATGAAGAATATAAAAGCTAAGTAAGTAAACGATCTACCGCACATAATGGAAAATGTCTGCAGAATGATTGACACATAAAAAACTAGTATCCTTTATTTTTCGGCCGTATCATTTTGTCCAGTTGAGACTGTCCGAGTGCAGCAGCAAACTTTTTCACGAGACTTTCGTAACCTCCCTTGACAGCGAGATCATACGGCGTTTCTCCCTTGTCGTTTTTCTTGTTCTGGTCTGCTCCAACGCTGAAAACAAGAAAAGTCACAATTAACCCTTAGACTGCTACTCACAACAATTGTCGTCTGCTGTTGTTTTTATATCTTGCCTTATTTCTCAATAAAAACATGGTTAGACAGCACTTCAGAATCATTTCCAATTGAAATGATTCTAAAGTGCTGTCAACCCATGTTGTAAATGATTCTAAAGTGCTGTCAAAGCATGTTTTTGATGATAAAATTGGAAACAATAAAATAAACAGCAAACGACAACAAAATTAAGATAGCGGTCTAAGGGTTAAGTAAAGAGTTCAACATGAAATACAGTTAATTCTAGCTGTGACTGGGGCTTATTGGATTTGTGACCAGTGTAGCTCATGATCAAATAGAACGGTAATTCAGCCTGATAGCAATCTAATTACTAGTTAGAAACATGACGAATGCTTCATTGATGGAATGGTGAACAGTGCGGGTCCTGATCAGACTGTGAGGATGCACAGGCTGATCTGGATCTACATTGGTCGCAAAACCCATAAGCCCCATATCTCCAGTGACAGTCATAATTATCAAATGAGACCACAGTCAGGCAAAAGGGACTGTATGAAGTTTGCAACCAGCATCGACCCATATAAGTCTGATCAGGGTCTGTGCTGTTTGCCATTATTTCACTGCAGTTGCCTTATACTAATAGATTCTACTGTGATTATATGGATGTAACAGCAAGGCGATCTGTAATTATCACAAATGCCGTTAGGTCCCTTTTCTCAGTATGCTGCCCAAATGTAACCTGTCCCAAAAAATTGTAAGTGAATGGTTTAATGTCCCAGCAACAGGTAAGGTCATATAAAGACAGAACCACAATTTTAAAAGTCTCATCCGACAGACCAGTGGGGTGGAAATATTATAAATATTTATTACGTCTAGGGTGGGGATTGAACTCACAACCTCCGGCATTGCAGTCCAATATAGGAATGAATGGCCTTTTTGTGGAATTTATCGAGGTATAAACTTGGAAAAGTCGCGGGAATACTGGACGAAGGCCGGAAGGCCTCGTCCAGTATTCCCGCGACGTTTCCAAGTTTATATCCCCGATAAATTCCACAAAAAGGCCATTCATTCCTTATAATTCCAGCATTTGAAATAAATGCATCAATAAAATGTGTTTATTTTCCGTTTTCTTAAGAATTATTTTAACTGCACCTGACGGTTACGGAAAGTAGTTCGGCATGGGAGTTTACTGGGATATAAATTTTGGACAGAGACTTGCTACGGACCAATCAAATGTTAGGGAATTGTGTAAATATTTTTGTGCTGGAATTATTGTCATATAACCTAGGCCACATCCTAGGTATTCAGAAAAGAGGCTTAATGGATTTGCACCCAGTGTAGCCCCAGATCAGCCTGCACATCCGCACAGTCTGATCCAGGCCTACATTGCTTGATATGTACTTGAAGAAATATCCATTATTCCTTTGCCAAAAGTTTTAGATCCATATCAACATGCCCAAATTGGAACATAAACCAGGGGCCCGTTTCACTAAACTTTGTACGACTAAAATGTTTGCAAGTGCAAATTTAGGATCGTCTGGAAATTTCAATTGATGGATTTACATTTATTGAGCATATGCAGCCTATGCTCAATAAATGTAAATCCAATAATCCAAGAAAACACTGTTAATGTGAAATTTACAGAATATCATAATTTTGCGCTTACAAACATTTTAGTCGTACAAAGTTTAGTGAAACGCCCCCCGAGAGTACTTTCACACCGTGTATCTCAATAATAAGCGAACAACAGTCGTAAGTAGAAGGCATGTACAGTGTACACTCATTACATAAAACTCTCTTAACCCTTTGAACCCGAAATCCCGCTATATTGGTTTATGCAAAAAGTGCAGATCCAGATGAGCCGGCTCGTAACGAGCCGTCTCATCAGGATCTGCACTTTTTGAAAGTAATTTTAATATTTTTGAGAACAAAAACACCCCCTTTTCATAAATGGACGAATCTGAAAATCATTTTGTGACCATTGGATTGGTCGGAACATTAGCATATCACAGTCCATTCCAGTTCCTTAGGGTTGAAAGGGCTAAGTCAAACTACTGATAACTCAATGTCAAATTCTTGGTCCCATGGTTTCCTATATAATAACTCAAATTTCCATTTACCCTCACAATGCTTGAATTAAATTTTGTTGTCTACTGTTTATGTTTATTTCCGTTTTTATCATCAAATACATGGCTTGACAGCATTTTAGAATCATTTCCTACGGAAATGATTCTAAAGTGCTGTCAAACCATGTTTTTATTGAGAAGACAGTATATAAAACAAAAGCAGACGACACTTTTCGTTTCCTGCATTCTAAGGGTTAACTGAAAATATTTTCCTCAGTCCCCTAGACTTTGCATAAACGAGTGTAGACTGTACAGGCTTATGGTAACTATGGTTATGCTGGTTGCACATGTCATACATGTCCAATGCTGTGGTGAATGAGAATACAGGTAAAATAATTGTACAACTGACCTTAAAAGAACTTCAATGACCCTGGAACCGGGCGGCCCCAAATTGACCGCTTCATGGAGTGCGGTGTTGCCTTTACTGGAAAACAAAATATCAAGTTATAATCAATACACGGTTAAATACCATTAGTAATTTCTCAACTTAACAAAGATGTTCCAATGGACCAGTCTCAGATATTCAAAGCTGTATGACTTCTGCTCCAACAAATGATTTTACCTGCCCGCCGCCCGCCTGCCAAATGGTAAAACATAATAGGTTACGTTTTTTTAAAACGGGTGTATCTTCTAATTTAGTAAAAAACAAGAAACGAGGCAAAGCCTTGACCTTGACATTGGGCACAGGAGCCGCACGGTTGGGGGGTAGAATGAAAATATGGATGATGATAAACACCCATGTGAAGTTTCAAGGTAATGGGCGAAGCAGTTGCAGAGATATAGCATAACGAAAAACTTTTAACCAAAAAACTTTAACCAGACGTACGTTAAAAAGTTAACATTGAAAATGGCTAAGTCAATTACGTAGAAATAATAGGTGAAGGTAAAAAAAATGGTCACATGTTGGATAGTTTTATGTGGTAGGCACCCCTTGGTTATGAAGCTGTGAAAGTTTGGTGGTCCTAGGTGGAACAGTACCAAAGAAATGGACTCAAACACGAAAACTTAACATTGTAAACACGAAAACTTAACATTGAAAATGGCTAAGTCGACTGCGCGAAAAAAATGGGTCAAGTTAAAAAAAAGTAACATGTTGGATAGTAATATGTGGTGGGCACCCCTTGATTATGAAGCTGTGAAAGTTTGGTGGTCCTGGGTGGTACAGTAACAAAGAAATAGACTCATACACGAAAACTTAACATTGTAAACGCAAAAACTTAACATTGAAAATGGCTAAGTCGACTGCGCGGAAAAAATGGGTCAAGTTAAAAAAAAAGTAACATGTTGGATAGTAATATGTGGTGGGCAATCCTTGATTATGAAGCTGTGAAAGTTTGGTGGTCCTAGGTGGTACAGTAACAAAGAAATGGACTCGAACACGAAAACTTAACATTGATTGTGGACGCCGCCCGCCCGCCCGCCCGCCCACCCGCCCGCACCGCCCTGCCCGCCCGGCTTTCGCCAATCCAATAGCCTGGATTTTTTTTCAAAAAACCTGGCTAAAAAATGAAATAAAAGAATAAACCAACAAAAAAACATAAAATTGTTTCCAAATATTTTAAAAATGTGACATGCTTTGAAAAGATATTGAAAAAAAAAACTTAACCGTTTCAACCCCACAGGCCTTAATTCTCCTACAGTCGAGCACCAGTACCTCGAACGTCAGTATCTCGATTGTATCCCCTATCTCGATGATTCGCTAAAGTCCCGAATTATATCCTTATTTGTTTACGGTAATGTAAATTGCCTCGGCTATCTCGAACATGCACTATCTCGAACATGCTCTCTATCTCGACTGTTCATTCTGTCCCCTTCGTATAAAAATACATTTTTATACGTTAAAAATCACTTCGCTATCTCGATCACATAAACGCTTGGGTAAATCACCTAAGCGCCTGGCTGCCAAGATCAATTTGGTTAACACTAATTTTCAAAACCTATTATCAAACGAAACAAAATAAATTCACACATGCCTCGGGTTGTTTGCTTAAATGGTCCACCTCGATTTGTTTGAGTGTTTGACACGATTCATTAAGCATATCATGCTGGTCATTTAACGGTACTGCAAACTACGAGACGACGTGCCACATGACATTCTTAACGCCCTGTCAAAGTCCACGGCATTCTTCACACAGCTGTAGACGCCGGTGTGCGAAGCAAGGTACGATCAAGGACTTCTTCACGAGACTCGACTGCGAGTGATGGTGTCAATTTTGTTTCGTTTAAAACATGTACTATTCTGTTTCTTGTATTATATGTTACTCATTATGTAAACACAACTTTATTTCCTTGTTAGTGAGTGACATATTGTCTATTGAATTCATGTATATAATGTATGTAATGTTCATATTGTTGTTTGTCAATTAATTGGTATATAAAATAATAAAAGCAACACATGTTTCGTTTCATTATTCCTTTATTGTTTACTCGTGATGTGATGGGTAACATGATTTGATATATTTTTGCAAATATTTGACCATTTCACTTCCTCGGTATCTCGAACCTATTCCTATCTCGACTAAAATACAACCTCCCTTCGACTTCGAGATACTGGTGCTTGACTGTATTTACAAATACTGTAGATCCAGATGAGACTGCTCGTAACGAGCAGTCTCATCTGGATCTACAGTATTTGCCTGTACTTTAAGCTTTCAATGGTCAAAAATCCCCTCACCCCATCAAAGGGTCAGTATGGAATAACTATATTCTACAACAAAGCAACACTCACATTGTAGTTGGTCCTTTGCGGTCAACCTCAGCACCACCCTTCACCAAGATTGGTATTGACTCTGTCCGCTTGTTTTTCACCGCAACATGCAGGGCAGGTAGGCCATTCTTGTTCAAACAATTTGAATCCGAGCCCTGAAAAATATCAATGAAACTGAGAGAGATGACAAATGGGCCCTCAGAAACGGATGAAATTCCATCAAATATTGATTTTATTGCTCAAAAACGATTTTCCTATGGGAATTTAACATGGGGGCTAAAAATAGATTTTTTTTAAATATTATTTTTATTTGTGGACCGATTTTCAAAATCTAACTTGTTTTCTTAATTACATCATTTTCAAGCTATCTCACCAATTATTTTTTAGATTTAATGTGTTTAATAGTCAAATTTTCAGGATCCGATGTTTAATCGGAGCTGATGGCTTATGTCAAAATGATTAAACTTTATTTATTTTACAAAAATTACAAACAAGCGGGATAGAGTGTGTAAATGTCTCAAATGTCACTGGAAGAACAAATGTGGTAATTTAATTGTGCATTTGTTCTGAAATTGTCCCTTAACACATTGTGATGCCACATATTTAAAAGGTACTGTCTGAAAATGTTTGATTATCACGTAAAGTGTAGTAAACATTTGTTCAATTGTTCATTGAATATTGGGACAGCTAGAGTAAATATTTCTCTGATTTTTGTCAACAAACAAAGTTTCTTTATCGGATGTTCAAACACCCAAATAAATGGTTACCTCGTCCAACAGCTGCTGAACTTCTGAAGGATCCCCCTCGCCATTTGAGCCGAGCTCCCTCAGTAATAACTGGTCTTCCGGCTGAAACACAAACCAGGCACATTAACCCTTACACCCCTAAATAACTGGAATGGACTTGTATGTGTTAATTTTTAGACCAATCTTACAAAATACAATCGTCACAAAATAATTTTCAGACTAGTCCATTTATATAAAGGGTGTCTTTTTCCTCTAAAATATAAAAAATACTTGCAAAAAGTGCAGATCCTGATGAGACGGCTCGTCACGAGCCGGCTCATCTGGATCTTCACTGTTTGCAAATTCCGCTATAGAGGGCTGTAGCATTGAAAGGGTTATATATTAGATCAAGATCAGCATCCTAACTCTGCAGCATTTCTATTGTTTTTGAAACTAAACAATCCCAGGGGCGGATCCAGCATTTGGGGAATGGGTGGATTGTCCTATTTTAGAGCTCCACAGAGTGTGCTAGTGGGGTCCGGGAGCATGCCCCCGGAAAAAAATTGAAATCTAGATGTCCGAAAATGCACTTTTCTGTGTTTTACGGCATTTAAATTCAGACTCCAACTGGTGGTAAACTGTGATATATGTAAACTCTGTGGCTGAACGGAGAGGTTGCCACCCCGGAAACCCCACCCCCCTCCAGATCCGCCCCTGAATCCTACAGATATTGTTGAAACAAAACTTATTTGTGGCCATAACTGGAGGAAAGGGGCTAATGGGATTTGTGACAAGTGTAGCTCCTGATCAAATAGCACACTCATGTAGCCTGATAGCGATCTATCTTGCTTGTTAGAAGCATGACAGGCGTGTCGTTGATGAAATGGCAAACGGTGCAGATACCGATCAGGTTGATCTGGATATACACTGGTTGCAAAACCCGTAAGCCCCATTTCTCTAGTCACAGCCACATTTGTAATTCTATTTCACCAGCCTTGTTGGTTAGATTTTGTTTTATAATAAATTTGATATTTCATTTTGCTCATGCACTCTTATACATGTAATTTGCATTGCACCTCTATGCATAAACATGATATTAAATACATGCAGGTACCTGCATGTATTTAATATCATGTTTATGCATCGAGGACACTTGTTTTATTGGTATTCTTAAATAAATATCCTTTTCCATAGTATATTCTACGCATGATCTTATAAATTCATTAGATATAGTAATTGTTATGTTAAAACATATGGACAACCAACAACCATTCAAAGGCATGGTTATCTCAATTCTGACCAGTGTAGTTCATGAGCAGCCAGGGAACTCCGTCATATAGCATTATCAAAATACAGCTTTTCTGAATGCTTAAACGTCTCGTTGACTGAATGGCAATAGTAAAAAGACTACACGTGGAATGGTACGATTCTAAATGTTTGCAGTACAAGAAGCTCTGTTAATTAAGGAGGGTTAACTTTGTAAGAAATGCTAAAATATTCAAACAGTGCAGATCCAGATGAGCCAGCTCGTAATGATCTGCATTGTTTGCAATAACTGGCGTTGGCATTATAGCCTGTAATATTGGACCACTTTGTTAATTAAGGAGGGATAACTTTGTAAGAAATGCTAAAATATTCAAACAGTGCAGATCCAGATGAGCCAGCTCGTAATGATCTGCATTGTTTGCAATAACTGGCGTTGGCATTATAGCCTGTAATATTGGACCACTTTGTTAATTAAGGAGGGATAACTTTGTAAGAAATGCTAAAATATTCAAACAGTGCAACTCATCTGGATCTGCATTGTTTGCAATAACTGGCATTGACATTATAGCATGTACTATTGGACCACTCTGTTAATCAAGAAGGGTTAATTTTGTATGAACTGCTAAAATATTCCCAAACATTGCAGATCCTTATGAGTCGGTTCATCTGGATCAACATTGTTTGCAATCATTGGCATTATAGTATGTAATATTGAAGTACCGAAGTTCAGCCAAAGACAAATGGTTGGATGGATAAACGGAATTATTATTCCGATCAAACTTACCGCGACTTTCTTCTCTGGGGACTTTTTCCTCTTCACTGTTTTTTTGGTTCCCTTCTTGGGGGTTCGTATCACGTCATCATACTCTAGAAACACATGGCTGCATTAATTAGAGTAGATCATAATATAGACCCTAATGGGACTGAATTGCAGACACAGCACATTTACATTAACCATTTTCAACACTACAGCCCTCTATAGCAGTCTTTGCAAACAGTGCAGATCCAGAGGAGACGGCCCATGACAAGCCTTCAGGATCTGCACTTATTGCAAATAATTTTCATATTTAAAAAAAAACACACCCCATTTTCATACATGGACTAGTCTGAAAATCATTTTGTAATGATTGGATTGGTCAGAAAATTAACATATCAAAATCCATTCCAGTTGTTTAGGGGTGAAAGGGTTAATAGATTCTCATGAGATTGAGTGGACGACGCAGCACATATTCAAATGAAGAAATACTCTACTACTGTCTGTTTCACAAAACCTGCCCAAATTTTACGGCCATATAAACAATGCAAAAGCAATATTTTTTTCGAAAATATTTAGGTTTAAGTTAAGTTTATCAAAATTTAAGAATGAGCCGTCTTTTTATTTCGTGAAATTTGGTAAAATATGGATTTTATTACGAAAAATGAGTTCTCTATGGGAATTTAACATGGGGGAAAATGAGGTCGAGAACCTGGAGGAGGAGTCGAAAAACGAAAACATTTGAAAACAATGCAAAAATAGTATTTTTTGGGATATTAAATTTTATCAAAATTTAAGAATGAGCCTTCTTTTTATTTCATGAAATTATGTCAAATATTGATTTTATTGCGAAAAATTGATTTGTCTACGGGAATTTACCATGGGGAAAATAGCTGGTACAGGTGCAGTAGGAGTCGAAAAAAAACAAAAGGTTATGGAAATTAACCCTACCGTAATTAACCAGGCTAGGTAAATTGGAAATGATCTTACTAAGAAAACAAAATCACCGACGATTGAACTCCACCGCCCCCGCCGGAATTATCTAATGGTGGAGTCGGAGAAACACACTAAACTGGTGTTCACTATATCACCGGTAATTGAACTCCCCCTCCTCCACCGGACCTGTCTAATGGCGGACTGGGAGGAAGACACCAGACTGGTGTTTTCTATATCACTGGCAATTGAACTCCCCCTCCTCCACCGGACCTGTCTAATGGCGGAGTGGGAGAAAGACACCAGACTGGTGTTTTCTATATCACCGGCAATTGAACTCCCCCTCTTCCACCGGACCTGTCTAATGATGGAGTGGGAGAAAGACACCAGACTGGTGTTCTCTATATCACCGGCAATTTAACTCCCCCTCCTCCACCGGACCTGCCTAATGCCAGAGTGGGAGGAAGTCCAATTGCCAGTGAACTCACCATCGGAGTCACTCCTGTATGTGGTGAGGTTGTCTTCAGTGTGGAAGCTGAGGTAGTCTCCCGTAATTCCTAGTCGCTTCCCGGCAAACTTCTCCTTACCCCCACGCAGGGCAAACGTCAAGGTCATACTCAGCTCATAGCCGTCCTCCTGCACAGTTGTCGTTAGCAACTGAAATGCAAGCGGGCATTGTCAAGAGCAAATTTGGATTGATTGATTGAGCAATTGATTGATTGATTGTCATTTTCAGGCGCGAATCCAGGATTTCGGGTTGGGGGTGGGGTGGGGGGGGGGGAGCATCTTCATTGAAATAGTCTACTATATATTCAAATGAGCAAAGCTCGTTCGTCGACCAAGTGGAGCTGGGTAGACTGCCAAGAGGGGGGAAGGGGAGCTTGGGGGGGAGCTTAATTGATATCTACATCCCATTTCCTGCATTCTGGTGCATTTTAGAGCAAAACAAATCTTTACTCGCCAAATTCTATTATGTGGGGTGGGGGTGGGGGTGGGGGTGGGGGTGGGGTGGGGGTGGGGGTGGGGGTGGGGGTGGGGGATCATAATCCAAACCAAGTAAATGTTATACATAATTATAAGTTGCAGTTCACGGGTAGTATAGGCATATAGAGCGCTCGCGCCCCCATACAAATCAGCCAAAGCTGGAAGCTCATTTTAGATATGTGTGACAAATTACTTTCATATTCGAGGATAACGTTGTATTATTTTAATTACTACAGACCCATATAGATCATAGAAAGAAGTGATAAAAAGATCACGTAAAAACTTTCCATTTCTTTTTATTTCAATATGAAATACATTTCAGACACACCGATTGGCATTCAGGGATGAACTATATTGCAGGGGTGGATCCAGCATTTGGGGAACGGGGGTTGTCTCGTTGCGAAGGTTGCTCTTGCAATCTACTCCCGTACTAGCTACGGATGGTACAGGAGTAATTGCAAGAGTTACCGTTCGCAACTAGGGGGTTGTCCTATTTTGTATGTTAACTAACCCCCGTAAACGTAAATGTTATGGCAAAATGTTAACTTTTACGGCGACCGTAAGACAATTTGAATCGTCATTTTTCAGACGTCATTTACCGCTTTTCACGACGTTGTCATTAAGCCCGGTTTTCGTATGGCGCGGCCCATATATGTATTCGATACATTGATCACAAATGTATCTGACTCTGTTTACTCACAGATGAACTTGCAAATGACAGACAGCCAGACAGACAATATGATACACTGACAATAAGATGTGCAATTTTTCAGGAACAATATTTACAAAATTTCATCCAGGACATTGAAAGTTGATGTGCAAATACGGAATAGAATTCTGCATTTGTTATGAAAATTTCATCAAATTCCGACGTCATTTACGGAAAGTATCAGTAAATATTTTTAATGAATAATCCATCTTCTAAGGTATAAAATAACATGGAAACTGGCCCATAAATAGATATACCTTGCCCATCTTGGGCTCACCAATCAGGGCCCGGAACTCCGCATCATTCTGGGCATGGGCCTTCATGTGCTGGCAGATATGATCCACTTGTTTCCTCCAGTAACCTAGGCAACGGGATGAAAGTGTAGGTCGTTAATCAAATTATATCATTAATACCGCAGGGCCCGGTTGCTCAAAACCTCTGTTAGCTAAATGGACTATTAAATCCTTAACACTGTCCGTTGAAGGTAACAAGAGGTTTTGAACAACCAGGCCCTGGTTAATATAAATAAGAGCACAATTGAATATAACACATATGATCATAAATTATAATTCCCTAACAGGGGTGTATCCAGCTTTGGGGGGGGGGGGTTGTCAAGTTGCGAAGGTAACTCTTGCAATCTACTCCCGTACCATCCATAGCTAGCTAGCAGGCCTGGTTAATGGAATGAAATTTCATATTTCACCGGTACGGAAGGGGGGAAATGCCAAAATCAGAACTGAATATTTACACCAAGAATTCCGCCACGGAAGCGGTATCGCGCCTGCCGAGGCATTTAACCGTGTTGTGAAAAAACAATAACTTTAACGCATTTGCCTTACAAAAAAAACGAACGACGCGGACACCGACGACGGAAAAAGCGCCGACTATAGTCGCGCCTCTGCTAAAGCAGGCGCGATGACAAAAACTATAATATATATTCAGCCCTCCAATTAGAATAACCTAATCTGGTGCCAGGTCCTAACGACATCAGAATCACTTAACCCTATTGCCTAAAAGTAATATAATTTGTACTGATCTCACTACTTGTATAATGAACATAACCTGATTCAACTCTCACAAGAAAGTAAAACATGTACCTGAGGGCCAAACCAGGGATATCGGCATTCTGGTAAGGATGAAACCCCATCATTAAATTTCACCATCGCATGCTCCCGACCAGCCACCTATGGCTGTCTCATGAAATATAGACCAGTCGGAGTCAACATATTTGCGGCCGTGACTGGAGAAATGGGTCTTATGGGATCCGTGACTATAGTGTAGCTCCTGATCAAATAGCACACTTCTGTAGCCTGATAGCAACCTATACTGTCTGCTAGAAGCATAATGCGTGTTTCATTGATGGAATGGCGAACAGTGCAGATCCTGATCAGACTGTGCGGATGCACAGGCTGATCTGGATCTGCACTGGTCACAAAACCCATAAGCCCCATTTCTTCAGTCACAGCCACATTTGGGTAAAGGAATTTATGCAGCCATACTCAACATAACGTCTCATGAAATCTAGTCTATGTCCAGCAAAGAGTCGTGGTGCTTCCCTATGGATTACCTTTGCCAGGACTGACCGCGGTCAGCAATGGCCGCCTGTCCCTCATCTGTTTCTCGTACGCGACTTTCTCCTCCTCTCTTTCCTTCTCCTTCTCCATGCCGCGGGTGGATGGGTAGAAGAGGCCCACTGTCTGGGTGGCGATCGTGTTCGATGGCTTCGGGGGCATTCCCAGCGGGGTACTCACAGGCAGCCAGTGGGCGTCCATGTTCACTATGCCGCTTCTATAACATGGCATATGTGGCCGTCAATGGGGAAATGGGGCTTATGGGATTCATGACCAGTGTAGCTCCTGATCAAGTAGCACCCTACTGTAGCCTGATAATGATCTACTGTCTGTTTCACGAAAGCTGCCCAAATTTTACGGCTATATAAACAATTCAAAAACAAGATTTCTTTTGATAATATTAAATTAAAGGAAAAATTAAGAATGAGCCTTCTTTTTATTTCGTGAAATTTGGTCAAATATTGATTTTATTGCGAAAAAACAATTTCCCCATGTTAAATCCCCATAGACATCTTCACTCCGTGAAGATGTCTATGGGGATTTAACATGGGGAAATTATTTTGAATTTTAGAAATACTGGACCGATTTTTAAAATTTAACTTTAGTTTTCTTAGTTAGATCATATCCAAGCTATCTACCGGTAGCTAGGTTTCGGAGTCAATTTCCAAATGTTTTCGTTTTTTGACTCCTCCCACACTTCCTTACCACTTTTTCCCCCATGTTAAATTCCCATAGACAAATCAATTTTTCGTAATAAAATCAATATTTGACCGAATTTCACAAAATAAAAAGAAGGCTCATTCTTAAATTTTTCATTAATTTAATATTATCGAAAAAAATATTGTTTTTGCATTGTCTATATAGCCGTAAAATTTGGGTAGCTTTCGCGAAACAGACTATAGTTTGTTTATTAGATAGAAGCAGGACGGGTGTTTCATTAATGTAATGGTGAACAGTGTAGATCCTGATCAGACTGTGCGGATGCACAGGCTGATCTGGATCTACACTGGTTTCTCCAGTCACAGCCACAAATGTTGAACGCATATTTATTTGGCTGGAATTCCAGATCTTGTTTTGAAGCTGAAAACTCCTGATATAACTCGGATGACATTTACAAGTGCTAAGTGTTACACTACTGTCTGTTTCACGAAAGCTGCCCAAATTTTACGCCCATATAAACAATTCAAAAACAATATTATTTTCGATAATATTAAATTAAAAGAAAATTTAAGAATGAGCCTTCTTTTTATTTCGTGAAATTTGGTCAAATATTGATTTTATTGCGAAAAAAAATTTCCCTATGTTAAATCCCCATAGACATCTTCACTCCGTGAAGATGTCTATGGGGATTTAACATGGGGAATTTTTTTTGAATTTCAGAAATACTAGACCGATTTTTAAAATTTAACTTTTGTTTTCTTAGTTAGATCATATCCAAGCTATCTAACTAGGTTTCGGAGTCAATTTCCAAAAAAAAATGTTTTTTGACTCTTCCCACAAGTCCTCTACCACTTTTTCCCCCATGTTAAATTCCCATAGACAAATCAATTTTTCGTAATAAAATCAATATTTGACCGAATTTCACGAAATAAAAAGAAGGCTCATTCTTAAATTTTCCTTTAATTTAATATTATCGAAAATAGTATTGTTTTTTAATTGTCTATATAGCCGTAAAATTTGGGCAGCTTTCGTGAAACAGACTATAGTGTTAACTGCTCGGTATTTCAACAAATGGTGTGGACTATTTATTTAGTGGAATAGAAATGAATGGCGTTAGTGCTCTAGAACCAGAGCTCCAGATAAGGTGTGTATTGGCGTATTTTACGCACTTATTTTAGCAGAATACATGTCCATTGATTATCAAAAGTGTGAGTACAAAATACTCACAGCAATGTAAAAATATGCATTGACATTCAAATTGAGTAGTGAAAATACTGTAATAAAGTTCAAATTTGAACTGGAAAAAGCAAACAGTGCTTAACAGTGAATTTTTAAATATGTTTTATTTTTTTATCATTTGTTCCCTATTTAGTAAGGAAGAAAATCTATAATACATTTGTAAAAGCAATATACGCATTGAATTTGAAATATGTGAGTATAATACTCTTTAGACACAAAACTTATCTGGAGCTCTGTAGAACGATGAGAAAATGTCCGCTATCTTATTTTTTTTGTTGTCTGCTGTTTATTTTCTATTTTCCATTTTTATCATCACAAACATGCTTTGACAGCACTGTATAATAATTACAACATGGTTTGACAGCACTTCAGAATCATTTCCATTGGAAATGATTCTGAAGTGCTGTCAAACCATGTTTTTATTGAGAAATAAGGCAAGATATAAAACATCAGCAGACGACAATTGTTGTGAGTAGCGGTCTGAGGGTTAAAGCTCCTGTGTTTCAGATGATTTGTCAGATATTCAATATGTGGTATATCGGTACATGCACGGTAAATAAAATACAGCAATCAATCGCACCATTTTAATTTTTATGAAATTTCCAAAAACATGCGTTATATTCAAGTACATACATTTGTACTATCAGAAACTGTGATAAACAGGGGAGATAGTTTGGCATTTTATCTACTATGTAAACTATGTGAAATTATTTTGCTGTTTTTTGCTGCGAAATGATCATATATGATATCACATTAAAAAAGTTTACATAATAGACGATAGCTTAATTAATCTAAATGAATTAAATTTATTTTTCAGTATTCTTTAGGCCGGGTTAACGGGGTCGAAGTAAATCCCAAAATCAGAACTGAATATTTACAGAAAAATATATATATTTAGCCCTGAAATTAGAACAACCTGACCGGGTGCCAGGACCTCACCACAACAGAGTCACACAGCCCTAATCCCCAAAAGTAATAGGATTAGGGCTAATCTTATTACTTGCATAATTGGTATAACCGGATTCAACTTCCATATACCAGAAAGCCAAGCATGTACATGAGGGTCAAACCAGACATATTGGGTGTCCGTTAAGGATAAAACCCTATTGTTAAATTACCCTTTGCATGTTCCAAACCAACCTCCCATCCGCGTGGCAAATGAGCTCACTGTAATACTAATTGGGGCGATAGTTAAAATGAAAAATTTGTAATTTTCAAATCTGTCATGGGACATAACTCTCGTTTCTACTTACATGTCATTGTCCACCCGGAGGGGGGCGTCCATTTTGACCCCACAACTGCCACAGAAGGTCGCGTATGGATGGTTGCTGGCCCGACACTTCGAGCAGGTCAGGGCTGTTGTCGTCAGTGCCGGCTGCAAGTGGAGCAGTTATTATTTGTGGCTGTGAGTGAAGAAATGTTCGCCGTCCGAGTTTATTCTTTACATTTTAAGGGATGTCACTCATGATTTTACAAGTTCGGAAACCTATTTGTGGTTGTGACTGGAGAAATTGGGTCTATGGGTGTTGCGACCAGTGTAGATCCAGATAAGCCTCTGCATCCGCAGTCTGATCAGGATCTGCACTGTTCGCCATTCCATCAATGAAACACCCATTATGCTAATGACAAGGAATATAGATCGTTATCAGGCTATAAGGAGTGTGAAATTTGACCAGGAGCTACACTGGTCACAGATCGCAAAAGTCCCTGGGGCCCGTTTCACTAAACTTTGTACGACTAAAATGTTCGTAAGTGCAAATTTAGGATCGTCTGTAAATTTGAATTGATGGATTTACATTTATTGAGCATAGGCTGCATATGCAGCCTATGCTCAATAAATGTAAATCCAATAATTGTTTACAAGAAAACAGTGTTAATGTGAAATTTACAGACTATCATAATTTTGCACTTACAAAGATTTTAGTCGTACAAAGTTTAGTGAAACGGCCCCCGGTTCTCCAGTCACAGCCACATATTTGTATTCTACATTGGCATTTGAAGAAGTCGAATTACATGTACAACAATGAATTATTCAGTGGTGTATCCAAACGAGTATATGGTTGAAAATATATGGTTTCAACCTGAAATAAATGATGCACTAATATATTTTATTTGCTATAATGATAATTTATTCATAAAACATTGCCACTCAATATACTTAATAGTTAATAACAATCAAACACATCTGCATTAAAATTTAGGAGTCATGTCATGATAAAAATGAGGCATAATGGGTTTGTGACCTGCATAGCTCAAGAACTGTCTCTACAGTATGATTAGGGCCTACACACACTGTGCCCTTCCAAGATATCAAGATGTTCCTGATTCCAATGAAAATATTGAATGTGTATGCTAATTGTTCAAGAGCTATGATGGCTTAACCCAATGTTGTCATGATGAGCTACATGTATTTTGTCTGCAATTTTGAAGTGTTTCAATACAGGTATTTGTTTTTAATATCTGTATGTTTAACTCTTTGCATGCTGGGAAACTTGTGGGCTATAAATAGTTCAAAACTAGCAGACAAGAATTCATCATATTTTCTTGTATTTCTCCCCATAAATATCATGAATATGTCTTGGAATTTCATTAGAATTGAGTCCTGAGGATTCAATTCTAATGAAATTTCAAGACATATTTACAGAGAGAAATAAAACATACACTCCTAATTCGTTTGGCGGATATTTTCGCCGCTAGCATGCAAAGAGTTAATACATGTACATGCAATGTCTACCACAGAATGCAATAAATGTTATTTCATGCATCACTATTGAATGTTTCCACTGTCTCAAACCCCCAAAAATATTTGGGTCAAGAAATGTGCTAAAAAATTGGTATTTATTATCACATACGGAAGTTGTGGTTCAAATTTAATAGCAGAAAATCTGTTGTTTTTTTTTTACATACACGTACATGTATACAAATATTTAAAATAATCCTTCTAGTTGTATTGAAGTTGTGGCAGGATGGAGAACCTCTTATATGTTTGACATGAGCAGGACAGACTGGGGCCGAAAAGAATCGTTTTTTTGTTTCATTAGAAGCAATTTTGTTTACACAATACTAGAAATAGATTAAATGTTATTGTATTTTGTAATTATACATGCAAGAATAAGCTTACAATCTACACATGCAACTGTGGCTACCAATGTACAACTAGCAGACCAATCATATTGAAATCACGTACCCTCCGAAATGTCTGACTCTCAATATCTTGAAATGAGGCATTTATTTTACATGACAATTGTCCAATACTTTTGACATAATTTACTGAAAATGTTCATTTTCAGTAAATGAATGTCAAAAGTATTGGACAATTGTTCAGTACATAGCTGTAATTCCTGTCCTGAGACAGTATAGCTGTAATTCCTGTCCTGAGACAGTTGATATAGAGGATCTTGTATGAGTGACAATTTAATATGGTATTTATTAAACGACTTTACTGATTTCGCAAGAAATGAGGCTATGCCCAGTTTTTGTATGAAATCAGTTAATGAGCTTAAATAAGGCAAATGTTAAGATTTTATTTATTACATAAGCACATCATATCACCATATATTGAAGCTGTATTGATCAGAACTAAACAGAAAGTATCAGCTAATAACTATAATATTCAATGTTACCACGGCATGCATCCGTAACCGAAACATACAAATGAGTACACATATTATGCAACCAAATACAAAGTGCCCTGTAGCATGCCTAGATCAGGTGTGCACTGTATTGGTAAGTTTATGTATTTATTTAAGATGAATACATTTGATTTTAAAAAGTGGGAGTACGAAATACTCACAACAATATAAAAATGCTCATTGATTTTCAACTGAGGAGTAAATATGCGTAATAGTGTTAACCCTTAGACCGCTACACACAACAATTGTCGACTGCTGTTGCCTTATTTCTCAATAAAAACATGGTTTGACAGCACTTCAGAATCATTTCCAATGGAAATGATTCTGAAGTGCTGTCAAAGCATGTTGTAAATTATTCTAAAGTGCTGTCAAAGCATGTTTTTGATGATAAAAATGGAAAATAAAAAATAAACAGCAGACGACAAAAAAAATAAGATAGCGGTCTAAGGGTTAAATTGAATTAACCGAGTTGAAAAAGGTAAACACTGATTGCCTTTTGCAGCTTAAATAAGTTAATTTTCAACACCGTTGTTTGCTTTTTTTTGCCATTTATTATCAATTTAATATCGTCAAAACATGGGATGAATGAAGTAAAATAGTGGCATATATTCAGTAGAGTGTGTATGTCATTAGCCAATCATAACACATGCAGCTCGCATGGTAAAACTAAACATTCATATTGTCGTCGGTTAATGTGAATACAACACAAAAATCTATTAAACATGCATCAATCCTACACACCGCCCAATCCTGCGAAACAGAAAACAATAACAGCAAGGTCAGTAAACGGCACCTTTGTTGATGGCCAACAAAGCAAACATACATGAACATACTGAATGAATGAAGAAAATGCACACAAAGACAAGTAGACAATTCCACAATTGAGACACGCCATGTGATTTTGTGCCTAAGAACATGTGCGATATCTCATGAATACTAGAAACAAAATTTACGATAGTTATCGTAAATGACGTCGTAAGTTTATGAAATTAAAATAGCAAATGCGAAATTCTATTCTGCATTATCTATGAATATTTTGTCATCTTTCAATGTCATTTACAGAAAATATGACAGTTTCTGTAAATGTATTTCATGAAAAATTGCACATGTTCTTAGGTACAAAATCACATGGCATATCTCAATTGGTGTAGGACAACAACAGAAATGCACCAAAGGTCTTAACTCATTACAATCTGATTTTGTCCACCCATTGACGCATATTCAGAATATAATCTAACAGCTGCTACGGTAGCAAGTTGCTGGTTAGTCAGCTCGGCCATTAACACTTATCACAATAACACAAGTCATCTAATGAGACAGCAATCATGGAATGAACGAATTCATTGCTTTTAGAATTGGACAATTTGTTGTAGAAACTAGTCTAGTTTGCACCTGCACTGATAAACAAAAACTTTACAAGTTTCTAATTTCTCTGAAATGTCCTTCAATTAGGAATGAATATTAAGAGTATACAATAGTTGGTCTTATTACAATATTTTTGGCGTACCCATCATCAGTAGCCGATTTCATCAAAATTGCAAAATATACTTATCTAGCAAAGAATACTTTGAGGGAGTAATCATTTATTTTCCCCGAAATGCATTATGTCATATAGAACTAACGACTGCATATGTTTGAGAAGTAGGTCAAGTTCTTCAAACGACATCTTGTGTACCGATACGCAGATTTTGATGAAACTTTGCACAAACGATCGTTGCATTATGTGCTTTCTGGATTGTTCAAACGTTGCTGATTGGTCATCATATAGGTCATATATAACACTGATTGACTTGAAACTTTACCAGTAGCCGATTTCATCAAAATTGCAAAGCATACTTATCTAGCAAAGTATACTTTGAGGGAGTAATCATTTATTGCTCACAAACTGCCTTATGTCATATAGAACTACTCACTGCATATATTTGATGATTAAAAGTATGCAGAATTATTACACTGAATTTATTACATTATCACAGCCAAAATGGCTGTGATAATGTAATAAATTCAGTATAATAAAAATTAATAAATTTATCCTTTAATAAATTGAAAATTTCTCCCTCAAAGTATACTTTGCTAGATAAGTATACTTTGCCATGTTGATGAAATAGGCTACAGGCAGTAGAATTTCTTCAGAACAAGTTTCTAATTTTGATCTTGAATATCAGCAAGGTGCCTGCATAGCTTGTTGTTGATAAATAAAGTTCACATATCATAGAGTTTGTCTCATGAAATGACCTGCAAACTGCAGGGGTTAAAAATAAAATGAGAAAAGCAGTCAACACACATTCCCCATGTCAAATTATTTTCCATTTTGTGTACCTTCAGCTCTTTCTCAAAAACCTACAACAGCACCAAAATAGGCGATACAACGTTTCCATATATGCCTATCAAATACAGGTGAAATACAAAAGTGAAAGTGAATGGGTTCGAAGTACCAGCAACAGCTAAGGCCATATAGAGATGGGACCACAGTTTAAAGTCTCATCCGACAGACCAGTGGGATGGAAATATTATGTTTTGAAGTATTTTTCACGCCTAGGGTGAGGCTTGAACTCGTGACCTCCAGAATTGAAGTTCAATGCCATATTCACGAGGCCACAGCTCATCCCTACAGGGCATACAAATCAATCACGGGTCTGGCCAGTTAGGCTACATTAGTGTGCTATTTGAACAGAAGCTATGCTGTACACAAATGCCATAAGCCCCATTTCTCCAGTCATTGCCACATATGACATTATTCTGATGAATGAAATATAGAGAATAGTAGGTTAGTGCCATGAATGGGGAAAAATATCTGACAAGGCTCAGGAAACGGGATTGGCGAGGCTCTGCCAGATATTCTTCTATTTATCCTGTAAACACCTACAAATAGCTTTAAAATGCAGTAAATAATAACCCCAGCCACGGCACATATTCATACGCAGTGATTAGGTTGTATTGACAGGATAACAAAAATGTTTCACGGATAAAGTCTAATATCAAGGCATCACTGACACGAAGGTCAGTGTCAACCAAATGCCCAACTTAATGACGAACAGCTTCACATTGTAAGGGCCCGTTTCTCAGCAGCGGCCAAATTGTTTTATTCTTAACCCTTTCAGCACTACAGACCTCAATAGGTGTTTGCAAGCAGTGTAGATCCAGATGAGCCGGCTCGTGACGAGCCGTCTCATCAGGATCTGCACGTTTTGCAAGCAATTTTCATATTTAAAAAAAACAAAAAACACCCCCGTTTTATAAATGGACTAGTCCGAAAATCATTTTCTGATGATTGGATTGGTCAGAAAATTAACATACCAAAATCCATTCCAGTTATTTAGGGGTGAAAGGGTTAAGCCATTATAAATAAATCAAATGCCACAAAGTGTTGGAATAGCATAATTATTACATACGATGCACCCAAATGGTTTTAACAAACTGTGATTATCAGGCTGCATGAGTGAACTAGGAGAACAGTAGCTGATTTCACCAAAATTGCATCTTGCTAAGTAAATTTGAGGGAGTAATCATTTATTTTTCCCTGAAATGCATTATTTCATATAGAACTAACGACTGCATATATTTGATGATTAAAAGTATGCAGAATTATTATACTGAAATTATTGCATTATCACAGCCAAAATGGCTGTGATAATGTAATAAATTCAGTATAATAAAAATTAATACATTTATCCTGGAATTTTGGTGAATCGTCTACAGGAGGTAGACTGCCTACGAAAGCCATAAGCCCCATTTCCCCAGTCAGAGCCACATATTTACCTTAGCACCACACCAATCACAGAATCGGGCCTCACCGCGGTTTACCCGGTTACACTTGGTGCACTTAAGGTACTTCTTCTCCAGCCCAGCAGTAAGGGGCGGGGCTGACAGACCAACATTTGTTGGCTGAAATAAAGTGAATGGTGAAAGGATGCAGGAAAGCAAAATGTCATCTACTGTTGTTTTAGAAATTAGCAATATTGACAAATGATGGAGATCCTGACGAGATGGCTCATCACCATCCCTAGACACACATGGTGGCCAAATATTATCAAAATCTGTAAAGAGTACATAGATTATTGAAAAATGAAATGTTGTTACTAACGTATGTATGTATGCACATACATGGGCTATTAACCCTATATCCCCTCTTGCCTATCGGCGAGGCGATAATCAAAACGGTATTCCAATGAAACAATTATATAAATCACAAAATGGAATTCAAAAATGAAACAGCCATTTTATGTATTTACCCTGTTCTGGAATGAAGGCAGCCTGGTGTCACAGGTGATGCACTGTGAGAGGTTGTTGGGGTTGGCCGTGCCACACAGGGTACACACGAGTTTGTCGAGCAGCTTCACACTCGCATGGGGCTGGTTCTGGTTTGGGATCGGCCCCTCACACACGAGGCACGACGTCGTGTTGAATGGCACCACAGACTTACAGTACACACACGTTCCCATCTACAAGGGAGGGATTTGTATCAGGTACCTAGATACATATCAACTCAATACACACTGGTTCGGGATCAGCCCCTCACACACGAGGCATGACGTCGTGTTGAATGGCACCATGGACTGACAGTACACACACGTTCCCATCTATTAGATGGGAACATGTGTGTACTGTAAGTATGTGGTTCTACAAGGGAGTGATTTTATCAGGTGCTGTAATAACCCGCTATATTCGGACACCATTTATTCTGGGAAACAACAAAGAGCGTCACAATATTTAGGGTTAGTATGGTTGTACTGGTTTATCACAATAACCAGCCCGTAGCAAGCCATTTAGATCCTTATCAAACAACATAAGAAACCTAGCTGGTCTGAAGATACAGTTGTAAATGCCATAACTCTTTCACCCCTAAATAACTGGAATGGATTTTGATATGTTAATTACTGAATAATGATTTTCAGCTAGTTCATTTATGAAAAGGGGGCATGTTTTGTTCTAAAAAATACGAAAATTACTTGCAAAAAGTGCAGATCCCGATGAGACGGCTCATCTGGATCTACTGTTTGCAAACACCGCTATAGAGAGTTGTAGTGTTCAACGGGTTAATTTGGCCCATTTTGTACCAGCACAAGTGGATTGCACGTGTCATCAGGAACATATTGTCTTATACATGTATTGGACTCAGTGATCAAGGTGTATGATCACGTGGTTACAACAACAACAACAACAAGTACTGACACTTCCAGAAGCCCTCTGATTCAAAGTACGTATTCTTTTCTTTTCTCCATATTATGTAACTGATATAGATGAAATATGGCGCAACAAACGCGTCTTGTTAAGTTGCACTTGGTGGTCTCGATATTATTGACACGGCATTCAATTCGTCGCAGAACGACATGAGTTTGTGCCAAACTCCCAAGACCACCAAATGCAGCTCATGAAGACGTGTTTGCTGCACCATATTTCATCAAAATCTGTTGCCTATTAAGGAAAATATCAAATATTACTTACTTTGGAGTGGGCGCGCTTTCAACACTTTCAGTCATTGCTGTTGTTGCCGTAACCACGCGATCATGCACATTGGTGCTATTCTGCTATAAAAGCGAAGCCCTTAAAATGCCTATTTTCTGTTCCCATTTAGTGACTGTGAATCACACAGCAATAAGGACCATATTGTCCGATACTCGTAGGGAGAGATCTACTTGCTGCTCTCTCCTCGTACCTGGCCAGGTTCCGGGGGCGGGATCCGGGTCTGGGGCACGGCCGGTACAGCATTGCCACACGTGTGGCAGAACCTCGCATAGGGGTCAGACGGTCGGTCAGCAAAGCAGTAGATACATCTGAAATAGGAGGCAAAATATTAAAATAAGGATATTATGCCAGCTGACGATACATAAAATGTCAAAACAGTACACAGAATATCATATGGAAATTGAGAGTTAATCGGTTTAACATCCCAGCTACAGCTGAGGCCATATAAAGATGGGAGCTCAGTTTAAAGTCTCGTCCAAAATAATCTGTGGCATGGAAATACAATGGAAACATTTGTTTGTTCATTCCTAGGACGGGGATTCAACCAATGACCTCCGATATTGATATTTTGATGAGGAAATAACAAAATTTCACCCCAAGTTGAAAACTTTTCAGGCTGCGGGAGTATCATAGCAGAAAATGTGCTACACTTTTCACGAGTGCCATAAGCCCAATTTCTCCCATCACAGCCATATATCTAATCAAGGTTTACAACATTGAACAATTACCTACTGTCTGTTTCACGAAACCTGCCCAAATTTTACGGACATATAAACAATGCAAAAACAATATTTTTTTGGTTCAATATTGATTTTATTACGAAACAAGAAATGCGTCTGTCGAACGTGGATGCCACCTGCAGCATATTTGAGAAACTGTGACAAAGTGGTTAACCGAAAAGTGTGACGGACGGACAGACGGACGGACGGTCCAAACACTATATGCCACCGGTTTCTTCGAAACCCGGTGGCATAAAAACGATTTCCCCACGTTAAATCCCCATAGACATCTTCACAGAGTCTATCTAGTGTGTTTGCATTGTTTATATGGCCGTAACATTTGGGCAGGTTTCGTGAAACAGACAGTAGGTGATTGAAATTTTTATAATTTCAGAAATACTGGACAGATTTTTGAAATGTAACTTTTGTTTTCTTAGTTAGATCATTTCCAAGCTATCTAGCCAGGTTTCGGAGTCAATTTCCATTTTTTTTTCATTGTTCGACTCCTCCCACAGCTCCTCTACCTCCTTTACCCCCATGTTAAACACCCATAGACAAATCAATGTTTTCATATTAAAATCAATATTTGACCAAATTTTACCAAATAAAAAGAAGGCTCATTCTTAAATTTTTATAAAATGTAATATTATCGAAAAAAAGAGAAAAGTTTTTGCATTGTTTATACATTGTATGGCCGTAAAATTTGGGCATGTGTCGCGAAACAGACAGTAAGTGTCACCGCCACATTATAAGTAAATCTAACAGAATGCATAAATATATGACATCCATTGATCACTAATCTACTATATTCACTCCTTCGAGAGAAATAAGAATTGCATCAGTCTGATGCAATTCTTATTGATCTCGTACGAGTGAATAAAACAACGTACTTGAGGAAGTCAGTTTCCCGTTGGAGCCTCATCGCCTGAGTGGTGTTGTCTGGTAGCTGTCTCCCAGGGTGGTGCCTCTCTGACCGACTGGACAGGGGCTGTTGGGGATAGAATATATTCAGGTTACCAAAATAAAAAGAAATATTCGGACAATATTTGTATTAAAATTGTATTCAAATACATTATATGCATACGAGTACAGCCAAAACTATGCGGACACTATATATTTTGAGAAACTTCCATAAAAGGGTTACTCAAAACAAATTGTATCCAAATACAATGTAATTGTCATAAATATTGCCACGAAATATTTGGACATTACTTGTTGTGGGAAATCATATTTCTAAGTGTTTCCCAGAAAACAAATTGTGTCAGAATATTTAGGGTTATTGCGGTATGCAACTACCATATTAAAATTCCAGATTTATTTCCCCCCTCCCTGCCCCGAGATGTTTGTCAATCTAATAAAATTCAAGTGCATAGAACAAGTTTATAAATACAGGTATGGGAAAACATATCCTTCAAAATAATATACTAACCATTAGACCGCTACACACAACAATTGTCGTCTGCTGTTGCTTTTATATATTGCCTTATTTCTCAATAAAAACATGGTTTGACAGCACTTCAGAATCATTTCCAATGGAAATGATTCTAAAGTGCTGTCAAAGCATGTTGTAAGTTATTCTAAAGTGCTGTCAAACCATGTTTTTGATAATAAAAATGGAAAATAGAAATAAACAGCGGACGACAAAAAACTAAGATAGCGGTGTAAGGGTTAAAGGTCATGTGATTCAGCTAATGTACGAAACATTAAATATGTGGTTTTATGATTTCTTAAGCTGCACATGGCCTGTATCGATCTATTGAAACATTTTATTTGATCAAATTCCAATGAGTTTATGCTGCATTCAATGTTATACATGCACTTTCAGACTTTCACAAACAATGGATATAAGGAATAATTCCAGCACAAAAATATTTACACAATTCCCTAACATTTGATTGGCCCGTAGCAAGTTTCTGTCCAAAATTTATATCCCAGTAAACTCCCACGCCAAACTACTTTCCGTAACCGTGAGGCGCAGTTAAAATAATTATTAAGAAAACGGAAAATAAACACATTTTCTTGACGAATTTATTTCAAATGCTGGGAATAAGGAATGAATGGCCTTTTTGTGGACTTTATCGGGGATATAAACTTCCGGCCTTCGTCCAGTATTCCCGCGACTTTTCCAAGTTTATACCCCGATAAATTCCACAAAAAGGCCATTCATTCCTATAATGGATTCCGACTATACATCCAATTAGATTATGTTTGTCACAGGGTGGCACAACAAGCATATAGAGGAAAATCAGTGCTTACATCACGCCTTTCTGGTGATCTGTCGGCTCGAGAACTCGAGAACCGAGCACTGGTACCCGGCTGTCTGTAGGTACTGCCACGGACATTCATATCTAAAACACATGGTACATAAACTTCTGGTACATAAACTTCTCTACACAAGACACACAGACAGTGTCTGTTCATGATTACAAAGCACAGAAATATGTTTGTTTGTTATTGGTGTTTAACGGCCTATCAACAGCTAAGGTCATGTAAGGCCAGACAAATGGGTTCGATCCCGTTTTAACCTGCTGCATTGGAGGAAAATCCCAAAATCAGAACGGATTAATTACATCGAGTAAAATATATATTCAGCCCTGAAATTAGAATAACCTGACCTGGTGCCATATTGATGCTAAACCATATTACTATGGAGGCATTTCTCATGTGCCGGCCTAGAGCTGGTTATGACAACGTACCTGCCATTTTGCGGCCGACGGTGCGTGTCCCCTGGACATCCGTCCACGCCGACCGCGATGACATCATCAGGTTCTTCTGGGCTCGCTTAACTTTCAGCTGTAAAGAACAAGGGTATGTAGAGGCTTACATCGTTTACATATGTGGCTGTGACTGGAGAAATGGGCCTTATGGCATTTGTGACCAGTCTAGCTCCTGATCAAACAGCACGCTTCGATAGCCTGATAACGATCAAAATTGCGTGTTAGAAACAACCAGGCGTATAATTGATGAATAGCGACCAGTGCAGATCCTGATCAGACTGTGCGGATGCACAGGCTGATCTGGATCTACACTGGTCGCAAACCCCATAAGCCCCATTTCTCCAGTCACAGTCACATATGTGTCATGATCATTAGAACCCATGACTAAACTACGGCACATTAAACTTGCAACCAGGGAAGACACAGACCAGCCTATGCAGTCAATGCGACACTTGATGAGATATAAGGTAATTAAAAACTTTGACAGAGATTTCGAATGGACAGATCTATGTATACACCCTGATGATTCAAGCAAGTAAACTCAATAAATGTAAATCCAATAATTGTTTACAAGAAAACAGTGTTAATGTGAAATTTACAGACTATCATAATTTTGCATTAACAAACAGTTTAGTAGTACGAAGTTTAGTGAAACGGCCCCAAGTTCCTCACCTATGTCTTTTATGTCTGTGTGTACATATTGCACAAACATGTTATCATATGTGTCCCTATATGCACAGAGATTTGATTTAATTTGATGTATTGGTGTTAAACAGTATATCAGCAGTTAAGGTCATTTAAGGCAGGGGTATATGCCCATATATGCATAGAAAAATTGTGATCAATAATGTCACCAAGAAGGTTGTTTCACTCTGACTCCAAACATTTTTGTGATAAACTTAAGGTTGTAAAACTTCAAAACTTTATCACTCACATGTTTGAGTGCATGTATTTATGGATGTGCAACGATCATACATATAATCTGTCGAAACTGTTATTTTTTCAGGTGACACATTTAATCAGTATAAATAATTGAAAAGTATCATGCCTCATTTACAGATGAAAATAGCCTGATACCACCGTGAGTCACTATCAGTAAAATAAATATTATTAAATGATTATGTCTGAATAGTGACACAATTATACACTTATTTAATTCCTATAAAGAACATTTTGTGCCTACTCAGTGGTTATATACCTTTACTGTGTATTTCCCAGAAGTGTCAAAATAATAGGGGTCATGGCCGTAGACACCACCAAGGCAACCACGGCAACCATGGCATTATCTTGTAACTTTTTCTAGGGTCTCCGTTGTGTTTTTTTACTGGGGAGGACACCAGGGGCCCGTTTCACTAAACCTATTACGACTAAAATGTGTGTAAGTGCAAAATTATGATAGTCCGTAAATTTCACATTAACAATGTTTTCTTGTAAACAATTATTGGATTTACATTTATTGAGCATAGGCTGCATATGCAGCCTATGCTCAATAAATGTAAAACCATCAATTGAAATTTCCAGACCATCCTAAATTTGCACTTACGAACATTTTAGTCGTACGAAGTTTAGTAAAACGGGCCCCAGACCTCCAGCTCAATAGTCTGTGGCATTATTTTATTCACCGCTACGGGTCTGCCAGTATTATGGTAATTACCATTGTCTGCTCCTTCTCCATCTCTTCCTGGAACTCGAGGTCATCGTCCTCTGGCGGTAGGGCGGGTGGCGACACGTACTCCACGTCAAACACCTTTGTCACGACGTTCGACTCCCGCATACCGTCACTGCCATGTACAGGTTACAAAATATTACACACGTGAAATAGGACTGTAATATCATCACTGTGATGTACAGTGTACAAGACACGCCACCATGTTATTTTGTACTTGAGAACATGTGCGATATTTTATGAAATATGTTTACAGAAACTGTGATATTTTTTGTCAATTATGTCGAAAGTTGAGACGAAATTTTAATAGCAAATGCGGAATATAATTCCGCATTTGCTATGAAAATTTTGTCAACATCGACGTCATTTACGTGAAATATCATACATTTTATAAATAGTTATCATGAGATATCGCACATGTTGTTAGGTACAAAATAACATGGCATGTCTAATATTACACATGTGACATGGGGCTGTACACTGCGTTTTCCTGGCTTACCCAAGCTTCATGTTCAAGCTCGAAAGCAAGACCTCTGCATGGTCAATGCTCAATCTCAAACAGTGTTTGGATTTGAGTACAAGTTTAGAAAATGCCCTCAGAAAGTTTTATAATCATAAGGTATTTCAAGTTATTTACTGTACAATTGTCCAATACTTTTGTTTGTGGAGCAAATACTTGATCACAATGATGGAAGCATGAGATGAACTTTTACTATAGATATTATAGGAATTAATGGCCTTTTTGTGGAATTTATCGGGGTATAAACTTGGAAAAGTCGCGGAAATACTGGACGAAGACCGGAAGGCCTCGTCCAGTATTCCCGCAACTTTTCTAAGTTTATATCCCCGATAAAGTCCACAAAAAGGCCATTCATTCCTTATAATTCCAGCATTTGAAATAAATTCATCAAGAAAATGTGTTTATTTTCCGTTTTCTAAAGAATTATTTTAACTGCGCCTCACGGTTACGGAAAGTAGTTTGGCGTGGGAGTTTACTGGGATATAAACTTTGGACAGAGACTTGCTACGGGCCAATCAAATTTTAGGAAATTGTGTAAATATTTTTGTGCTGGAATTATATGACGGTACTGTTCGCCATTCAATTAGTGAAACATCTGCCATGCTCATAAAAACAAGAGGGCCATGATGGCCCTAATTCGCATGAACAACAGAGGAGAATGTGACATGGAGTTCATGTGTTTCAAAAAAATTGTGCTATTTTTAGATGGCGGTCATCGTGGATTAAGCGATGACTCTCATTTTACCAAATCTGAAAATGCTTCACCCAAGGATCTTAACTTCCTATGAAGTTTGGCCAGCATCGGCCATGTGGTTCCTGAGAAAAAGACGTTCAAAATCTTGAATAAATGGACCTTTTGCCATCATGGATGACATAATCATCCGATTCCGACAAATATTGCACCAGAGCAATCGCCTCATCGATACCTTCAATTTGATATATGGCATGAGCATATTCGGTCAAAAATAAAATTTGACCCCAATTTGATCCCACGGGCCATGCCCATTTTTGACCCTGGGGTCACCATTTTCACAACTTTGAAAGAGCATTGTAAATCGATCATTCCTACCAAGATTAGTCGAAATCCGGCCAGCAGTTCATGAAAAATAGATTTTTTAAGAATTTATGCTATTTTTAGACGGCGGCCATCTTGGATTAGTGATGACCTCCATTTTAACAAATCTGAAAAGGCTTCACACATGAACCATGACTTTTAAGTTTGGCTACCATGGGCTAAGCGGTTCATGTGAAGAAGAATTTTGAAATCTCTAATAAAAGAACAACCTTTTGGCATTTCGGCGGCCATCTTGGATAACATAACAATCCGATTTCGACAAAAAATGTACCAGAGTGATCGCCTCATTGATACCTTCGATTTGATATATAACATGACCATATTCGGTCAAAAATAAAATTTGACAACACGGGCCACGCCCATTTTTTACCCCGGGGTCACCATTTTAACAACTTTGAAAGTGCATTGTACATCGATCATTCCTACCAAGTTTCGTCGAAATCCGGCTAGCGGTTCATGAGAAGAAGATTTTTTTTAGAATTTATGCTATTTTTTAGACGGCGCCATCTTGATAAGCGATGACCTCCAATTTAACAATCTGAGAAGGCTTCACCCATGGACCATAACTTTTTAAGTTTGGCTACCATGGGCCCAAGCGGTTCATGTGAAGAAGAATTTTGAAATCTCTAATAAAAGAACGACCTTTTGACATTTCGGCGGCCATCTTGGATGACATAACAATCCGATTTTGACAAGAAATGTACCAGAGTGATCGCCTCATTGATACCTTCGATTTGATATATAACATGACCATATTCGGTCAAAAATAAAATTTGACCCCAATTTGACACCACGGGCCACGCCCATTTTTGACCCCGGGGTCACCATTTTAACAACTTTGAAAGAGCAATGTACATCGATCATTCCTACCAAGTTTCGTCGAAATCCGGCCAGCGGTTCATGAGAAGAAGATTTTTTAAGAATTTATGCTATTTTTAGACGGCAGCCATCTTGGATTAGCGATGACCTGCATTTTAACAAATCTGTAAAGGCTTCACCCATGGACCATAACTTTTAAGTTTGGCTACCATGGGCCAAGCGGTTCATGTGAAGAAGAATTTTGAAATCTCTAATAAAAGAAAGACCTTTTTACCTTTTGGCGGCCATCTTGGATGACATAACCATCCGATTTGTACAAAAAATGCACCAGAGTGATCGCCTAATTGATAACTTCAATTCGATATATGATATGACCATATTCGGCCAAAAATAAAATTTGACCCCACGGGCCACGCCAATTTTTGACCCCGGGGTCACCATTTTAACAACTTTGAAAGAGCAATGTACATCGATCATTCCTACCAAGTTTTGTCGAAATCCGGTTGGCGGTTCTTGAGAAGAAGATTTTTGAAGAATTTGTGCTATTTTTAGACAGCGGCCATCTTGGATTACGTAATGACGTCATTTTAACAATTTTGTAATCCCCCTACCTAAGGACCATGACCATGAAGTTTGGTGACTATAGGCCCAATGGTTACCGAGGAGAAGACGTTTGAAAATGTTCACGGACGACGGACACATTGCGGTAACAATAGCTCACATGAGCTTCACTCAGGTGAGCTAAAACAGATACTTTTATCAGATTGAATAAGACAGGAACAGTTCAGGAGCTGGACTGACCACATCAGACCCACTTCTCCAGTCTACAGTCAGAAATATGTTTCGTCACACATGCCATACTTACGGGGACATGGCCATAGACTTGACTGTCTGTTTGCCGGTTGGCAGGGTGAAAGGGCCCCGATATTCCATGGTACACCGGGTGACCCCAGCTCGTGGATACGGATCCGGCTTGGTGCCATTGATTGTGTAGTAGATCTTCACACCACTCGTCTCTGCAATAGTTGATGTACAGTCTATACTCGTTGCCTCAAACTAAGTTAACCGGTAAGCCAAATTACTGATAACTCAGTCAAACTCTTGGTCCCAAGTACATGTTTTCCTATATAATAACTCTTGGGAACTCAAATCCCCATGCTAAATCCCCATAGACATCTTCACAGAGTACAGAGTGAAGATGTCTATGGGGATTTAGCATGGGGATTTTTTTTATATGTTAACTCAAAGTATTATCCTCAGCATCCTGGACTTTTGAGTAAATGAATGTAGACTGCAGTTGGATATGCAAAGTATTTGATTTAATGGTGTTTCACAGGCCTGTCAACAGCTAAGTTCATTTTAGGTTGGGTTAATGGGGTCAAACCTCATATGTTACCTGTTGTCATGGGGATGAATCCCAAAATTAGAACTGAATATTTACAGGAAAAATATATGTACAGCCCTGAAATTAGAATAACCTGACTAAGTGTCAGATACTCGACACGCCAGAGTCACTTAGCCCCACTCGCCAAAAGTAACAGGATTAATACTAATCGTATTACTTCTATAATGGCTTTAACCGGATTAAACTCTCATGTACAAGAAAGCCAAAAATGTACCTGTGGGTCAAGCCAGGAATATTACCGGCAAGGATGAATCCCATCATTAAAATTACCCATCAAAGAGTGCCTGGATAAGAGAGCCTGGATAGTCGGGGTTATTGACCCATTACATTTGGAATACACCTTTACAATGTGAAATATTTTATTTTTATTTTTGTTATTTCTCAATGAAAGTATATGTTGTGACCACTCATTTGAACTGTCTCGATGATACGGTTCAAATGGTGGTCACGACATATACTTCTAAGCACATATAAAGAAAATATGTAGAATTGTTCACAAACAAAATGACATATCCTCTACATGAAATAGGTTAACTTATTATGGTATTCTGTCATGGTGGGTCACATGACAGTGATCAGGCTGTGTGTGTAACTTTCCTTCTCATTAACCAAATGTAGCTGATAGAAGTGTTTATTATTATACCTACTAAAATGGGTATACCAGTACTGTTTTTGTCCCGGTTTTGTGTCCGTCTATCATGTTTCTTGTAAGAGCAAAACATTCAAACCACAATAGCTGGAGACTCGATATTTGGAAAGTGGCTTCCTCAACTCTTTGCATGCTAGCGGCGAAAATATCTGCCAAACGAATTAGGAGTATATGTTTTATTTCTCTCTGTAAATATGTCTTGAAATTTCATTAGAATTGTGTCCTCTGGACACAATTCTAATGAAATTCCAAGACATATTCATAACATTTATAAGGAGAAATAAAAGAAAATATAATGAATTTTCATCTGCTATTTTTGAACTATTTATAGCCCACAAATTTCCCAGCATGCAAAGAGTTAAATAGTGTGTAGATGCGCAAATTGAATTTTGGTTTTTTACTTGACTCAGGGATCATGGATTATATTCCCCATCTTGGACTTCGCAATTTAGACTTTTAAGAAATTTGGAAAAGAAATTTGGAAAAGAGGGTGTACTTGTGATGACTTTTCTCCAGTTATTGATAATTATTCTAGCCCCATTTCTGTACAAGGTGGTGATGCCTCATTGCAGTAAATAATGGGTCATAGTTGCCAGCAAGTAACAATTAACAATTGCTCATCCCATCAGTTATTAATGAATAATTAATTGAAACTTCTCTATCGTGTAATCAATATTCATCTCCAACCAGATGCTGTTATTCTTTATTCCAATTGTTCGACAAGTGAGCTGGTGTCACTATAATGTATAGCTTGCCATCTGCAGCCAGCTAACATGTAGAATATGTATCAATTTTATGTTTTTTGTTATATATATACGCTTTCTCTAGATCGATGTTCAAATCTAAAATCATGTTAGATTAGACAGTTCCTGACAATTGCTAGATCTATGTCTTTTATTTACAATGAAGGTATCAGTTGGTCTGAAATATAAATTAACAAGAACAAGTGGCCTGTAGGAACACAAACCGTTTCACTAAACTTTGTACGACTAAAATGTGTGTAAGTGCAAAATTATGATACACTGTAATATTAAATTGCACATTAACAGTGTTTTCTTGTAAACAATTATTGGATTTAGATTTATTGAGTATAGGCTGCATATGCAGCCTATGCTCAATAAATGTAAATCCATATAATGAGATTCCAGATGATCCGAAATTTGCACTTACGAACATTTTAGTCTTACGAAGTTTAGTGAAACGGGCCCCAGGGGCCAATAGAGGGAACTCCTGCAAACTTCTTAACCATGCCCATGAATACACACATACGGATGGACATACAGTCCAAATAATATATGTCTCCCGGCTCTAACCAGAAAGGCAGCACAAAACAAAAAAGAAATGCGTCTGTCGAACGCGGATGCCACCTGCAGCATATTTGAGAAACTGTGACAAAGTGGTTAACCGAAATTTGAGAAACTGTGACAAAGTGGTTAACCGAAAAGTGTGACGGACGGACAGACGATCCAAACACTATATGCCACCCGTTTCTTCGAAACCCGGTGGCATAAAAATATTTATGAACTTTATTCCAACAAATCAATTTGAAAATGTCTGTCTTCACAAGCAATGAGAAGTGACCACAAATGCAAACAGCATAGACCCTGATTCCATGGATGTGGCCAGTTTTACATGGCTGGCCTGTTTTCTCCAATTTGCATGTTGCTGTAATTGCCGGTAAATGCCAACTTGAAAGAATAATCAATTATTGATGATAACTAGTTATTGCATTTCCACATTAGAGCCAATGTGGGCCCCTGGTTGACATTTATGACCAGCTTAGTCAAAGACAATCATGCATACCTGCACAGCCTGATTAGGGCCTATGCTATTCACAATTCAGTCACTGATGTTTTTTGCCATGCAGTCATCAGCAATAATCTTAGATGCTAATATGTCAGTTTCAAGGCACAAGAGGACCTGGATCTATGGAAGGAGTCAGTGGAAGAAGGGGGCTAACTATTGAAGGGTTCAGTGGAAGAAGGGGGCTAACTATTGAAGGGTTCAGTGGAAGAAGGGGGCTAACTATTGAAGGGTTCAGTGGAAGAAGGGGGCTAACTCCCTGGGGGAGTTAGCCCCCTTCTTCCAATGAGCCCTTCAATTAATACAAATACATACAGTTACTTTGTTAACATTGTCAGCTACTGGCACCGGTAGACATGAGAGTGCCAGAAGTCACAATATGCGTCCATCGAGACACAGTTATTGAAGTGGAAAAGGCAGGTCAAGGTCACATGAAGGTCAAATGGAATATGTTGGTTTACAATGTACACCATTCGATGATAACTGTGTGTAAGTTTGGTGGTTGTAGGTATTTATTATATTGGTCGAGAGGGTTCAAATGAGTGGTAACAAAATAGACACTACCACTGAAAAATAATAACATGAGTTGTCAGAAGACAATGAAGATCGCAGGTTGGCAGCCAGGATTCATAGGTGAGGCTAATGTTCCAACATTGTCAATAAACAAGAGCTATATACTGGAATATCCATGCATGGTCAATGACACCGAATTTTCAGTCTGTGGAAGGATATCGGTCAAAGACCAGTCTGAACAAGAGTTGTGTACACAAACTCTGTACCCTATATAGAATTGTATACAAAAAATGGCTAAGTTAAAAAGGTAATATTTTTGCTAAAACATATTTGTTTCTGCATAAAAACACCAAGGTGCACATCTTCAATATGTGTAGAAGGTGTGTGTATAGTTTCAGATCGATCAAATGAACGGTTTCAGAGGAGTTGTGTACACAATCTATGCAGTTTTTCTGTCCATCACCCGCCCCGCAGTAAAACATAATACGTACGTTAAAACGGTTGTATATAAATTATAGAGGATCACCATATGAATGCATGTCAAATATCCCGATATTCCATGAAGGAAAACAGAAAGCATAGGAAATTTACCAAAATGTGTAAGTTGTATGCACACGCCAAGCTTATGTGTGAACCTAACCTTGGAGTTAGTATGGCTGAAGGTCACGTACAATATGATAGAGGAACATCAGAGGAATGCATGTGTGAACTATCAAGATGTTCCCTAAAAGGACGCAGACTTCATCAGCAATTTACCACAATGTTAAGTTCTGTGAACACACTAAGTATGTGACCTTGACCTTGAAATTAGCAGGTATAGAGGATCATGGATTTGTCATAGCATGATAGAGGATCATCACATGAATGCATGTGTGAAATATCAAAACATTCCATGAAAGGAAACATAAAATATAAGAAACCTTTCTCCACATTAAGCTTTGTGACCATGCCATTAATTAATTAGCTCTACTATGCAGGCAAGCTAAAAATGGGGAGAAAATTTTAAACTTCGATATCTCTGAATCAGTATATGGTATGAAATGGGTTAACCCTTTCAACACCACAGGCCTGTATAGTGGTATTGGCAAAAAGTGTAGATCCAGATGAGACGGCTCGTCACGAGCCGTCTCATCAGGATCTGCACTTTTTGCATAATTTTTTATTTTTTTGGAGAACAAAACAACCCCACTTTTCATAAATGGACTAGTCTGATAATCATTCTGTGACGAATGGATTGGTTGCAAAATTAATATATCACAGTCCATTCAAGTTATTTAGGGCTGAAAGGGTTACAGATCAGATATTTTCTTGTGATGATTTGACCAGCAACTGACACTTACCGGTGCTTAGTTCAACTTTGGTGTTGGAATCCACTGAGGTTTTAGCCTTCCCTGGCAGAGGTGGCCGTAATGGCACTATAGTCGGAACAGCAATGGAACCTGCTGTCATCTTGGCTGATTAAACATCCTGCAATTAAACAATGATTGAATTTCATTAATATTTCAATTTAAGAATACATTTGTCGTCATCTTCAATTTTTCTTTCAACAAGGATACATTTTGGCAGCACGCACAGTGGATATTTTATAACTAAACAAGAAAATGTGGCCTGTCAGCACATGAATGCCTCCGGTGGCAGATTGAAGAAACTGTGGCAAAGTTAATAATAATTTTTAATGTGAGAACCAGATGGCCGCGGCCCGCATGTTAAGCCCGCCGAGGCATTTGATGGTCTCTCAGTGTATTTATTTGAAGTTTGAATTAAGGGTTGTGGAGATACCAGATGGCCGCGGCCCGCATGTCGAGCCCGCCGAGGCATTTGATGGTCTCGGAGTGTATTTATTTGAAGTTTGAATTAAGGGTGGTTGAGATATAAGGTATGTAAAAGCTCTAATGCAAATTTTAAAATCATTTGACCTTGGGCATGTGGGCCGCATGGGTAGGCTATAGAATGAAAATGTCATTTGACCTTGACCTTGGGGCACAGGGGCTGCATGAGTGCGACACAGAATGAATATATGGATGATGACTAATAAGCATTTGACGTTTCAAGTCAATGTGACTTAGGACTGCAGAGATATAAGGTATTTAAAAACTTTAACACAGATTTCGGATGGACACCCATGCAGATAATGGATACCCGAAAACTTTAATGCAAATCTTAAGAACGCAAATTTATAAGTAATTGGACCTTGGACATGAAGGCCACATCAGTGTGTTATGGAATGAAAATACGGATGATGATAAGGAAGTATATGAAATTTGAGGTCAATCAGACTTACTGTTACAGAAATAATGGGTACCCAAAAACTTTAACGTGGACGGACGGACAAAAGGATGGACAGAATTACGAAAACTATATAACCCTAGCTAGACATACTTTGTATGCCGGGGGTATACTAATTGGCATAGGAAAAGTGGGATACATAATCCGACTTCGCCTATTGGCTCGAAGGGTAATCTATCCTGGTTCATTTGTAGGAAGGAGGAATGGAATGTAGTAGTACGGCCATTGTAGAATAATCAAACATTTGTACTGCATTGCGGTATAAGCCAGCTTTTACAGCGACATGGTAGAGTGACCTAAGAATTTTGCTAATACACACTTTATTAGGTAATTATATAGTTTATGGTAATATTGTTGTATCATATTGTAGAATTGTCACTCAATAACAATGTAGCGAAGTATGAGCGTTAACGCCCTGCAGGTTTTTTCTATATTTTAGTGCGCGAATTGTAAACGCTATTACACACTTTTTTACTGTTGAGTGTGGTGTATATAGCCATATAGTGCAACCTGTTGCCGATATAGCGGAAAGCGTGCAAGTAATGGGGGATGACCCACAAACACTACGTGCTCCCACTATTTGGACCCACCCCTGTTAATATTCCTGGATCTGCGCCTGTTTACTATTGCATCTGTATTTTATATAAATATAGCGTCAACTTAAGTAGAGAAGGGACCTTAGTTTCAAGCTTTAGCTCAGTAGGTAGAGCGTCGGACTGCAGATCGGGAGACCCCTGGTTCGATTCCCACCTCCACCCGCTCCGAATGGCCGATTCGGTGTGTCATTGGGCAAGACAACTTTGTGCTAGCCTAGTCCTATCGGATGGGGACTTAAATAGTTGGTCCCGACATGCAAGGTCGTCGAGCCAGTGCCGTCGTTAAATCAAAGCATTTACATTTTATATAGTGTCAAGCTTCATCAGAAAGACCAGTGCAACGGAAATACTTTGCAAGTATTTTAATGCCTAGGACAGGCGATTGAAGCCACAATCTCTGGTACTCAAGTCCAATGCTCAAATCACTAGACCATAACCCATCCCTGGCGAAAGAAAAAATATATATGCAGCGGTCCGGGGGTGGGTGGCTAACAATTCAGACATAGATTGTGGCATGTAATCCCTGTATGTTCCACCAAAGTTACTTATGTAAATAGAATGGGATGAACGAAGTGGTGTGTTTAAGTAATGGCCCTGTCCAATCGATTTTATGAGCCAGTGTTGATGTGACAGCTGTGTCAACTTGTCAACAATTTGTCAATTAGCAATTAAATTGGAATGTAGCAATACTAATCAAACTATAACTCATACAATGGTATCTGTCATTTACAATGTTTATTACTGTTTCTTCTTCATCATAGCATAGCTTTTAATACCGAATAACTGCTGCTAAATTAACCAAAACATACTTACTAATTGGTATAATGTGAATGTGTCCGGACACCTGCTTAGCAACCCCGCCAGATGTAACGAATGTTCTGATTGGTCATGGTGCAGATTTTATTCCCCTCTATTATAGAGAGTACGACAGGCTGTGCTCGATTTCACAATTGACAATGGGTGTCGTGAGTTCCAGCCGCTGACTTTTCGGCTGAAACTAGGTACCAATTTGTCAAAACAATGCTTGTGATAAAGTTGGTGACTACGTTCTGATTTATTAATGGCATTGCTTCTCATATGATGTCTCAGAAATTCACTATATGACTTTTCCATTTATGGATTGCAAATGATGTATATCAACAAACAACGTCATTTTGTTTGATCTACTTGTAAGGGGTTTGTATGTTATTCAACTATGTTCCGACATAACCTTTTTCTTAGAAACGAGGAGATAAATTATATGCTAAATTTCACTTAGACATACCCAGTAGGACATTTTAATTATCGATAGTAGTTACCATTGACTACCATATTACTGAATATACGTTACAAAAGCAATCGCGCTTTAAACGCTTTTCAAAATCTTTTTTTATACAAGACATTGTCGGCATTGTAGACTTGTATATACTCAGCATAAACATTACGCTAAATAATAGTAAGTCATGTTTTCCATTATGATAATGCCGATGTCAACAGTAATCTACTGACATATAATTTAGCAAATGTTCTGCCCTAAATGAAACCATGCGGGTCACACAGGAGATCGAGGCATTACTGTTGAACAAGGACTACTGGTGAAAGGTGTCCGCTTGATCCTTGCCACTGTCATGCAAGCTAAAATACTTGACATAATTCATAATAGCCACCAAGGCATTACCAAATGAAGACAACAAATACCAATTGTGTGGCTATAGGTCCGAGTGCCCCAGTGAAAATGTAGTTAAATCTTGCCATAAATGCATTGGAAACATGAGCAATCATACCGAGCCCTAGTTATCGTCGGAATCCCAAGTAAGTCTTTCAAAATGGTAGCATCATATTTAGTTGAGCTAAATGGTCGATACACTTGCTGCTGGTTGACTATTTTCAAAATATGTCGAGATTGTCAAGCCGAGTAGTTTAGCAGCAAACGCGGTTATCATTCACGTGAACTCGATCATGGCGAGACATGGGTTAGTCGACACCATTGTCAGTGATAACGGGCCATGCTATAATTTAGCAGAACCATGCAACCAGCAGTCCTAGATATATGCAAAGTAATAGGCCCGCCGAACGGTCAGTCCAAACTGCTAAAAATATGCTGGGAAAAAAAGCAGATGGTATTGCTTGCATATAGGAAAACCCCGCTACATAATGGTTACAGCTCAGCTGAATTGCTTATGGGTAGAAATTAACTTAATTCGACAATTCCTGTAGTACATAAAGCATTAAATCCCGAATGGCATAATCTCAAAAATTTGCAGAATTTTGAGAAAAAGAGCCAAATGAAACAGAAGACATATTACGACTTGCGCCATTTCGCCCGTAATATGCCAATCCTTTAGGAGGGGGCTAAATTGTGGGTTAATTGCCAAGATATGACAGGTTAAATAAAGTATATGCCAAAATATCCACGTTATTACAATGGAAACAAGTGATGACATGATTAGGAGAAACAGAACTGAGATTTGCCATACAAATGCCAGAATCGCTGGTCCACAAAGAATGCGTAATGAGAACAGGCATGAACATAAACAGACTGTATCCCACGTTCTTGACAAACCGCAATGACTTTTTTTAGATTAGCCACAATATTATATGTGGGAGGTAATTGAAGTATAGTGTGGCAGCTGGTGATTAAAAACACTGGCACCTATGCCCCGCACATCGCTTTGATCGTAAACGAGACAAAATTGCGAAATTCTTAGTCCAAAAGGGGATGGATAATAAATGGTCCAGTGTCAAATCACAAATGGCAATTACTGTATGTATATACGTACAATAAAGAAGCTACATAGTAAGTATCAAGCCTCCAGCTATTACGGTTTAGTAGTTTTACCAATTATGGGACCAAAGGGGGAAATAATCCATAACCGTGGGTAGAATAAAAAAAATAGACATTCACTTTGCATATCTACACACCAAAAGGAAGCTATCTACCAAGTATCAAGCCACAAGCTATTACGGCTTAAACACACTGAAGATACAAGGCAAAATGGTGAAATCCAAAAGGGTGAGAAAATCCATGACCCCGGGTCAAATATAAAGTCGAAGTTAATTGTTCGCATCTACACATTATAAGGAAGCTATATACCAAGTATCAAGCACCAGCTATTACGGTTTAACAAAAATGAGATACTAACTCTAACAAATAACCAAGGGACATAGCTAGTAAGTATGGCAATTGTAGGTCAAGGTCACATGAAGGTCATTTGTTTCAGAGTGGTTTGAGGTGCACACATGTGACACACAATAGTGTGCGAGGTTGGTGGCTGTTTGCACTATTGAAGACAAGCTCAAACAAAACATTTAACCGTGTGATAAATGGAAATAACATTGTAAATAGGCCAATGTCATTTGATTCACAGTGGGTTGCGGTGCATATCATTGACTCGTGATAGAAATAATGTATATATTGAAAGTGTAGGTCAATGTCACACACAGGGTTACAGTGGGTTGCGGTGTACATTATTGGCTCATGATAGTGTGAAAGTATAGTGGTTGTAGGACTAATAGTATTGACGAGACAAGCTCTTACAAAATATTTAACCAATGGAAATATCTGTGTAAATACTGCAATTGCAGGTCAATAACACGCGAATGTCATTTGATTCACAGTTATTTTCGGTTCACATCACTGGTCCATGAATGCAAGTATGGTGTATGTAGGCATAATTCTATTGAAGATACAAACTCTTACAACAAGTTTAACCTTGTGACAGACGGATGGACGGACGGAGGGACGGAGGGACGGACGGACGTACTCACGAATGAATAGATAAGTGGATATTATTTGTTTAAAATAGCCACATAAACGTTAAAAATAGCTACATAACGGAATGAATGAATTTTACAGCTACCATTGTTCTCTTAACTGCGTAACTACCCATTCGTCAGCCTGAAAGGACGGACGGACAATGGTAACACTAAATGCCCCCTCCACTATCGTGGTGGGGCATACAAGGGAGATGTTATGTAACAGTAGGTCAGGTTTTATAATGTAACATGCAGACACAATTAGATTGAATTGACGCATGTTGAAATACATATCATGATTCACACTGCTAGGGCAAATTGTATACTGCATGTCTCATTATATTATCAGTGCTTGTATTTAACGCATGTGTAACTAAGCATGTCTGGTCACCATACAATATAACACACTGTGTTATGATGTGCATAAAACATAATTAAAAAAACAAAAAAACAATCGGAATTTTTCGATTTTTCATTGCCATATTTTCCTAATCCGGTAAGTCGCCAAAATGTAAACAAACAACTGGTTCAGGTAAATTGCAGTTACATGTACAACTTCTAAGCCTGATCTGTCCATATACTAGCATGCTCATTTAATTATGTCCCCGCGGGTAGCATTTGGGTTGAAGTTAACATTCATCTGTGTCTACATGTGTGTGTGGTTTTTCTGTGTACTCACGTTTTCACATACTCGAGCACTGATTGTGCCATCCCGAAGAATGTGGCTGTGTTTTAACTGCTAGCTCTAGTCTAGTTACTCACCCTCGTGAAAACCACAAAAAAACGACACAGCAAGGAACATAATGCCAGCGTCATACATAAATAGCTTCTCTCGCCACTATGTTTAAGCTACCAGATCACGTTCTCGAAGTAGAAATTCCTCCAATATGATAAAAAGATCCCAATGTTCTGTGTTTGAAAGTTATACATGAAAAAAAAACAAGAGTGCCGAAGGTCACAATATACGCCCGTCGAGGCAAGGCCAGTCAACAAGGGGCGATAACTCATCTTGACGTGATACACATGTATACCGAATTTGGTTGTGATCGGTCAAGTAGAACTTGAGTTATTGCTTGGACAAGGATACAGAGTGCGAAAATTAAAAATGGCCGCCAAGGGGAGATAAGTAATTCGGATATTTTTCAAAATTAATAGGCTTCTTTGTCTTGCCATGATAAACATGTATACCGAATTTGGTTTCGATCGGTGAAATAGAACTTGAGTCATTGCGTGGACAAGGATACAGAGTGCGAAAATTAAAAATGGCCACCAAGGGGAGATAAGTCATCGGAAAATCAATAGGCTTCTTCGGCTTGCCGTGATAAACATGTATACCAAATTTGGTTACAATCCGTCAAGTAGACTCTAGTAATTGCGTGGACAAGCTGTGCCAGCCCGCCCACCGCCCGCCCACACAAGATGAATACATAATACGTCCCGTTTTTTCAAACGGGCGTATAAAAATAGTGTTTGCAACACTATTTTTTGCAACAATATTTGTTTAGGTCACACATAATATGTTCATTAAACCGATACAATTACATAAATAAATGGCTTTTCACAAACTGTTGTGTTCTCATTTCATCTACAGCTTTTCTTTCCATACGATTATATCAATTACCAATACTCAAATGGCAAAGGAAGCAGAAGACGAAAACAAAGGAATATAAATCTTATATATAGGCAATAAGCATTCCATGGGATAAAGAAGCAAACTAAATATAATATAAATGGTGAACCTAGCGGCTGTGACGACAAAGCTGTTTGAACAAATATTACCCCATAAATGGAGGCCAATCAGTTCACCTAGCTTTGTGTTCCGAAAATGACTACAGCGTCAACTACCAAAACCAACGAGAAGACCAATAATCTTCTCACGCCGCTTTAAGGCCGAAACAATAGGATAACATTAATGAAACGATCCTACCTTGAGCGGCAGCCATGTCTCCGACATCAACATCATGCATGGCGATGTCCATACAGGGTACAGTTATGGTAAGCAAGACAACAATGCATGTGGCCCTGTAGTACAAACAAATTATTACATGTACATGCTTTTCAAGAAAAAAAAAAAAAAAAAAAGTATATATATTTTGATGGGCGATAAACTTCAACATAAGACTCCGGGAGGGTGGGAAACAAAATTTATAGATGTGGTAGCAACCACGGAATGTCAAGCTGTGATTGAAACAGCCGCCGCCGAAAATTGTGTGTAATAGGTCCGCAGCAAAACAAAACAAAATAAAATAGCCAATCAAAAGGACTTATAACATAACAATGCAACAAAGTTAAACCAACCAAAATGTTGGTGCTAACAATTGAAATGTGTTTGATAAAAACTAAAGGGAATTATAAATGACCAAGAATCCAGAGATGCATTAGATAAATTACGAATAAGTGAATACAGTAAATATGGTGCCATCTATTGACGGAATTCCATACGCTAAAAATAGCACACGGCTCACATACCGGAAAACACCTTGATATTAAAGGGAGCATCCGCGCATAGTAATTAATATTTTTATAAAATAAAAAAAATTCCCATTCGTTGAGATTTTTAACAGGAAAATCTGAGACACAAGTCCTTTAGATGATAATATAGTACCGCATATATAGACATTGATTTTCATTTTATACAGTAGCTGGGAATTAATTTATCTAAGATTGCATTCGTAATCATCGACGGACGTACGTCCCTACATGATACGTTAGTTTTAGTTTAAACATATTTTATTGCTCTTTTTTTTTTTACAATTTACAATAATTGTACAATAAACAAATTTCTGGTAAAGAGAGCAAACGGGTTGGGCTACAAGTTTTTACAACGTTAGCTACAGCCCTTCCCAAATGCTTATTACAAGTATTAAACATGTGGTATAATGGCGGTGAAATATACGGTATAATGTAATGATATATAGAGCAAAAAACATGTACGAAAAATAAACGAAAAAAACAACAACAAAACTAGCATGCATATATATTCGTGTTGCACTCTCCAGTGAATTCAGACCGCTTGACATCCAAAAATCGGGCCACTATGTAAGTTGATTATTTTCCCTATAAAACAGGAACATGTTAGTGAGTCCACTCATTATTAAAATTATTAAAACGACGAGTGAGTTTTATGTAACGCTGAACTTTTTTGAAAATGGTAGCATTTGATTCATATTCTTTTGACTCGTTTCCAAACAGTATAGTATCTATTGACAAGGGGTTGTGTTGACGGGTTGCGGTAAACATTTGCTGGCGTTGTTGGTTGAATGATGTGCATTTGAAAAAGTAGTGCTCGGCATTTTCAACATCTTGTGTGCAGTGACATAATGGGGATTCTCGTAGATGATTTATAAATAGATCTGAATTTAAATTGCTACATTGATTTCTTATGCGAGCGTGATAAACTGATTGTGTTCTTTCACCTATCAGGTAGTATGCTGGAACAATTGCCGGTTTGAACAGCTGTTTTAGTTTGGCTTTAAATGTTGCTAAGGAGGGGGAATTCGTAATTTCGTCATCTAACTCGTTCCATAATGCTAATGAAGATGGTATAAAAGATTTAGAGTAGATTTCTGTTCGCCTGGCTAATGTAATACAATTGTTCCTATTACGCAATTCATATGGATTATTTTCTCCGACTAGTTGTGGGAAAAGCTTTTCTTTGAATGTTAACACTAATTTTTGTATTTTTCTTCGGTCTGATAGCGACACCCATCCAATTTATTGGACAAGTTTATTAATAGAAAATGAACGGGTTAGACCAGTAACTGTTCTAGCTGCTTCATATTGCAGTTTGTCAAGGGAATCACGTTCATATTGGGTACAACTGTCCCAAACAATTGCTGCATACTCAACAATTGGTATCATGTAAGATATATATATTTGATTTAATGTATTTCTATTCAGTTTAAATTTAAGCATCTTCATATAACCTAATACCTTAGAAGCTGATACAATAATATTTGAAATATGTTCATGCCAGGTTCCATCCTGACTAAGAGTTAACACCAAGTGTTTGTGATGTTCGACAAATTGGAGTTGGACGTTATTAAAATATAGAGCTGGATCTACATGTCTTACTAGTGAACATATCATTGCGTCAGTTTTAGAGGGGTTGAACTTCACAAGCCACTGGTTTGACCATTCCACTAATGTTTCTAAGTCGTGATTTATATTATGTTCTATTATATTCATGTCTGATACGTTCATTTCAAACAAACAAATGGCCACATAACACTATGCTTAAGTGGTTACAAAATATGTTGTAATGTTTTATTTTGTCTTAAGCCACATCTCCAACCACCTACTTAAGACCCCGAGTGAGTTTCCGGACTTACGGACGGACAGGCAGACGGATGGTCGAACTTCTTTCTTTTATCTTAGCCCACACCTTAGACTGGTGTCAGCCCATGAATTTGTATAACATTATTCCTAAAACATTTAAACTTCAGCTAGTATCCTTCAAATATGCATTTTATATCTCCAGCCAGAATTCATGTTCAGCCAGCCGGCCACAGAGATTGGGATATTTCATAAATGTGGTATATAGGAAGTTAATGGTTATGGGGTAAATCTAAAACATTAAGGACTGATACCAGTCTACCCACACCTCAATAACCAGAATGTGTGTCCGAACGACACGGCTGGATGAATGAATGGATAGCCATACCGCAATATCCCATATGACAATAAAGCATTCCAGTCGTCCATTTCCGGTATCATGGATGCGTATGATTTGTTTAAAAAATTGGGTTCTGGTGCAAAATTTGATTTCAAACGATTTAGAAGTGATGCTGAAAAACTTCAGGTATAATGCTCTAAATAGAAATATGCGGTTTTTAATATATTGTGTGTGTATTTCGAGAAAATATTGATGTATCATGTGTTTTCGTGGTTCATGGATATTTCGTACCGAGTCCATCTCGTACCAATGTCATTTCGTACGCGGTTTCGCTCGACTTTATATTCCTTTGAAGTCTAACTACAAATTTAAATCCCAAGTATAACATGCAGATGCTTAGATTATGAAGCAAATGTGTGTTGTGCGCAAGATATTTGCTCTGAAATCAGTGAAATGGAAGCCATCTAATTGATAGCTGTACGTTTTCCGCTGTATAGGCAACAGGTTGCACTATATCGCTACACCACGCTACACAGTAAAAATGTGCGTAATAGCATTTACACTTTGCGCACTAAAATACTAGTTCTGAGTCCATAACTCTAATTAAATTTCATTACATAAGAGTTGTGACGGAGTAGTATTTCCAAAATGTGCATTTGAAGCATTCTTTGTTTATTATCTACTTCGCCTAGAGTGACCTAAGAATTTTGCGAATACACACCTTATTAGGTAAGTATTTTTGTGTCATGTAGAATTGTCTCTCAATAACAATATAGTGAAGTATGAACTTCAACACCCTGCAGGTTTTTTCTATATCTTAGTACGCGAAGTGTAAATGCTATTACGCACATTTTTACTGTGTAGTGTGGTGTAGTGATATAGTGCAACCTGTTGCCGATAAAGCGGAAAACATGCAGCTAAGAAAAAACCTGCAGGGTGTTGACATTCATTCTTCACAATATTGTTGGTGAGAGACAATTCTACAATATGACAGAAAAAATATGACCATAAACTTACCTAATTGCGTATTAGCAAAATTCTTAGATCACTCTCCACGAAGTAGAAAGTAACTAAAGAAAACTACTCCCGTCATAGCACTTATGTAATGCAGTGAAATTAGAGTTATGTACTCAGAACTATCTAATTGAATGCATTTCAGATTTATTTTGTCAAAAATTTAATGTTTTCAATTTCTCATGAAGATACATGAATGCCGTTATAAATATACCCACAAAATGAAGGTGTACGTGAACTTATTTAAAGAATTTTTTTATTAAAACACGATTTATTTACATTTGAAATTGGCCAATTTTTGTTTGAACACAAGATTAGGAAAAGTTACTTACCAAATCCATAAAATCATAACAAAAGCCTACTATGTAGTACAGTTCATCATCCGTCTAGTGCAACAGTCTGATGGATTGATGTCTAGTTTCACTTGTTGAAGCTTTGCATCACACCTAGGCTATTATATATAGCAACATGGGTGGGTTCAGTCATTTGAATTTGAATGTATGGTCGCAATTTTCGTGGTAGGCTAGCTGGATGTTTTCCGCTTTATATGCAACAGGTTACACTACATCGCTACACAACAATCAACGGTATAAATTTGTGTAATGGCATTTACATTTGTCGCACTAAAATATATAAAAAATATGCACGGTGTTGACATTCATACTTCCCTACGTTATTGAGAGAAAATTCTAGAATATGATACAAAAATATTAACACAAACTCACCTAATAAAGTGTGTATTAGCAGAATTCTTAGGTCACTCTTCCACAAAGTTGAAAGTAAACAGAGAATGCTTCAAACGCAACTTTGGAAATAACTCTAATGTAATGAAATGTAATTAGAGTTATTTACTCAGAATTAGTGATAGGCATATGTTCAGAAAGAATCAATAAGTTTTCTAATTTGTCCCAAGTTTTCATTGCCTCTTCTCACAGATGAATGAGATTTTCACCCATATTTCCAGCTAGTAAGACCAGCCACTAAGCAGCCAGTGGCCAGGGCAACAGCAGTCACCAGTACTGGTAATGTTGCTACACAAGAGCAAACAAAGACAGGGCAGGATAGTGGTAAGTTTCAAGCTGGATTAACGCTTTCAACCCTAAATAACTAATACAGTTTGATAATATAATTTTCAGACCAGTCTATTAATTTTATAAAATCTCTAAATAATATGAAAATTGCTTGTAAAAAGTGCAAACGGCTCGTCACTGGATTCTACACTGTTTGCAAACACCACTATAGAGGTATGTATGGTTGAAAGGGTTAGCAAGTATACAATAGCAAGTATACAGTAGCAGATTATCTGGGTAAAATCGGCTGCATTCCAACATTTTATTGCAAGAATTCTGAATTAAATCAGTTAACTTATGATGATCCTGCTTGCATAAAAAAAATAAGTACATGTAAAATGAATGGCATGCATGTGATCTTTTCGGACATGATAAGGGGCATCTATTTCCATGAACTGAATTTGTCCCAAAAATAATAATACAAGTATGTGGTTGCAAATGGAGAAATGGGGCTAAAGATCAATGCAGCCAGTGTGTGTCCAACCAGCCTGCATTCACAGTCTGATCAGGATGTGTACTGTTTGCCAGTCAGTACTATATCTTTCATGCCTGTAGTAAAAAAGTACAGTTGGACGGTCACTTCAACTTGGACCTCTCTAAACCGGAAACCAAGAAAACGCCTGAGATCTTATTTTTGATGAGCTTTTTGGTCATTTATCTCAGGTGATAAATCATATAATGTTTGTTTGTGATCGCATAGCACACAACTATTTACAGTGAAACCTCTGTAAACCGGACACCCTGGGGACCTCCCAGGGTGTCCGGTTTACATAGGTTTCACTGTATTGATCCTTATGAGGCTGCTAGTGTGTCCCACATCTCCAGTGACAGCCACATCTGTTGTTTGAATTATGATACATGTATGGGCCAATCATTCAGTAAAACGTCTATGTAACTGGTTGGGCTACAGAAGAGAGAATTTTGTATGTGGCTGTCACTGGAGAAGTGGGGCTTATGGGATTAATGATCAGTGTAGCCCCAGATCAAATATCACACTCCTGTAGCCTGATAACGTTCTATATTGTTTATTAAACGGGTGTGTCATGGATGGAATGGCGTACAGGGCAGATCCTGATCAGAATGTGCGGATGCAGGGTCGCAAAACCCATAAGCCCCATTTCTCCAGTCACAGTCATAAATTTGCACTGATGTAGCCATATTGTCATCTGACAGCAAAGCAATGAAATTGTAATACGACTGTGACTATGCAAGACCATGACAATCTTCAGTTGTTACCAATTTTGTTACGTAACTTCTCAGCCGGTGGTACACATGCATACTACAGTGGAATCTCTCTAAAACGGACACCTTGGAGACGTCACATATACAGTGGAATCTCTCTGAACCGGACACCCCAGGGTGTCCGGTTTGGAGAGATTTCACTGTAATCCCGGCGTATGAGCACTGAAATACATGACTGTGTGCTTTGCAATCTTGAGCACCGATGAACATGATACAAATCAAATCGGTCAAGGGTTAACACATCGATGTCCGGTTTAGGGAGGTTCCGCTGTATTTGAGTATGTTTGTCATGGATCTTCTATCATTCAGACAATGACAGTGATTCAAGCAGCAACAGCAGCAGTGATTCGTCAGCAGATTCTGATGACTCCACCCACCACCAAGAACCAGCCACTGAGACTGTGGATGACAATTTGAGAATTCTGGGAAATATAACATCCAAGGGAGATAATGAATTGGATGACCGGCAGTCTGAGAGAAAGAAGAAGAAAAGAAAGAGAATGTTGTCAGATAAAGCGAAATTAGCTGAATTAAAAAAAGAGGAGGTAAAACAGTTGCTCTTCATATTGTTGTAGATGTGGCTCATTGGTTAACCATTCAACCTTCCATAAATTCAACATTTGCAAACCCTGAAGATCCAGATAAGACGTCTGTTTGCGAGCTGTCTCATCAGGATCTGCAGTGTTTGTCATTATTGTTAAATTCCAAAAAAGAAATTCCTATTTTTGTCCCACTCACATTAGGGGAAGTGAAAATATTGCATATCTCCTGATGTTTGTTGGTCGGATCAGTAGTTTCCTCACATTGGTGTGATTTGGTTGACCTTCATGGGCGAGACACTCGACAACGATCACCTTGTCTTATTAGTTACATACATGTAGCATGGAAAAGCCAGTGGTGGCAGGGGTGGATCCGGCATTTGGGGAACGGGTGGGTTGTCTAGTTGCGAAGGTAGCTTGCAATCTACTCTCTATGTAAACTCAGTGGCTGAACGGGGGGCGGGGGGGGGGGGGGGGCGGGGGGGGGGGGGGGGCAAACCAGGAATCCCCCCCTCTAGATCCGCCCCTGGATGGAAGTGTTTAGGCAATCATTTTAGGATCCATTGAAGAGAGCTCATTTCGGAATACACCTTTACGGGGGTATGAAATGTATTAAATATTTTATTTTTGTTGTTTCTCATTGAAAGTATATTATTTGTGACCACTCATTTGAACCGTCTCTTTTCAAATGGTGATCGCGACATATACTTCTGAGTGCATTGAAGGAAAATATTTAGGATTTTCCGCAAACATAATGGCAAATATTCATCATGAAAAGGGTTAATAGGTCTGAGATACTGGACTAGAGGTATGTTATATAACCAAACAGGACATTACATACATTTTCTGTACTATCAGTTATGAAAAAGCCAAACTGACCAATAAAAAGAGGGGTCATTATAGAATTACCGGTATAATAGGTATTTTATCCAATTTTAAGAGGGATACTATTGCAGAAGAATGAATATGAGACACGCCACATGATTTTGTACCTAAGAACATGTGCGAGTTTTCATGAAATACATTTACAGAAACTGATATTTTTTTGTAAATGACGTCGAAAGAAACAGTTGATGTCATTTAAGGAAGATATCGTAAATTTTGTTGATATTTTTCATGAGATATCGCACATGTTCTTAGGTACAAAATCACATGGCATGTCTCATATGAAAACATTTCATCTACTTATTCATGGAAGTGGGGGCAATTTCACTACACTTCGTACGACTAAAATGTTTACAAGTGCAAAATTATGATAGTCTGTAAATTTCACAATAACAATGTTTTCTTGTAAACAAGTATTGGATTTACATTTATTGAGCATAGGCTGCATATGCAGCCTATGCTCAATACATGTAAATCATCAATTGAAATTTCCAGACGATTCTAAATTTGCACTTACGAACATTTTAGTCGTACAAAGTTTAGTGAAACGGCCCCCTGGTCTTTTAACCAATTGAACCAATTCAGGCGACATTTAAATGACAATTGTATTTCTAGACTTGTTCTGTGCATATTCAAATCAAACATTTGATTTCTGATTTTAGTCATTTTCTGGTATGATTTAAGGAAAAGATTGCTGATCTTTAAATTATCTGTTATAAAGACGTCAGTTATTGAAATTGCCGGTTGATTGCCATTACATGTACATTCTATTTATTTTCTTCTAGATAAACCACATACGGAATGTGCACAGAATACACACGAATGGCACGGATATACCAAACCCGATGGAATGTTTTGATCAGCTACGAAGCGAGTACAATCTGCACCCTCGTATAATGGAGAACGTAACGGCTGTTGGATATTCCTCCCCGACGCCCATACAAGTGCAGGCGATGACGGTCATGTTACACGTGAGTATCACTCATTTACATCATTGTCACATGAAGCCGTGTTGCAACCCAGAGCTCCAGATAAGCTGCGTATTTGCTTAAATACCCAATTCAAATTGCCAAAACCCCAAATTGAAATCAGAAGTAGCGAGTATCAAAAAGCAATACAAAATTTGTGGTACCTTTATCATGCTGCAGGAAACAATAAACAGACCACAAATATAGCATATTTTTCTTATTTTCCATGAAAACACATCTTGCCATTTCATTAGAATTGTCTCCAAGGAGACAATTCTAATGAAATGCCAAAATGTGTTTTCATTTCGAAGAAAACTATTCAATAATTGATGTGTAAACAGTAGTGTGATTTTATTTTACCCAATTAAAATTTTGAAATACCCAATTGCTGCAGAAAAGATGGAGTGACAATACTTAATTACTAATTTCTTATCTGGCAACCTATTTCATAACTGATATGACACACATGCTGTAACACCTGGAACGAATTTGATTGGCTGACCACATCCCAATAATTACGTATGCATATTATGCCCGAACATTATGACAGATGAAGTAAACGAAGACATTCCCGACTCCTAATGGCGCGATAAAGCAACGATGTTTTGACATTGACGTCATCATGTTTTAGGCGTCATTAAAAGCGTCCGTGAATATGTACCCGTTTGGTAATAGGAAATGTCTACAAGGAACAGAAACCTATATTAACACAACATATTAAAATCGTTTTATTGGCAGAATAAATAAAGGGAGACACCAAAAATGGTCGCTTAGAACAATGGTCTCTTAACACAAAAAAAAATAAACAAGAAATGCGTCTGTCGAACGCGGATGCCACCTGCAGCATATTTGAGGAACTGTGACAAATTGGTTAACTGAAAAGTGTGACAGACGGACAGACGGACGGTTCAAACACTATATGCCACCCGTTTCTTCGAAACCCGGTGGCATAAAAATGTAAATCCAAGTACTGGTATGTCCGGTTATATGGTTTAATATTTGGAATCAGGAAATCGCAAATATTCAACATTAACGTAGAAATAAATACATTAGAATACTACCGGTAATCTTTACTGTGCACTTTTCTGAATTATTAAGGCTTTATTTCATCAAAATAGATGAAAGAATTTGAATGTTATTGCGTAATAAAATCACCCAAATGAAATTTCAAATAGGCATGAGTTAATTCCCTTTAGTAATCGCAACAGAGCGAGTTCGAGCGTAAACTATGGTTTCTATAGTTGAACTATAGTTCAACTAAACTATTGCGAATGCAGACTGGTTCGACCAGAGTGACATCATACATCTACTATAGTTTGACTAGCCAAAAGACGCCTGTTCTTCCAGTTTCAAGATAGTGGTGAATAGGTAAAAAGTTCTAGAAAGCGGGAAATTTACATGGAAATTTATATGGAAATTCTGTACTAGACATGCGCAATGCATCTACTATAGTTCAACTATAGTAAAATAGTAAAAAAAACAACCGGACTCACTCTAAGGAAACAAGCGAATCAGAACGAGGTTTCAGGCCAATAATCATAAACAATGCAACATTCACACTTTGACAGTGACAGGGGATTTGTTTCCTTTGTTTTTTCACATGCTTGAGGCTAATTTCACCTGGAGAAAGTGACATCCTGTCGATTACCGGTAATGGTCGTTTAATGCAAACGACCATACAAAATATTTTACTGCTGGTCGCGTTAGGGAAAAGTCGTTTAATACACTGTCATTATATAGGCCAAATGGTCGGTGGGAATTGAAAGTGGTCGCATAAGACAAAAGTCGCTTAATGCACGTGGTCGCTTGTGCAAGTTTGACTGTATGTTCATTGAGTGGTGTGAAATGTCCATAACGGCACTCGTGAAATATGGACATTTCACACCACGAGATGAACATATATGTCATATTCGTTGCAAAAATATGAATTTTCTATTTATTATATACCGCTCCATGGAAATTAGCAGTTTTTTAGACTGTATACGGTAATGAATGTGTATTTGCAGCCTATTTGCGCTGTTTTCCCGAACATAGATTTTATGAATATAGATAGCGGAAGTAGTCGTATTTTCACCGGAAGTTGTTTATTTCATCAATGAGAACATATGACTTTTATTTACATCGTATAACTATGTATTTCATGAGTAGGTATATAATAAAACCTTTTTATCTGTGGAGCTTTTCTAGTAGATGAGGAAATTGCCAATGGCGTCTGCTCATCAAAACATATTGGATATCTCCATGTCCTGTGATAAACAGAATGATATTACATGTACATACATACATTCATATGATATTAAAATTATGAAACTCGTCTGCAATTTTATGCACCGAGCAGGTGCATAATTTGTGCCAACACATTTCTTAAATCTCTTATCAATATGGAAACTTGTTTAAGATCTTCTATTATTATAGGAATGAATGGCATTTTTGTGGAATTTATCGGGGTATAAACTTGGAAAAGCCACTTTCGCAATTGACGATAAAAAATAAAGAATTGGCGATAAAAAATTACAATTTTCGAAAAAAAAATAAAATAATTTCTTCGAAAATTGTAATTTTTTATCGCCAATTCTTTATTTTTATCCTATTGGTTATTATGGGAATTAATGGCATTTTTGTGGAATTTATCGGGTTATACACTTGGAAAAGTCACGGGAATACTGGACGAAGGCCGGAAGGCCTTGTCCAGTATTCCCGCGACTTTTCCAAGTTTATGGCCCCGATAAATTCCAAAAAAAGGCCATTCATTCATTATAATTCCAGAATTTGAAATAAATTCATCAAGAAAATGTGTTTATTTTCCGTTTTCTTAAGAATTATTTTAACTGCGCCTCATGGTTACGGAAAGTAGTTTGGCATATGGGAGTTTACTGGGATATAAATTTTGGACAGAGACTTGCTACGGGTCAATCAAATGTTAGGGAATTGTGTAAATATTTTTGTGCTGGAATTATATGACCTTATCTGTTGCTGGGACGTTAAACTCTTTCACTGAAACTTGATACTAATTTACTTTTCTGTTTGTGTTGCCATAGAGACGGGAGATAATGGCGTGTGCACCTACAGGATCAGGAAAAACAGCAGCGTTTATCGTGCCAATACTTCACCACTTGAAGGAGCCCCGTAGCGAGGGGATTAGGGCCCTAGTTCTGGCCCCAACTAGGGAGCTTGCTAAACAGGTAAGTCAACATCAAAAATATATGTACGTTCAGTACTTGTTGAACCTTTTCTACCCTACAGGACACAAAGCCAGAATTTGCAAATACTGTAGATCCAGATGAGCCGGCTCGTAACGAGCCGTCTCATCTGAATCTGCAATGTTTTTCAGATTTTTAAAAATAAACCTTATCGCAATAATGGAATATTCCAACATTGGCAAATTCATCGTCAGGTATTTAGCTTGTTAATGTTAATGTGTCACATATTTGGCCAGTTATTTTTGTAATAAAGAAAATGTGCATTTACAACCATTATAGATTCTGACCACAGTTTCCAGTCTGCTATATTTGGCATTCTTGTTGAATGGACATAAACACCATTCACACATTACAGGCAGACCAGCACAGTTATAGCTCCTTTATAACACATTTTCTTAGCTCCAATTGGTGCCGTGTACAGCTGTGCCTGTTGTCACATAAATATATACAGAGCTTCAGATAAGCTGCGTATTTGCTTAAATACCAAATTAAAATTGCCAAAAACCCAATTGAAATCAGAAGTACATGTAGCGAGTATCAAAAAGCAATACAAATTTTATGGTACATTTTTCATGCTGCAGAAAACAATAAAGAGACCACAAATATAGCACATTTCTCTTATTTTCTAAGAAAACACATCTTGGTATTTCATTAGAATTGTCTCCAAGGAGACAATTCTAATGAAATGCCAAGATTTGTTTTCATTTCGAAGCAAAATATTCAACAATTGCTGTCTGTTGATGTGTAAACTGTAGTGTGATTTCATTTTACCAAATTAAAATTTTGAAATACCCAATTGCTTAAGACATGATGGAGTGACAATACCCAATTACTAATTCCTTATCTGGAGCCCTGTATATAGTTTAGTTAACCATTTTTGTCTCACCCGTGTTAGTGGAAAATGAGACATAGTGGCCACAATTCCGGCATGGGCATCGTCATCATGGGCGTCAACATTGTAGACGTACCTTCAATTTTACATATCTCATCACCTGTTTGTCGGATCATTACCTTCATCAATAGCTTCCACATTGATAGCTAATTACCCGGTGTCATTCGGGCGACCTTGACCTTGGATGTGCGTCCAAATGTTGAATATCTCGTGATCCGTTGAGTCTGATCCAGGGCTCCAGATCAGGAATTAGTAATTGAGTATTGTCACTCCATCATTTCTGAAGCAATTTGGTATTTCAGAATTTTAATTGGGTAAAATAAAATCACACTACTGTTACACATCAAAAGACAGCAATTATTGAATAGTTTGCATCGAAATGAAAACATGTCTTGGCATTTCTCCAAGGAGACAATTCTAATGAAATACCAAGATGTTTTTTCATGGAAAATCAGAAAAATAGGCTATATTTGTGGTCTGTTTATTGTTTTCCGCAGCATGATAAAGGTACCGCAATATTTTTATTGTTTTTTGATACTCACTACTTCTGATTTTAATTGGGTATTTAAGCAAATATGCAGCTTATCTGGAGCTCTGCTGATCATTACCAAACATCATCAAATTTCTCTGAGATGAAGGGTGGGCAGGGTGGTAGAGCATTATACCTCAGTTCCGGAGATTGTCGGTTCAATCCCTGCCCTAGGCATGAAAATTACTTTCAGAGTTTTTATATCCCTCTGATTTTTGGATCAGACTTGAACCGAGGTCATGCCTCTATACATCATTAGCTGTTGCTGAAATGTTACATTCTTTCCCCTTTTTTGCCCTGAGATGAGGTTATGATCTACTAGGTGAGAATAAATAAAACCTGGTTTTGTGAGATACGGGCCAATTTCATTGTGTTCGTCGATTTTCAGACATTTCGGGAGTTCCAGAGACTGGCAGATGGGGTCGGCTTCCGAATGATGTACATAGACAAGATCGGCAGAGACCCGCGCAGACTCACCAAGGCTTCACGTAAAATAGGTAAGCTTGTCCTCAGCCCACCCCCCGCCCCAAGGACCAGCACAGACTCACCAAGGCATCGCGTAAAATAGGTAAGCTTGTCCTCAACCCAACCCACACAACTCGCACAAATCAAGACTTCTCGCAAAATTGGTAGGCTTGTAACCCCCAGTCCCTTCCCCTTTCACCTGGGCATCTACTGTGGAATGGGACCTTGTTGCTAACCAATGTCATGTTGAGGATTCACCGTGTTACTGACAGAAAATTATAACTATTTTGTATATTTCTGCATAGCATGGCATGTTGTCATCACTCATTTGAGCCATCTCGTCTCATCCAGATGGCTCAAATGAGTGGTCACAATACAGGTATGGGTTTTAGTGAAGAAATAAAGAAGAAAATAGAGAAAAAATGGTTGGAATTTTGCTACCTATGAGTCAGTATCTCGTACAAAATCAGATGTAAATCCACTTTCAATCAATTAAATCCAATATGTCTATGTTGTGACTTACACTCTTGTTACAACTTAAACAAAAATCCATTTTAGATAAAACCACAATCCATGTCACTATTCAGTTACTGCCAAATCACTTGTTGACTTGGCTCATTTCCCGGAAATAATTTACCTGTTAAATAGTTGTATTTTGGTGATTAACCCTTTCAACACTATAGACCTATATAGTGGTATTGGCAAACAGTGTTGATTCAGATGAGCCGGCTCGTGACGAGCCGTCTCGTCGGGATCTGCACTTTTTGCAAGTAATTGTCATATTTTTCAGAACAAACAACACCCCCTTTCCAGAAATGGACTAGTCTGAAAATCACTTTGTGACAATTGGGTTGGTTGCAAAATTAACATATCAAAATCCATTCCAGTTACTTAGGGGTGAAAGGGTTAACTCTATGCCTCGGTGACTACTAAAGCCACCTTACTTGGACAGTTTCAAACTCCCGTGGTATATTTGTTTTCAGAGCGAACCATACAACTGTACATGTATTTGTATTTCAGATATCCTAGTTTCAACACCAAACCGACTCATATATACGCTGACCCAATCACCACCCATCTTGTCGTTATCCAGGTAAATATTGTGCTGTGCTCCATATCACGTGAATCACCTTGGCAGCCAGCATAGACCCAAGTCATCTTACACGTTTGTACAGTAAATTTGTGTCTCAAATATTGTCACATTACTGTATCAGTAGCCGATTTCATCAACATTGCAAAGTATACTTTAGTAGCAAAGTATACTTTGAGGGAGAAATTTTCAATTTTATGATAAATTTATTAATTTTTATTATACTGAATTTTTTACGTTATCACAGCCAATTTGGCTGTGATAATGTAATAAATTCAGTATAATAATTCTGCATACTCTTAATCATGAAATATATGCATTTGTTAGTTCTATATGAAATAATGCATTTCAGGAAAAATAAATGATTACTCCCTCAAAGTATACTTTGCTAGTAAAGTATACTTTGCAATGTTGATGAAATAGGCTACAGGAGTGGGAATTTTCAGGATATATCCTGAAATCAAGATTTGAGGTTCATGATAATTGCAGATAAATACTTTTGCAACATGGGAATCGCACATTTACACATACTGTCAAGTGCTGAAAATGGCTAAACAAACTTATTTTTGCACCCGCAAATGGCATTTGTCGGTGAAAATATGTTTGTTAAGCCATTTTCTCATGATTTGGCATTGGGAACTGTTCCCACCCCTGAGTATCTATCATTTTTTAACAGATTTTTGTCAGAATGTTAATAGTTGGTAAATAAGTTTTTATGTGCCCTATATATATTTCAGGGTAGATATAATCAACACTGTGTTCGTCTGTCTGTCTGTCCATCTGTCTGTCTGAGATTTGCGTTAAAGTTATCTTCTACCTATTTTTCTTTTACCAATAGTCTGATTTGCATGACATAGTTATTTATCACCATCCATATTTTCATTCTATAGCCCACCCATGCAGCCAGCCGCTGTGCTCACAGTCATGGTCAAATGTCTTAGTTTAAGTTTTGAGGGGTACATTGTCTGTCGGTAGTTCTGATTTCTTGTTAATTTTCTTTGCGACTGACATGAGCACTGTGGGTTATTAGCATTTGTGGCCAATCACGCTGTCTCTTGTTCAGCTTGCAACCTTCTGTAGTCCAAGATGGATATATACTGCTTGTTAGGAGCATGCCATTGTTCATTGGCAAACATTACTGACAGTCAGAATATATGGATGCACAGGCTGATCTAGATCTACACCGATTGAAAATCCATATACCCACTTTCCATTTAATATTCACTGTTTGCATTTACATGTTTATTCACTGTTTACAGCAAATAATTGAAGTCATATTGCCTGTTTCATTTGTGACCAGTCTAGACCTAACATGCAAATCCGCACAGTCTGTCTGGGTTTGCACTATGCAAACCCTGACAGACTGTGCGGATTTGCACTGTTCACCATTCCATCAATGAAACACTCCATCATGCTACTAATAAGCAATATGGATGATTGTCAGGTTACAGGAGTGTGCTATTTGATCAGGAGCTACACTGATCACAAATCCCATAAGCCCCATACCTCCAGTCAAAACCACAAATATCGTAAACCCCATTCCTCCAGTCACAGCCACAAATATCGTATTAAAGCCTCATTCCTCCAGTCATAGTCGGATACATGTAGTTTGCTATCGGTAATTGTATTGATGGTTCCAGTGTCCAGTGGTTGGTGGTGGACGAGTCAGACAAGCTGTTTGAGGAGGGGAAATCTGGCTTCCGTGAACAGGTACGCTGTCTAGGACCCATGCTTGTACAACATTCTCAACTTCTACTCTCTTCTTACAGAGCTCCAGATAAGATTTGTGTCTAAAACGTATTACTGTCTGTTCCACGTTTTGCTGCCGACGATCTATTGGCCATTAAACACATTAAATCTTAAAACTATTTAAATATAAGTACTTTTTCATCAATAACAAAAAAGTCACCCTCCCCAAAATTTGATGAAATTCCGTCAAATATTGATTTTATTGCGAAAAAAACTATTTTCCTATGGGAATTTAACATGGGCCATGGTGGGTGCTAAAAATATATATATTTTTTTTAATAATTTTTTATTTGTGGACCGATTTTCAAGATCTAATTTTTGTTTTCTTAGTTACATCATTTCCAAGCTATCTATACAGGTTTCGGAGTCAATTTCCAAATTTCTTTGTTTTTTGACTCGTCCCACACTGCTTCCACCTCTTTTCTCCCCATGTTAAATTCCCATACAGGGATCATACCAGTTATCCGGACAATCAGTTTATCGGACAAATGAAAATACCTGTTAATTAAACGCATTCATTTAATCCGATTTTGCAACGAACACATCTAAGTCTCTCAGGTGCTTGCTGTTTCCATGCCAGTGTAAGGAATATATCGCCAATGTAAACATTTTAGTAAAATTTGCTGAAAACATTCCTCAACTCTGTCCACAAGTTGTTTACAACGTCAAAAGTCGCACGGGGGCTTCCAATCGAGTATGCCCATTACGTCATTTCAGAGTTGTTTTATAAATAGAATAAATTCTATAAATACCATATTTTCCAAGAAGCGAATGGTGATTGTTTTTTCTGCAAAACTACACAATGCTGTTTACACTGGTTTTCAGACGATAAAATTATGATTTTAGGTGAGAATACAAGACGAGTATACATTTGTCTTGATAACTGATTGTCGATGTTAATTTTGGGGCAATCTTATGACTGATGATCTGACCCAATTTTAAGCGTTGAGAAAGCAAGAACTGACGATTTTTCTGTGAAAATGTTATGCCCGTAGCTGCTATTTTAAGAAAAATATCGTCAAAAAACTGCCATTTTTGTCTGATAATCTAGAGGATCCCTGTAGGAAAATCTTTTTTTCGCCATAAAATCGATATTTGATGAAATTTCATCAAACAAAAAAGTTTAGGGAGGGTGACTTTTGTTATTGATGGAAATATTTTTAAGATTTAATGTGTTTAATAGCCAAAAGTTAGTCGGCAAAAAAACGTGGAACAGACAGTACCCCTGATTTCAAAATCATTGCGTATTTTAGTTTTACAATTGATTTTTTTTCATTGCTAAATGGGGAACAAATGATAAAAAAAATATAATAAATTTAAACTTAAACATTCACTTAATTGAGCTGCAAATAGCAAACACTGTTTGCTTTTTGCAGCTCGACTAAGTGAATTTTCAACTTTATGACAGTATTTTCACTACTCAATTTGAAAATCAATGTGTATTTTGTACTCTCACTTTTTGATAATCAACGCGTATTTAGCTAAAATAATTGCGTAATACGCACCTTAGCTGGAGTATTGTTCTCGTGCTCTATATCAGGCTGTGCTCTGCTCAGTCTTGACCCATCCAACTGCATGCAGCAGGTTAAATACGGGATCAAACCCGTTGGCCCGGCCTTAGATGACCATAGCTGTTGATTATAGGAATGAATGGCCTTTTTGTGGAATTTATCGGGGTATAAACTTGGAAAAGTCGCGGGAATACTGGACGAAGGCCGGAAGGCATTTGAAATAAATTCATCAAGAAAATGTGTTTATTTTCCGTTTTCTTAAGAATTATTTTAACTGCGCCTCACTGTTACGGAAAGTAGTTCGGCATGGGAGTTTACTGGGATATAAATTCTGGACAGAGACTTGCTAAGGACCAATCAAATGTTAGGGAATTGTGTAAATATTTTTGTGCTGGAATTATAGGCCGTTATACAATCAAATCAACCAACCTCATGCTTTCTAGTACAAGTTTGTGTATCAGAAACTGACGCTGTATAAGAAAATTACTGTCACCAACGTTTCATTGGTGGACAGACGTCACATGAGATTGTTGTACCACTGCAATGATGCACTGTACAACACTGCACATTACTGGAGAAATAGGGATTATTATACCCCCAGTATATATATATATATATATATATAGTTTTCGTCATTCTGTCCATCTGTTCATTTATCAATCCCATTTGCGTTAAAGTTTCCGGGTACACATTATCTCTGCTGCAATGGTAAGTTGGATTGACCTCAAACTTCATAAATTCCTGATTATCATCATCATCCGTATTTTCATTCCATACCATGCCCATGCGGCCTTCATGTCCAAGGTCAATGTCAAACTAAGTTTTTAAGTGCACGTCATCTCTGCAACCATAATTCTGATTGACTTCTTTATCACCATCCATATATTTATTCTATAGCCCACCCATGCGGCTTTCATGCCCAAGGTCACGACAAATTACTTTGAAGTTTGTGTTAAATTTGTATTTAAATATTTGCGTTAAAGAACACTTTATCTCTGCAATTGTATGTCAGATTGACTTGAAACTTCATATACTTTATCATCATCCATATTTTCATTCTATAACCCACCCATGCAGCTTTCATACCCGAGGTCAAGGCCAAATGACTTTGGTGGTCGGACCAGGCAGCGGCAGGGGGTATCCATGAGCCGCTGGTTTTCAGCCTGTGTCCTTTGGTATGAAGTTTACCAATGTAATGTACCTCTGTGTCTACAGTTGGGTATGATATACAAGGCGTGTGATGGCAAGGACCTGAGACGAGCGATGTTCAGCGCAACGTTTGCGACGGACGTTGAAGACTGGTGTAAACTCAACTTAGACAACGTGATCCAGGTCTACATTGGCGCCAGGTGAGTAATATTGGTGACCAATCATCACAACAAGTCAGCTTTTGTGACTGGAGACATCAGGCTTATGGCTTTTGCTGATCAAATATCACACTCGTGTAGCCTGATGGGTTACATTTCTTGTTAGAAACATGATGGGTGTTTCATTGATGGATTAGCGAATCGTGCAGATCCTGATCAGACTGTGCGAATGCACAGGCTGATCTGGATCTACACTGTACGCAAAACCATAAGCCCCGTTTCTCCAGTCGTACCCACTTTTAATTCGCAATCAGCCTGATAAGGTTCCAAGAGTTTATTTCTAGATGCACACCTTGACCGTAGGCTGTATTGCTTGCAAAAACAAGCATTCATATTCCATCCACCACGAAAGACAGAATTGCACTGAATACACCAATTGCAGTGCTGAACATGCAATGCTCTCTCATACAAAACTATTTTCATCTGTATGTGTCCTTGCTGATGAACGGACGTAAACTCCTAATCAGTCAATCAATCTATCAGTTAATCGTGCTGTCAGTGTATTCAACTATATTGTAATTTCAGTGATGAGCATGCAATGATACCCCTATAATGACCCGGTATCTGTATATCACCTTGTTGTTGAATGGACATAAAACCCCAATCATGACGTCAACCAATATATCAGTTAATCGTGCCGTCGGTGTATTGTAGTTTCAGTGTCGAACATGCCATGCTACCCCCATCATGTGCATTCCTATCTGTATATCACCTCGCTGTCTGATCAGGATCTGCACTGTTCGTCATTCCATTCATGAACCACATGCCATGCTTCTAACAAGCAATATAAATAGCTGTCAGGCTACAGGAGTGTGCTACTTGATCTGGAGCTACACTGGTCACAAATCCCATAAGCCCCATTTCTCCAGTCACAGCCACATATGACATTACTGGTGAAGGTAAGTAAAACCCAATCAATCATCAATTAATCAATCAATCGCGCTCGCATATTCAGGAACTCGGCTACCAAGGACATCGAGCAGTCGCTGTTATTCGTTGGGGCGGAGACGGGCAAGCTACTGGCTATCCGAGATATTATCAGGAAGGTTAGTACTACTGTTTTATTTCAGGTCTCCTGTTATAAAACTTTGCGTGTGTGTACTCTGTTCTCATGCTCAAAATAGGGAAGTTTGATTGGTCGAGACTGAACTAGACTCAGTCTCTGAGCTGGGCTCAGTCTCGACCAATCACACTTCCTAGTTCAGGGCCTATCATATAAATATTTTGGAGTTTTACCTGTTCTCTTGCTTGCAATCAGGAGCTTTGACTGGTCGAGACCGAGTTTCGACCAATCAAGCTGACAAATTTCAGTTACGAAATTGGAATATGGCCAACCTAGTTCAGAGCCCTTGATTATACAATTTTTAGTAGCCGATTTCATCAAAATCTCTAAGATACACATGTACTTATCTAGCTAAGTATACTTTGAGGGAGTAATCATTTATTTTTCCCGAAATGCATTATTTCATATAAAACTAATGACTGCATATATTTGATGTCAGATTCAAAGTATGCAGAATTATTATACTGAATTTATTACATTATCACAGCCAAAATGGCTGTGATAATGTAATAAATTCAGTATAATAAAAAATAATAAATTTACCCTTAAATTGAAAATTTCTTCCTCAATGTGTACTTAGCAAGATTAGTATACTTTGCAATTTTTGTGAAATCGGCTACTGAGCTTTACCTGTTCTCATGGTCACAGTCAGAAAGTTTGCTTGGTCAATCGGCCAACTACACTTCCGATTTTGAGGATGAATTGAATAAATTATTGTATATAGAGTTTTATAAGCACTGAGTATGAGACGGGACAATAATTTCAAAAATTCATATACAGCTGAATCTCGTTATCTCGATATCGTTTATCTCGATATACCTGCTTATCTCGATATACGTCCCAGGTCCCGGCAAAATCCCTATATATATCTCATTTATTTTACTCCTGATAACTCGATATCGGATATCTCGATATATTGGTTTAGTTGAAGTGGAAATCGAGTCCCGATAGTATGTTTCCTTCACATTTGTATTCTGATATGTCGATGCGAAAATTAAGGGCCCGGCGCCGCTAAGTCTGAATCAGCGCGATTATCTCGGGTAAGTTTTCACACGTCTATAGAAACCAAAGACACCGCCGCCGCTAAAATGCGTTTAAAATTGCATGACCAGTTCAAGCAGTTCACTTAAAACCATAATTAATCGATTAAACTTAATGTGATATCAAATCTTTTTAACAGAAAAATGAATTAACCGGTGTAGCAATAAGTAAATCGTCTGTTAATTACGAAAACAGCTTAGAATAAACCCAAGCCGTGATTTATGAAAACCCATAAATAAAGTAAAGAGGCATTTCTGAAGCGATTTTGTTTGGATTTTTTTTCCGATAAATTTGGCGAATTGTTATCTCGAAGTTCGGATATGTCGATATATTTTCATCAGTCCATTCAACTTCGAGATAACGAGAATGACCTGTAGTGAGTTCTGAACCAGGGAAGCTCCTGATAAACTAGCTCTCGCATGCATTTTCTGTTGCACTGTTCGCCATTTCATCAATGAAACACCGATCATGGTTATAACAAGCAGTATAGATAGGTATCAGGCTGCAGGATTTGCTATTTGATCAGGAGCTACAATGTTCACAGCCACATTTATATTTGACATAATATTAAAAATGACGCCCTACATCTCTGCGTCCATTCAAACCTTCGTGTTACATTCTATCACGGGCAATTTCTCGGTGGCCATGATATACTGCCGTCAGACAGACAGTCTATTCAAAATTTTCCATACAGGGTATCCAGCCACCAGTGTTGGTGTTTGTCCAGTCGAAGGACCGGGCGAAGGATTTGTTCCACGAACTCATATACGATGGCATGAATGTCGACGTCATTCACGCAGAGCGCACACAGCTACAGGTAAGACTATAGTTGTTGAAACTGAATATTACAGGCATCCATGCTGCATCAGAAAGAAATCTTAGCCTTAGCGCATTTGGCCTCACAATTTTAGCCGTGCATGATAACTGCGAGAACATTCAAATGACTGAATTCAACCAAATTCACTATGCCATTACATGAACATCATATTAATTTTGAATTATTTGCAACTGACTGATAGTATGACAAAAAAAATACCCTTCAAAACTACTACCAAGTTGCTGTGAATTCAGATAAAATGCCATATGTGGATTATCATCAAACTGAGTATCTATCGGTGAATTAGAAGCTAAACTGGCCACAAATTCCATACGTCTCAACTCTCCAGAGTCACACTTGTGGATGTCACTTGAGAGATGGGGCTTATGGGTTATGCGACCAGTGTTGATTCAGATCAGCCTGTGCATCCGCACAGTCTGATCAGGATCAGCACTGTTCTCCATTCCATCAATGAAACTCCCGCCATTCGTCTAACAAGCAATGTAGAGCATTATGAGGCTACCAGAGTATGCCATTTGATCCCATAATCAAATCCCATAATTTCTCCAGCCACAGACACAATTCAGTTAATTAACCCTTTATTCCATAAGGATGTTCAGCAGTCTCTTCAACATTAAAGATATAAAGGTGTCATTTATCAGTAACAGGAGACTGTTGTTACTCTCACAGTCTGGAAAACAGTGTAGGAACAAGTCGGATTGCTCATATGAGCAATCTGAACTGTTCCTACACCGTTTTCGAAAACATTTTGTTATGGGGTTGGGGGTGCGTCCAATGTCGTCTCTATGGAGTAAATGGTTCCCCCATGTTTCCACAGCGAGACAACGTGATGAAGAGTTTCCGTGCCGGGAAGATCTGGATACTGATTGCAACGGAACTGATGGGGCGTGGTATTGACTTCAAGGGAGTTAACCTCGTCATCAACTACGATTTCCCCAACACGGCCATCTCGTACATACACAGGATAGGTATGCAGGCACCCAGTGTATGCTGGTATACATAGGCTCATTCATGAGTAATGATTTAATATGATATTTATTTAACAAGTTTACTGATTATACCCCCGGCATACAAAGTATGTCAAGGGGTATATAGTTTTCGTAATTACGTCCGTCCGCGATTTTGGGTATGCATTATTTCTGTAACGGTAAGTCGGATGGACCTCAAATTTCATATACTTCCTTATCATCATCAATTATTTTTCATACCACACTCATGTGGCCTTCATGTCCAAGATCAAATTACTCAGAAATTTGCGTTAAAGTTTTCTGGTACCCATTATCTCTGCAATGGTGAAGGTCAAATTACTTAGAAATTTGCGGTAAAGTTTTTTAAATATTTGCATTAAAGTTTTTATTTGGATGTCCAGGCGGCCGCCGGTGGTATATGTGAGCCCCTGCTCACTTTTTCTAGTTATAATGATGTACAATAATGTAATACACTGCTTTATTACTTTGCAAAAGTCCATTTTATGCCATGTATGCACGATTGAGCTGCTGGAAATTTTTGATACCATTATTGACACATTTGGAAAAGAAATCCACTGTAACTTTGTACAATTAGCTCACTCCTGCAGACTGACGGGAATGTATAATGTTCATTAGAATAAAGTCACAGACTAAAAAGTGAACAGAGGTCCATATTTGGGACATAACTGATATGAATGTCTTCTTTCTACATACATGTTGTTTTGTAACCGCTATTTTAACCCTCGCGAATGATCTTGTATGATGATATACTTTTTCATTTGTTTGAAGTAATTTTTCATTTCTTTGAAGTAATTAAGAAAGGCTGAGTGCACTCTACTGTAACAATATGATACATAATGATTCAACTTCAAATGGTTTAATATATTTACAAGCACTACCATCACACAGTGCTCCAGATAAGGAATTTGTAATTGTGTATTGTCACTCCATCATTTCTGAAGCAATTGAGTATTTCAACATTTTAATTGGGTAAAATAAAATCACACTACTGTTTACACATCGGCACAACAATTATTGAATGCTTCGGAATTAAAACATATCTTGGCATTTCATTAGAATTATCCCCTTGGAGACAATTCTAATGAAATACCAAGATGTGTTTTCATGGAAAAATAAGAAAAATATGCTATATTTGTGGTCTGTTTATTGTTTTCTGCAGCATGATAAAGGTACCACAAATTTTGCATTGCTTTTTGATACTCGCTACTTCTGATTTCAATTGGGTTTTTGGCAATTGTAATTGGGTATTTAAGCAAATACATGTACACAGCTTATCTGGAGCCCTGATCACATTTAATGGACAATTCTTCAATTATCTCACTGGCTTGTCTGAGATTTCGAATGTTCACTATGTTCACTCACTACCAGGTTGCTCTAGTATGATCTCCGTTGGTCTATCTTGTTCATTTAACCCTTAGACCGCTACTCACAACAATTGTCGTCTGCTGTTGCTTTTATATCTTGCCTTATTTCTCAATAAAAACATGGTTTGACAGCACTTCAGAATCATTTCCAGCGGAAATGATTCTGAAGTGCTGTCAAAGCATGTTGTAAATTATTCTAAAGTGCTGTTAAAGCATGTTTTTGATGATAAAAATGGAAAATAGAAAATAAACAGCAGACGACAAAAAAAATAAGATAGCGGTCTAACGATTAATAGCACATCATGAATTGATCTTCTTAATTTAGACTTCTTTCTTAAATTCCTTGTTTTCCACCAAATCTGTTTTTGTTATGGATAAGCAGGGTATATTCAGTACTTAGGTATCTGTGCATTAGTGCACATGGATTGAATTAAACATTCGTGTTACGTGTACTTCTTGAAGCTGTGAAACAAATAGATACCTGATGATGCATTTTGTGATTCATGTTTACCCTCATGTATCCATACAGGTCGGACGGGAAGGGCCGGGAGAGCTGGCAAGGCCATTACATTCTTCACGGAGGATGATGCCGTCAACCTTAGAAGGTATGGTCGCCTTGTGACCGTCGCTTATCATTTGTGTCATTGTGGTATACATTGTGTTTAAAACATGAAATCAGAATATTTCACCAATGCTGTTCCTACACACAAATGTTTGTTGGTGACAAGTGGCAGGTCTGCCATGTATAAAAATACAAAACAAATAAGGAACTTACTCCGTTTGAAACTATTGCAATCCCAGACCAGCCATCTGCGCAGTCTGATCAGGGCCTACTCTGCTTGCTATTGAAAGGAAACATTCTTGTTGCGTGTAATTAAAACAATCTGTATCCGGTTGTGCTAGCTGATGAGAGCAACATTTGTCAAAAACATTGCCTATTGCGAGTCATCTATCATGTCCACCGTGTAAGTTTTATTATCAAATTTGGCTATTGATATTGCTGTTTCAGCATCGCCAATGTAATGAAGACAGCAGGATGTCCTGTGCCAAACTACATGCTGAAAATTAACAGACCTCCCAAGTAAGTTCATTTCAGTAGTTTACCTATACTGACATATATACCTGTAGCCGATTTCACCAAAATTGCAAAGTATACTTATCTTGCACACTTTGAGGGAGAAATTTTCAATTAAAAGATAATTTTATTAATTTGTTATTATACTGAATTTATTACATTATCTCAGCTATTTCCCTTTGGCTGTGATAATGTAATAAATTCAGTATATAATTCTGCATACTTTTAATCATCATCAAATAAATGCAGTCGTTAGTTCTACAGGCCACACTCACTTACTCGAATTCGAAGGGAGATAAAAAATACTTCGAGTTAACCGTAGTTTGACGTATCTGTAGTACGCAACCTGTCGGACAACAAACTATTTTATTGACAGTTAGAACCAAATGATTACTTTCTGATGTAGCCTTGAGTAGTAAATATGATTTATTTTAGCAATTAAATGTACATGGATACATGTTAAATGCTGTTTCTAAGACAAATCATATTTAAACACTTTCGGTTTGTTTACAAATACACATATGCATGTCTGTGTGTAATTAATAGATAACCCGGATGTGGCACACGTGACATGTGCATGTAGCGATATGTACGTATTCAGTTCACCAATGAAATAAATAATAACAAGAACATCATATATGAATTATAATAAATTATACACGGAAACAACACAAAACAACAAGAAATACTGATTTGTAACACTATTATAAATGATTATTTCTGACCAGACTTGATTGTACAAACTAATAATGTTTAGAACATAAAACTCGCCCATTCAATGTTTTGTCCCTATACTGTATAATCTGAATCCACACCAGTTTCGATTGTTGCACTGTATGTAATTACAGTTTTAAATTAAGCACAAAACGTCACATACATGTACACAGTAAATACAGTTAGAATAATATCACAATCGATCCCCATCTGCGACGTCCACTTCACGTAAAAAAATTGTCATGTCTGATTGTCTGTTATGTACGCGGGAAAGGTGCACTAACTTCCGTTTGGTACCCCGTTTAGTCGAGCCTGAACACAGCGCTAATCTAGCTATCCCCTCGGGTTGGGTACCGGGTCCTTCACTAGAATCAGCACTTTGATGTGTAGTAGACATGATTGTGAATTGTGACTGATGCTGTCACATTCGGGAGATATATACACATGATCGAGTGTGAAATATTTCACTAATTTCTAATCGCGCAACTTGTGTTCACTTTAATTAACGTTCGAGTAAAAGCATTTAATGCCAGTCCAATTAAAATAGTTGCCATTTGCTCACCACTTAATGATCACCGACGGTCATTTCGGGAGTCCTGTTTAATCAGTGTCAACGCAAACACCTTTAACTACGGTCTGAATACCACGACAAACTTCTACTTACCTCCGCAAATTGACATTTCGACTTAACGAGTGTGAAATACAGTAGATTTACGTTTTCGGGACCTAAATATACCTTCCAATAAACGGAAAATTTGAGTTATCGAAATTTGACTTAACCGAACTTAGTTATATGGAAAATAATAGGATTTTAAACGGGACCGTGCTAGTAATTCGACGTAACCGGTGATTTCGACGTAAGCGACTTTGAGTAAACGAGCATAGCCTGTATATGAAATAATGCATTTCGGGAAAAATAAATTATTACTCCCTCAAAGTACACATTGCTAGACAAGTATGCTTTGCAATTTTGGTGAAATAGGCTACTGAACTACACTGTATATAACTAGCAATTAAACATGCTTGCAAACATGATTTCTGGTTTCAATGATATCCGACTACACTTTCATCTTTCCGAAATCTGCCTTTAAATTTGTTTTCAATGACAACGCCTCATGGGGCTAGATATACTGGCCGCTGCCACCTCATTCATAAATATATATTTGTTGTATTGCTATTATAATCTATACTGGAAAAGAGAAAGATGGTGACTTGCTGACTGGCAATTCTTAGACTGGCATCTTCACATCTTCGTTGTATTAACTCTTTCACCACTAAGTAACTGGAATGGATTTGGATATGTTAATTTTTCAACCAATCTAACCATCACAAAATGGTTTTCAGACTAGTCCATTTATAAAAAGGGGGTGTTTTTTATATAAAAAAATATGAAAATTGCAAAAAGTGCAGATCCTGATGAGACGGCTCGTCACGAGCCGGCTCTTCTGGATCTACACTTTTTGCCAATACCGCTACACAGGCTTGTGGTATTGAAAGTGTTAAGTGCTTTCCAGTGTTTAGAAGTTTGTTTTGATGGTAATATCTTTACTTGTAGGAAAGTGAGAAAGAAAATGGCCCAAAGTGTTCCGAAGCGGGCTAGAATCTCCACGGTTACGAAATACGACCTTGAGAAAGCAAACAAGAAACGGTAAGCATTTTTCAATTATAGGGCAATAAAATGAAACCAGGAGATGATGAATTCTCTAAAGAATTATCTTGCCTGGTCAGGACCTACGGTGTTTATAAATAGAAGGATGGCGTGTTTCTCTGACTCGATGGCGAACAGTGTAGACCTTGATCAGACTTCGCAGATGTGCAGGCTGGTTTGGGTATGCAATGGTCGCAATGGCCATAAGCCTCATTTCTCCAGTACACATTTTTCTCTCGGCATTACGAAAGCCGGGGTATCCGTGAGCCACAGAGCTCCAGTTAAGGTGCGTAATTTGGGGACAAATTTTTTATTTCTCTATCAAAAACGGCATGTTGGGAGTGCTTTAGAATCGTCTCAATGAGACGATTCTAAAGGACTCCCAACTTGCCATTTTTTATGAAGAAATAACAAAATTTCACCCCATGTTGGTAAAATTACGCACCTTAACTGGAGCTCTGAGCCCCTTATTCAATCATGTTTGAATGTCATTTGTTATGTTAGTATTAGTGTACAATGCTTTGGATTCTATGTCTGACTAGCGGCGTGCGTTGTGTCCTTGAGCAAGACACTTTATCCACACTGCTCCAGTTCACCCAGCTGTAAATGGGTACCGATAATTCGTAGTTGCTCTGTAAATACGAATTACCGGCTTCTCTCAAAAAGTCTCTACCTCCGTTCATTCTCCCATTCTTGGGAGACGGCATGCAAGGTCCTAGAGCCAGTGCCGCCGTTAAATATAAGCAAAAAAAAAAAAAATGTCAAAAGTTATTATCTAATGTTTCAGGAGATATTTTGAAAACAACAAATTGAAGCAATCAGCAACTAACAAGAGATCAGATGGACAAGCTAATGACTCAACACATGAATCAAACACAGCATCACAGAAACTCAAACGGAAACAGCAGGAGAGCGGAGATAACGTCAAGGGGAAAAAATCGAAACTTGACAATGAAATTGTGAGGGATGCAAAATCACCTTCCAATAAGAACACAAAGTCAAAAGGTAGTGTGAAAATCCCACAGGGACAGGGTATGGGTCAAGATGACAGACAGAAGAAAGTAATGGGGAACTTCAAAGTCAGCAAGACGGCAAGCAAGAAAGCGAGTGTACAAAAGGAATCGTGACACAATGAGATATCACTTCATGAGAACCATAATGTCATACAGAGCTCCAGATAAGCTGCGTATTTGCTTAAATACCCAATTAAAATTGCCAAAAACCCAATTGAAATCAGAAGTAGAGAGTATCAAAAAGCAATAATAATTTTATGGTACCTTTATCATGTTGCAGAAAACAATAAACAGACCACAAATATAGCATTTTTCTCTTATTTTCCATGAAAACACATCTTGGTATTTCATTAGAATTGTCTCCAAGGAGATCATTCTAATGAAATACCAAGGCATGTTTTCATTTCGAAGCAAACTATTCAACAATTGCTGTCTGTTGATGTGTAAACAGTAGTGTGATTTTATTTTACCCAATTAAAATTTTGAAATACCCAATTGCTTCAGACATGATGGAGTGACAATACTCAATTAATAAGCAATTATGAGGCAAACTTCTTGATTTCATTGATTAAACATTTTGCTGTCGTGTCATTGATTAACGCTTTCAACCCTATTAAAGTAACTTTAATAGATTGGCCATTTAAATTTTCAGACCAATTCATTTGTCAATTAAAGCGTAATAAAATGAAACAGGAGATGCAGAGGCGTAGGAATCAAATTAATATTGGGGAGGCAGCAGTCGACCCGAGGGAGTGCTAGGGGGGTTCGGGGGCATGATTTTATTGATTAAACATTTTGCTGTCGTGTCATTGATTAACGCTTTCAAACCTATTAAAGTAACTTTAATAGATTGGGCCATTTAAATTTTCAGACCAATTCATTTGTCAGAAAAAGGAATTCAGACCAGTTCATTGATAAAAATTGTCAGTGTGTTTGATTTTATGCCCCCTGTCTCGGTAGTCGAGTGTTTGGACTGTCTGTCCGTGTTTCCGTGTGTCCGGCACATTAAGAAGTTCACCAGAGTTTTTTAAATTCTGTTATAACTTCTATATCCCTTGAAGGATTACTTAAATATTTCAACACATTATACCTGTGGACAAATGCCCTGCTGCCCTTAATATGACCGTGACCTTTTGGCCTTGACACATTTTAATAAGTTCGCTGGAGCTTCTCATTTCTGTCATAACTTCTATATCTCATGATGGATTACTTTAATATTTTGATACACCATACTTGTGGACAAATGCCACACATCAACACTACCCTTAATATGACCTTGACTTTTAGACCTTCATAAATGTGCTTGTGAATACTTACTCACTTTGCCACAGTTTCTCTGATCAGCCATCATGTGCCGAAGGGTCACATTTCTTGTTTAATTACAAAACAAAACGGTGCAGATCCAGATGAGTTGGCTCATTACGAGGCAGCTCATCTGGATCTACACAGTTTGTACGATCCTAAATTTGCACTTACAAACATTTTAGTTGTAAGAAGTTTAGTGAAACGGCCCGCAGGTCTGCATATGTGATGTTTCAACTATGTATTCCAAAGTTTACCGGTATTCAAGTCATGGACTGGGCACAAAATTTATCAACAAAAACAAAGGGAGATAACTAAACAATTATTAACCACTAGTTGTCATTCTTATGGGCAACACACCTCATGGTCGTAGTATTCATGTGTGAAGTTTAATGAAAATATTCCAAATTATAATCAAGTCAGGAGTACCGGTAAACACAAATTCAGTCTGCAAAATAAAACAATGTGACATGTAGTTTCATTAAAATATTCCAAAAAATATTCCAGCTATGTTCCAGACAAGAAAGTGTCTTGGGTGGCAGTCGAACGACATCAAATCCATTATATCACCGACTTTTGTTAGCCATTTCAGTACATCTCCGAGAGGCACGAGAAGCAAGCCACCTATCCAAGCGGGACAGCGTAAGTTTGGTTGGCGGTTGGGTTAGGTTGACAACTTGGTTTGGCGGTAGGGCCAAACCAATTTGTCACCTAACAAAACTGCCAACCAATCTTAGGCTGTCCTCCGTGCTATCAGAACCATCTCTACATTACGATTACACCTACTACAAGTTTGGACTGTGTGTCTGTCCGTGGGTCCAGTTGAGAGTTTCTCAATTCTGTTTAGGCTTGTTGGTCGGGCGAACGCGACGGTGTAAATTAACGGTACGGGTTCCTCCTTATAGGAATGCAAATTTGCCTGGTTTGGCCCTCAGGTATGTTTTTATCTTTGGCTCTTTTGTTACCTGCGAGTTGAATTTTGGTTATTGCCCATTATAAAGGCAGTAAGATTATTACTGATCCTACTGCTTTTGGGAGGGGGCCAAGTTATTCTGGTGTGGCGAGGACCTGGCATCAGGTAAGGATTATTCTGATTTCAGGGCTGAGTATATAGTTTTTTGTCGAGCCCGCTTGCGAGACGGTGATCACAAGTGATCACAATGACGTCCGCGTGTCTGTCTGTCCATCTGTCCATCCGGAATCTAAATACCTTATATCTCTGCAGTCCTAAGTCACATTGACTTGAAACTTCATATGCTTATTGGTCATCATCCATATATGCATGCGGTATGCCACTCGTGCGGTCCCTGTGCCCAAGGTCAAATGACAAGTTTGCGTTAAAGTTTCTGTCAAAATTTGCATTAAAGTTTTCATATACCTACTATCTCTGTAACCGTAAGTCAGATTTGCTTGAAACTTTGCATGCTTAGTGGACATCATCCATATATTCATTATGTGTCCCACCCATGTGGCCCCTGTACCCGAAGGTCAAGGCCAAATGACTTAGACGTTTGCGTTAATATAAAATCTGCGTTTAAATTTTTACATACCTTATATCTCCACAATTGTTACTCCAATTTACTTCCAACTTCCATACTTCCTTTTCATCATCCATATTTTCATTCCATAGCCTGCCCATGTGGTCCACATACCCAAGGTCAAGGTCAAATGACTTTGAAATTTGTGATAAAGTTTTTACATACCTTATATCTCCACACAACACTTACTCTGATTTACTTCCAATATAGGAATGAATGGCCTTTTTGTGGAATTTAGCGGGGTATAAACTTGGAAAAGTCGCGGGAATACTGGACGAAGGCCTCGTCCAGTATTCCCGCGACTTTTTCAAGTTTATATCCCCGATAAATTCCACAAAAAGGCCATTCATTCCTTATAATTCCAGCATTTGAAATAAATGTGTTTATTTTCCGTTTTCTTTTTTTAATTATTTTAACTGCGCCTCACGGTTACAGAAAGTAGTTCGGCATGGGAGTTTACTGGGATATAGATTTTGGACAGAGACTTGCTACGGGCCAATCAAATGTTAGGGAATTGTGTAAATATTTTTGTGCTGGAATTATCATCCAATACTTCTTATTCATCATCCATATTTTCATTCTATAGCCTGCCCATGTGGTCCACATACCCAAGGTCAAATTACTTTGAAATTTGTGTTAAACGTTTTTACATACCTTATATCTCCATAACACTTACTCCGATTTACTTCAAACTTCAAATAATTCTTTATTATCATCCATATTTTCATTTCATAGCCCACCCATGCGACCCATATGCCCAAGATCAAGGTCAAATGATTTTAAAATTTGTGTTAAAGCTTTTACATACCTTATATCTCCACAACCCTTAATTCAAACTTCAAATAAATCCACTCTGAGACCATCAAATGTCTTGGCGGGCTCGACATGCGGGCCGCGGCCATCTGGTTTATTGTAAATATTCAGTTCTGATTTTGAGATGTTCTCCCTATTTGTACATGTATTTGAACATGTACATGTACTTGTACAGGTAATATTTGGGATTTAGTACTAAACCCATTGACCCAGCCTGAAATGACCTTAGCTGGATATATGCCGTTAAACCCCAACAAACAAACAAAACATATATATCCCTTGAAAGATTACTTTGATATTTCCACACATGTCTTGCTATGTAAAATGTAGAATAGCCAGGGTCTACGCTGGTCAAACCCTCGGGTGGGTAGTTTTATTCATTGGTGTGCCATGCCATGTATAAATATTTCATGGAATAGCGGCTATAAACTACTTGCCTATCAGCACCATCTCTACATTAAGATTACACCAGCATTAACCTGTTACATTTGGTATACACTTTTCTGGTTTGGTCCTCGGGTACGTTTATAGCTTTATTGTATGCAAGCGTTGAATCTGGTTTTAGCCATTATAAAAGTAGTAGGATTAATACTAATCCTGTAACTTTCAGGGGCTAAGTGACTGGTTTTGTGAGGACCTGGCACTAGATCAGGATATTATAATTTCATGGCTGAATGTAATTTTTTTCATAAATATTCAGTTCCAAATTTTCCCACACAACAGGTGAAATAGTGGATGGTACCCCATTAACGCGGCCTGTTGACAGGCCGTCAAACACCATTAAAGAAACAATTTGAATACATTTTTAGACATATGAAAATTGTTTAATAACAATGAAAGTACATGTATATATTGTGACCACTGTTTTAACCATCTTGTCAAGATGGCTTAACCCTTAGACCGCTACTCGCAACAATTGTCGTCTGCTGTTGCTTTTATATCTCGCATTATTTCTCAATAAAAACATGGTTTGACAGCAACGGAAATGATTCTAAAGTGCTGTCAAAGCATGTTGTAAATTATTCTAAAGTGCTGTAAAGCATATTTTTGATGATAAAAATGGAAAATAGAAAATAAACAGCAGACGACAACAAAAATAAGATAGCGGTCTAAAGGTTAAATAGTGGTCACAACATACACTTCTGTTAAGAAATAAAGAAAACATTTCTAATTGTCTTATAGTAAAATGGTGTTACCGTATCCACAGAATGTAAAGAGTTAAAATGGCTCCCAGTCCTGTTCTAAAACCCTCGATATGCAGCATTTTCTATGTCTTCATGGGTGCATATAAACATCACGTTGATTGGCTGCCAGTTAAACTTTGATTTTCAGTTCACATCCAAGACCTAAACATATTTTCTGAACGTTTTATAACCTTGGGCCCATCATAAAATGATTATCAAGTGGGAGAATATTATAGAATATGTATGTTTTGTTGGTACAGTGGAACGTCTCTAACCGGACACCCTGGGAGGTCTGGTTTAGAGAAGTTCCACTGTAAAATTCAACGATTCCAAGAAACGCGTGGTGCTTTGTGATCACGAACAGACATACTCAGCGGAGATAAATTGCAATTAACCCGATTACAACTTTTATTTTTGTCCGGTTTAAAGGGGTTCGACTGTAACCAACACAGCCCCAGATCAGCCTGCGCATCCGCACAGTCTGATCAGGGGCTACGCTAGTCGCCTTTTGATCAGACTCTGCTTTTGAATTGAATAACAAGTCTCTGATTGTAGAGGCACACATGATCATCACGGTCTACACTGGCCACAAATATCCTTCTGCCCGTTTTCTCAGTCGGAGACCCAGATAGTTTACCTATCTGGGTCGCTGTCTGATCCCATTGATCCAATTAATGAAATTCACCTATAAAGATCAAGATAAGACGACATCAATATTGTGTAATTGTTTGTGTTTTAGATAAAATTGCATTCAGGTCTCACCTATTGTTGTGAATAAATGCAAGCTTGTAAACTTGTAAATAATTACTATGCGCAATATAATGCCTCTATCAATAAGATATTAGTGTGTGTGTGTCAATAGAAAATAATTACATATGTCCACAATTGGGAATGGGACAATATTTTAGCCAGTGTAGTCTGAACACGCTTTACATTATTAAATAATGTAAACCATGTTCAGACTACACTGGCTAAACACATTTTGTAACCTCCAATTCTGTATGACATTAGCTGTCCCTAACTTGTAGCCGATTTCATCAAAATTGCAAAGTATACTTTCCTAGCAAAGTATACTTTGAGGGAGAAATTTTAAATTTTAGAATAAATTTATTAATTTTTATTATACTGAATTTATTACATTATCACAGCCATTTTGACTGTGATAATGTAATAAATTCAGTATAATAATTCTGCATACTTTTAATCATCAACTTTATGCAGTCGTTCGTTCTATATGACATAATGCATTTTGGAAAATATACATGATTTCTCCCTCAAAGTATACTTTGCAATTTTGATGAAATAGGCTACTGGACCTGTCATCTGAGAGCAGTCACCTGACCTAACGGCTCGAGTGACACCTTGGTACAACAGAACCCATCTAAACCAGACACATGTAAACCCTATTTTGATGGATTTACCTCAAGTTTATCTCTATTGATAATGTCTGTTTATGATTGCAAAGCACATGACAAAACGGGTCTTAGAGTTCATATAATTCTGAATTGTTGTGGAAACTCTCGAAAACTGACATCCTGGCCCACCCAAAAATACTAAAAATTACCACTCGCGACGGCGTAACTTAACGGTATGGGTTCTTCCTTATAGGAATCGCGATATGCCTTGTTTGTAAAAATAGTAAGATTATTACTGATCCTACTGCTTTTGGTAGGGGGCCCAAGTGATTCTGGTGTGACGAGGACCTGGCATCAGATCAGGATTATTCAGATTTCGGGGCTGAATATATAGTTTTCTTTTTATTGTAAATATTCAGATTTGATTTTGTGATCCCCCCCCCGCCATTTGTACAGGTAATATATGGATGGGAGTTAGTACTAAACCCATTGACCCGGCCTTAAATGACCATAGCTGTTGATAGGCCGTTAAACCCCAACAAACACTAGATGGCCGCGGCCTGCATGTCGCGCCTTGTGGCGAGGCATGGACACTAAAAAAAAAGATATAGTATAACAAAAGACTTAACCAAAAAACTTAACCAAAAACTTTAACCGGACACACGTACGTACGTACGTGCGCCAAAGAGCCAACTATATCGCGCTTTCCGCAAGCAGGCGCGAAAAAAACTTTAACCAAAAACTTGAAAGTAATTTGACCTTGACATTGGGCACAGGGGCCGCACGGGAGGGGGTAGAATGAAAATATAGATGATGATAAACACCCATGTGAAGTTTCAAGGTAATGGGCAAAGCAGTTGCAGAGATATAGTATAACGAAAGACTTTAACCAAAAATCTTAACCAAAAACTTTAACCAAAAAACTTAACCAAAAACTTCAGTAATTTGACCTTGACATTGGGCGCAGGGGCCGAACGGGAGGGGGTAGAATGAAAATATAGATGATAAACACCCATGTGAAGTTTCAAGGTAATGGGCAAAGCAGTTCCAGAGATATAGTATAACGAAAAACTTTAACCAAAAAACTTAACCAAAAAAGTTAACCAAAAACTTTAAACCAAAAAACTTAACCAAAAAACTTAACCAAAAACTTTGACCAAAAAACTTAACCAAAAACTTCAAAGTAATTTGACCTTGACATTGGGCACAGGGGCCGCACGGGAGTGGGATAGAATGAAAATATAGATGATGATAAACACCCATGTGAAGTAAAGGTAATGGCAAAGCAGTTGCAGAGATATAGTATAACGAAAAACTTTAACCAAAAAACTTAACCAAAAACTTTAACCAAAAAACTTCAAAGTAATTTGACCTTGACATTGGGCACAGGGGCCGCACGGGAGGGGGATAGAATGAAAATATAGATGATGATAAACACCCATGTGAAGTTTCAAGGTAATGGGCAAAGCAGTTGCAGAGATATAGTATAACGAAAAAACTAACCAAAAAACTTAACCAAAAACTTTAACACAAAACTTAACCAAAAAACTTTAACCAAAAAACTTAACCAAAAACTAAAAATTGAACCTTAACATTCGGCACAGGGGGCACGTAGTTAAATGATGATGATAAACACCCATGTGAAGTTTCAAGGTAATGGGCAAAGCAGTTGCAGAGATATAGTATAACGAAAGACTTTAACCAAAAAACTTAACCAAAAACTTTAACCAAAAAACTTAACCAAAAACTTAACCAAAAACTTTAACCAAAGAACTTAACCAAAAACTTATTGCCTCTATATTTTATGGAAAGGTATATATCTCTGGTAGCTGAAAGATGTGAACCCTCCCCAGGCAAACCTATTTGCAGCTCATAAAAAGACAAAAAAACAATCTGAGTAACTTCCAATAACAGATAGATAAAACATATCAACTGATCTAGACCTTGAGCCAGCAATACCCCCCCCCCCCTCCCCCCATGTTGGATTTTTTGTGAGTATGATTTTCGGATTCAGTAGCCTATTGTCTATCAATCATGGTTGTCTTCGCTCAAAAAACTGCTTGATGAACAAATGGCGGCCATTTTACAAGATGGCCGCCAAACAGTATTATATTGTGTTATTAAGGACAGTTAACTTTCAGTCTGATCAATATTAACCGGGTAAATTGCTATAATTAAGACAATTTGAATGTAAAATGATTTAGAATACATCTTACATTTAATTACATCCGTAAATGGCAATATATTTCAAAATGGCTGCCGAAATAGGCTGTTTTACAACATTTTTCTGGGAGTTGTGTGCTGTTAGGAACAAATACAGACATTCATAAAGTAGTCCCAGCAAAGAAGGCTAAAAAATCACCGAGATTAGACAAAAAGGTTAACAAAGGTTTCTCATCAGAAATACATTCACTGGCAGTATATAATGACACAAAAAAAAATTGCACCCATGGCAAATGCCAATTTTCAGCACAAATCCAAGATGGCCGCCATATTTAAAGGTACATTATTAAAATAACATTTATTTTGTACTAAGCAATATAAAAACATGTTTGATGTGTTCTTTCCAATTATCATTAGGATACCGATATGCTTTCCAATAATTCTCAGGATGTCGGATGTCATTCATTAAGGTCAAGGTCAAATTAAAAATTCACAAAAAATAAACCAAAATCCAGTAAATTTTATATATTTACAGCTCCTAACAACATACAATAATTGTTCACCATCTTTTCACATGTTAGTCTTTCATTTACTGTCACTTTTTAGGTCAAGGTCATATCTCGGGTCCAGGTAGATGTCGAATATACATCTCGAATTGAGCCGAAACCGGTAAATATTTTATATCCATAAGCAATTTTTATGTGTAACATATAATTCGAGAACAATTACAGCTAATTTACACTACTAGCTATTTAATACAGTATTTCCGCCACGGAAGCGGTGTCGCGACTGCCGATGCATTTGACCATAACATGATCATGGGCATGTGCTAAGGCAAGCATGACAGGAACCGTCAGAGAAGTGCATGCTTAAAACACGAAAAAGGTCAAGGTTGAATTTTTGTTTTGACATAAAAATATGGCTAAGTGGTTCCCTATCCATGTGAAGGTACAAAATGTCATGGTTTAATGGGGCACGAGTGTGTTCCAAATGCTCACATGTATCAAGTGTCCAAATATTGAAGCAATCCGTCACGTAATATTAAAGTTATACCATGACGACAAAGCTTGTACACACTTTTTGACATTTCGGACGACGACGGAAAAGCGGCGACTAAAGTCGTGTCTTCTACTAAAGCAGGCGCGACAATATTACTATTTAGAGGTGCAATAAGCATGGCTGTTATTCCCATCGCCAACAACAGCTAACCACGACTACATGAGATCCAGGAATGTTAATTCAAAGTCGGCAATCATTCTTGCATACAAAGTTGAAAACGAGTACTGCGGAGACTTTTTTTAGTCCGACTTGAATATTAATATTCAAGCCATTTCCCCAGTAATTGTCCTTACTGTGTGCCTGTTACTGTGGGGTAGCATTCACTCGACGCTTAGTGGGTGGCAGGTGGGAGTATGCGATGGGTAATTTAACGATCGGTGTTCATCCTTACTGGAATCCCGACTGGAGACCTGGTTTGGCCCTCACATACGTCTTTGGCATTTTGTATGTGACAGTTGAATCTGGTTGTACCCCTTATGCGAGTATTACGATTATTCGTAATCCTATTTTAGGGGAAGGGGCCAAGTGACTTTGGTGTGGTATGGACCTGGCACCAAGTCCGGTTATTCTAATTTCAGGACTGAATATATTTTTTCTCGATGTAAATATTCCGTTCTGATTTTTGGATATTCCCCCAATGCAGCAGGTTGAAATGGGATCGAAGCCGTTTTCCCGGCCTTACATGACCGTAGCTGTTGATAGGCCGTTAAACACCAAGAAACAAACAAACAAACAATCGTCGCTTCATCGTATACTGAAAAGAGGGGTGAATGGGGGCTGCTAACAGGGCACACAAAATGAAATTTGCATATGCATGTAACAGCATCTGTAAAAAGTGATAATAGTTAACAGATCTATATATACATAGCAAGTGCTGATGGCTGGCATCATGTCATCCGGTGGCCTAGCCCATGATTGTGGATTCAATGAGAGCGCATGTTTGCTTTTCCTTCTCTCAAGCCATACATGTGCTGAGATTCGTCACCGATATTGCAGGTTCTTACGAATACAGGAGCTGGTCATCATGCCCTCTGGTCATCAACGTGTGACATGATATGGACGATACACGGACATTTCTGCATGTCTTTGTTCAGCTGGAATCGTTCCAAACATCAGATGAGCTTGTGAGTCACTCAACAGAGTTAGTCACATACAAGGCAATGAATGCCGATGGGGCCCAACGTATCGCATATGAGAGTCTTGCTTCCATGGTCGGTCATTCTGTGTCAGAATACAAGGTTTCCCAGAAGAATCAAGTAAATACTTTAGCCTCAGCTGTATATGCGAATACATTGGCGGAACGAATTGATGGATGCCCAGCATATGTTTGTCACATACATCGTCGACTCCCTCTTCCCGATCTATTCGACATCCCATGCACATGCAAACTGGCGACAAGCGGATCGATCTCGTACACCATCTTGTAAAGCTTGTCCTTGAATGCATTGTCACGGCTAGTCTAGAAATGGCCTTGCAGTGTCTTGTATATATGGGAGGTTTCTTGTTCTCTATTTTATATATCACAGCTCTGTTAGTTGTGCTGTGTGATTGCTGTAGAGCGTCTCCCCGTGTTTGTAACCAATGCTACTATTATTTCCAACCCATTGGTGATCTCTTGAGTATGGTTTTCCTTTTCATTCAATATTATATTGCTATATTATATGATTTATCTATTTATTATACATATACATGTATTGTGATAGTTTAGTTTGTACTTGGTTCATGGATATCCTGTGGGTGTCTTGTTCTCTATTTTGCTTCACAAGTTATCCTAGCCTAAGCATTCCTCCAGTTACTCAAAGATATGTGTGATATATGTTCAACATGTACGCAGCAACTATGGTCGTGCATGTATTGTCTTTGATGGATATCACGGCTCCAGCACTAAGAACGCAGTCCATCACCATCAGACAGGATACTACGTTGGTGCATCAGTCACATTTTCTGATGAAATGCATTAATCGATTGGGGGAAAAGGACTTTTCTTGCTAAAATAGATAACAAAATACCCAAAGGAGACCAATGAACCCATGTAAAGAAGAGACTAACACAATACATCATGATAAACACGGACAACGCTTACAGCGGTGGTCAATGAGCCTTCAACGCCGGACAAACATGCATTCCACGACCAGCCGTCGGACAAAAATAAAGAATTATCACAACAAAAAGTAACCCCAATATACATGAAAGATAATCTTGTAAATATAACTACATGTACATAAGGAAATTTGACGACACAAAAAGACTCAAGTCCTAAAAGAACAGACGACATGGCTAAACTGTAGTACTATGACGGGCCCCGTCACGAGTTATACAGGACAATCCATCATAACAATACACTAAACAGCCACTTAGTATGCTTCTTGCAGAGGATATGGCCAAATCAGCCATCGATGACGAGTATGCCCTCGGAGATGCAGGTTACAAAATTGGCATGTTGGTATGAAAACAACAGTAGTTATTGCAGTAGATTGCGACATATTTCAGCTAATGGAATATCATGCAGGTTATTATAGTGAAAACATATATATGATTGTATCAAAACAGAGGTTATGCATCACATCTTTTGACCAAAAATCTGGATCCATTTCTTGCAGAAGCTCTGCCCTTCTTGCATGCTATTAGCAGGTGTGACACAATGCCGAGACCGTTTGGTACTGGCAAAGTGACTGTCCTGACAAAGTAAGCAGCTCTGAAACAACCCACTACCGTCTTCATGAATGCATCACGACGGCAGGAAAGGATGCCCTGTTTGTTATATATGGGTGTGCATCCTCAAGTATTTGCGCCGCAAGATTGGCTACGTTTCAGATAAAGGTGGCTACCTCAGCTGATTACGTGTAACCAGAGAAGGTTCCGCCAACGAAAGATGCTGCTGCTCTGCACAGTCATAGGACTTGCCACCAGATTCCGGTGTGCCGTGGTAATAATCTCTCCATATGGAATGGGATTGGGCAACATCTACAGTTGGACTTGTGCCTGTCTAAATTGCACTGCTACCGGTATCAGAAGACGGCTCAGAATTATAAGGTGCAATTGCAGTGGACAGTGAGACAAGAAAAAGTGCACATGTCACAAGAATGAGTTGCACTCCCAGCATCGTAGGAGGGTATTGAAAAGTGGTGCGGCCATACCGTCGATCGAGCAAAGTTCGTGATAATGCTAATGATAATTCGTGATAATGTCCGGGGAACGGTTACACGAAACACCAAAATACACCCAAATATAGTCTAAATACATATAAATATATCACAATTACACCATAGATAGTGGGAAATACATGCAGATATAGTTTAATATATATAAATATGCCACAAATACACCCTCAAACATATCAGTGTATGCTCTCATTACGTTATCAGAATGTGTATAACCTATTTGATGTATCAGTGTAGATCCTGATGTTTATTATTGTCCGCCCTTTTTGGGATATTTTTGAAATATACATCGCATTTCCTGCGTTCTGACGCATTTTGGAGCAAAAAAAACCCCAATAAACAATAAATTCACAACGTGAACGTAGAAACGTGCCTTGTAACTTGTAAAAAATCTTTACTCGGCGGATTTTAGGGGGGGGGGGGGCGCGCGCCGGGTACGCCCCCCCCCCTGAATCCGCCTTTGACAAATACACCCTGAAACGTAGGCTACCAGTGTGAACATCGGCTTACCTCATCAAACATTATATGAGCCGCGTCGTGCGAAAAGGTGCCTTATGGCGAAAATGACGTTATCGAGTAAATGAGGTCGGAAACGTCGCTTCCATTTACGCTTTTGACATAGCTGACGTCGTTGTTGACAGCTGGTAATGACAGACGATATAAGTGTATTATCGTGTGATAGTCGGTGTACCATTAGCGAAACAAACCAATTGTATGTAGACCATTGACTGTTTTAATTACCATTTTATGCCAAAATATAAATGTACGTTCTCGGGGCTATGACAATAAATGATCAGCAACGAGTAATGTTGAGTAGCATGTGAGCTGGTGGTGTCGGCAGCCCAGTTCGCGTATGGACCCGATAAATGTTGTTTTTTTTTGTTAGTATATCGTTTACCGAGATTTTACATACATGTATGTACAGTAGATATGTGATATTATATGGATAACATGTATAAACATTACAGTACACGTTACATAGCGTCTCCCTTGCTTTATACGCGTATCTGTTTCTGATTTAATTTCATTTATGCATCTGATGTCACTTTGTCGCATCGACGTTGTTTTGACAATACGTACGTTACGTCGTCGTTATCAATATTTGCGGACAGCGGACCGCACGAATCGTGACGTTTTCGTGCTACAATTGTACTCACACAGAAACTTCTCTTTGTTTCATCACAATGCACATATTTATCCACTACATGTATATTATTATTAATATATACTTAGCGATATTTCCAAACATTTATATTTAATTTATAAGTAGTATAAGAAACAATGACCATTCGTTACAACGGCACACGTCGCCGGTAAATGATATATCCGACGTCATGTAAAGTCCACAGGTGGAAGACTCGGACCTAGGACCCAATATGGGGGCAGCCATTGTCGTGCTGCGCCTAAACGGCGAGTACGACCAAGAAAATAGTGCCCTGTGCCAACTTATCCTATGGCGTTTTGGTCTGCCTTGCTTTGTATCTAAAACTCTACATATACTCACAGACCTAGAATAAATTGGGTCTGTGATATACTATTTTCTATAGTTGTCACAGTTTTATGCTCAGTTTATCAGTTAAATTTTGGAAAATACGAATCAAGACATTTCGTGCGTATGAATACAGCAGCTATTATATTAGCTTTAGGTCTTACGGGACAGGGACAGTACGTACGGAGATAGCTACACAAAATTGCCTCCGATATGTTATTTGACCCGTTCAGAAATTTCAAAATGTAGTTAACTTTATATTTCATACCTTTAAACAAATAATGTTTGATGTAGAACTAGTAAATTGCCAAAAATAATAGAACAGGGAAATCATTTTCCCATGGCATCCATATTTTCTCTAGTTGTTGTTCAACATAACGAAATGAAGCTTTCAAAATACAAGATATACATGTAAATGTCAGATAAACACATTGAGACGGTAAAATAACCAATTTTTGCATGTGTATGTTCTTTAATAATACTTTGTTGATACAGCTTTGACAGTTATGTATCGCTAACATATCAAACACGCCAGATAACCGATTGGAAAAATCACTCTTCCATGCGTTACATTAAAGAGATGGGGTTAAATTGCTACGCTCGCGAGAGGTATGGAGCGGGGTAGCAATTTTGTTTCTAGTACGGAGCTAGCATTAAAAAAAAGAGGGGGGGGGGTGAACGATTTTCTATATATTTCAGTATTGACCCTGCCAGTTACACCAGTGTGATTTACAAACTTACCCCACACACTGATCAGTTTTTGTGGAGATCACATATTTCAGTACTTTCAGTACTTTGATATATATCTAGTTATCTAGTTTTGTATACAGAGATGCGAATAATTTTCTTTTCTGGAAAATGAAAGGTCTGAAAAGTGTGCGGCCATGGCCGCACGGCCGCACCCGTTGTTACGCCTATGACTCCACACCAGCATGTGGACAGTTCGAGGGAAATACTTGCTGGAATGGAATACATGTGGAAAGCCAATGTGATGATGATGATCTGGCATTTATAGACAAATAAATAAAGGAGTATGTGAAGTAAACTTCATTGCGTATAAACAGTAATGTATCGTGTAGTACTTACATTGATCAGGTATACCAAACGGGTAAGACTTGTAGAGTGTTGAAATATGACAGTTCGGCATAGTTCGGCATAGTGTGCCGATTTAAGCAGTTTAGTCAGATTTTCATCAAATTTTGTATGTACGACTATGTTATACATGCACACAATGATATGTACAATCAAAAGGTATCACAAATAAAGAAACGTGTACCCCTATGTTTTATACTGTTTGTTTCTTCGTTGATATAACATGTACATTTTCACTAATTGGTATAAGTGTGGCTTCTTATGGTCATATTTGACATTGCATTTGTCCTTAGCGCATGACCATGTCCTTTTATCTGGATCAAATGCCTCAGAAAACAAATGATCATTCTTGCTGTAGTTGCTGCAATATATACAGCGTGATTAAATGTCAAAAGGGAGCATTTAATATAAATATGTGTTCAGATTATGGTTTAATTCGCTTATAGTTTACATTGACCTTGACCTTAACACATGACCTTGACATCTGATAACCCCTTAATTGTCAGCAAATTAAAGGGTATCATAAATTTAGTTGGAAAGACGACATGAACTGTAGTTTTATGATGCTTACCACTAATGATATATATCAGTTTAACTATTAGAACTAATGAATTGGCGGCCATCTTGGATTTAAGCCGAATAATCCAATTTGCCATGAGTGGAATTTGGTGGATTTTTTTTCCTGGTATAATAGCCGGCCACTGGACCCATTTCAGGTTAGAAAGCTTTGTTAACATTTCTGTCCAACCTAAGTTGTTAATTGCCTGGACTAAAGTTGAAACACATATACATTGCTTTCCCTCACAAATAAATGGAAAATACAGGAGATAGTGATGCAATATCCTTCCACAATTGTCAGAACAGTCCAAATGGCGGCCAGAATGTTCTTGTTTTGTTCTATTCTTTACTGTATGGCGTTGTTATAAACAGCAGTTCATGCACCTATTACATGTATACATACCAGTTTGAGGTGTAGGGGGGGGGGGGGGGGGGGGGGGTGCGCCGGGTACGCCCCCCCCCCCCCTGAATCCGCCTTTGACAAATACACCCTGAAACGTAGGCTACCAGTGTGAACATCGGCTTACCTCATCAAACATTATATGAGCCGCGTCGTGCGAAAAGGTGCCTTATGGCGAAAATGACGTTATCGAGTAAATGAGGTCGGAAACGTCGCTTCCATTTACGCTTTTGACATAGCTGACGTCGTTGTTGACAGCTGGTAATGACAGACGATATAAGTGTATTATCGTGTGATAGTCGGTGTACCATTAGCGAAACAAACCAATTGTATGTAGACCATTGACTGTTTTAATTACCATTTTATGCCAAAATATAAATGTACGTTCTCGAGGTTATGACAATAAATGATCAGCAACGAGTAATGTTGAGTAGCATGTGAGCTGGTGGTGTCGGCAGCCCAGTTCGCGTATGGACCCGATAAATGTTGTTTTTTTTTGTTAGTATATCGTTTACCGAGATTTTACATACATGTATGTACAGTAGATATGTGATATTATATGGATAACATGTATAAACATTACAGTACACGTTACATAGCGTCTCCCTTGCTTTATACGCGTATCTGTTTCTGATTTAATTTCATTTATGCATCTGATGTCACTTTGTCGCATCGACGTTGTTTTGACAATACGTACGTTACGTCGTCGTTATCAATATTTGCGGACAGCGGACCGCACGAATCGTGACGTTTTCGTGCTACAATTGTACTCACACAGAAACTTCTCTTTGTTTCATCACAATGCACATATTTATCCACTACATGTATATTATTATTAATATATACTTAGCGATATTTCCAAACATTTATATTTAATTTATAAGTAGTATAAGAAACAATGACCATTCGTTACAACGGCACACGTCGCCGGTAAATGATATATCCGACGTCATGTAAAGTCCACAGGTGGAAGACTCGGACCTAGGACCCAATATGGGGGCAGCCATTGTCGTGCTGCGCCTAAACGGCGAGTACGACCAAGAAAATAGTGCCCTGTGCCAACTTATCCTATGGCGTTTTGGTCTGCCTTGCTTTGTATCTAAAACTCTACATATACTCACAGACCTAGAATAAATTGGGTCTGTGATATACTATTTTCTATAGTTGTCACAGTTTTATGCTCAGTTTATCAGTTAAATTTTGGAAAATACGAATCAAGACATTTCGTGCGTATGAATACAGCAGCTATTATATTAGCTTTAGGTCTTACGGGACAGTACGTACGGAGATAGCTACACAAAATTGCCTCCGATATGTTATTTGACCCGTTCAGAAATTTCAAAATGTAGTTAACTTTATATTTCATACCTTTAAACAAATAATGTTTGATGTAGAACTAGTAAATTGCCAAAAATAATAGAACAGGGAAATCATTTTCCCATGGCATCCATATTTTCTCTATTTGTTGTTCAACATAACGAAATGAAGCTTTCAAAATACAAGATATACATGTAAATGTCAGATAAACACATTGAGACGGTAAAATAACCAATTTTTGCATGTGTATGTTCTTTAATAATACTTTGTTGATACAGCTTTGACAGTTATGTATCGCTAACATATCAAACACGCCAGATAACCGATTGGAAAAATCACTCTTCCATGCGTTACATTAAAGAGATGGGGTTAAATTGCTACGCTCGCGAGAGGTATGGAGCGGGGTAGCAATTTTGTTTCTAGTACGGAGCTAGCATTAAAAAAAAAGAGGGGGGGGGTGAACGATTTTCTATATATTTCAGTATTGACCCTGCCAGTTACACCAGTGTGATTTACAAACTTACCCCACACACTGATCAGTTTTTGTGGAGATCACATATTTCAGTACTTTCAGTACTTTGATATATATCTAGTTATCTAGTTTTGTATACAGAGATGCGAATAATTTTCTTTTCTAAAAAATGAAAGGTCTGAAAAGTGTGCGGCCATGGCCGCACGGCCGCACCCGTTGTTACGCCTATGACTCCACACCAGCATGTCGACAGTTCGAGGGAAATACTTGCTGGAATGGAATACATGTGGAAAGCCAATGTGATGATGATGATCTGGCATTTATAGACAAATAAATAAAGGAGTATGTGAAGTAAACTTCATTGCGTATAAACAGTAATGTATCGTGTAGTACTTACATTGATCAGGTATACCAAACGGGTAAGACTTGTAGATGTGTTGAAATATGACAGTTCGGCATAGTTCGGCATAGTGTGCCGATTTAAGCAGTTTAGTCAGATTTTCATCAAATTTGGTATGTACGACTATGTTATACATGCACACAATGATATGTACAATCAAAAGGTATCACAAATAAAGAAACGTGTACCCCTATGTTTTATACATGTTTCTTCGTTGATATAACATGTACATTTTCACTATTTGGTATAAGTGTGGCTTCTTATGGTCATATTTGACATTGCATTTGTCCTTAGCGCATGACCATGTCCTTTTATCTGGATCAAATGCCTCAGAAAACAAATGATCATTCTTGCTGTAGTTGCTGCAATATATACAGCGTGATTAAATGTCAAAAGGGAGCATTTAATATAAATATGTGTTCAGATTATGGTTTAATTCGCTTATTGTTTACATTGACCTTGACCTTAACACATGACCTTGACATCTGATTAACCCCTTAATGTCAGCAAATTAAATGGGTATCATAAATTTAGTTGGAAAGACGACATGAACTGTAGTTTTTATGATGCTTACCACTAATGATATATATCAGTTTAACTATTAGAACTAATGAATTGGCGGCCATCTTGGATTTAAGCCGAATAATCCAATTTGCCATGAGTGGAATTTGGTGGATTTTTTTTTCTGGTATAATAGCCGGCCACTGGACCCATTTCAGGTGAGAAAGCTTTGTTAACATTTCTGTCCAACCTAAGTTGTTAATTGCCTGGACTAAAGTTGATGAAACACATATACATTGCTTTCCCTCACAAATAAATGGAAAATACAGGAGATAGTGATATCCTTCCACAATTGTCAGAACAGTCCAAATGGCGGCCAGAATGTTCTTGTTTTGTTCTATTCTTTACTGTATGGCGTTGTTATAAACAGCAGTTCATGCACCTATTACATGTATACATACCAGTTTGAGGTATACAAATCAAATCATTTCATAACATATACATATCCAGGTATACAAAGCTACAATTATATATTCAAAATGGCCGCCAAAATGATCAGATGTTCAATAATATTGATGATGAAGCTGCAGTGTTCAAAATGGATTGACTGTTGACAATGAATACAATGTTATTAGTGTTAACGAGCACACTTCTCACAAGTAAGCGAACATGATGATCATTGGCCAAAGCAGTATGTAGTATGGTGTGATGAATGGCATGTGTATGCGTATTGCAAACATGCATGGCTTTCTCCCACATTAAGCATCCCGCATATGTCTTCACATGTGACAATAATTTAAATTAACCCTTGGTCGTGAGTTGCACTGGAAAATATACAATATATACATGGCAACGGTATGATTTTCATGCAGTCACTGGTGTAATCAGTTCTACATTAACCACTACATGTGCTGTATTCATTCTTATAATTAAACATTATTGAAACTAATACGCCAAAAACCTAACAATATACAGTGTCACCATGACTGTCGGAACAGTTTCAAGATGACCATCAACATCGTCGTTTTTGCAATTATTAGATGTGATATTTACAGATCTATATGTACTTTTAATACAGCTTAAATTTCTAAAAAATATTTGATCATACCCTTAGCCCGAGGAGGTCCCGCATCTTGCGATGACACCAAACTCTGCTAGCCCATGACATATACTCGAATACATGTATCTGGTTGCTATAGTAATTGAATATGATCCATCAGCGGTGTAATAAATTTGAAAGACAATCATAGGGTTTGGTATGCGGATTCAATACCACATATGGGTATATGGATGCAAAGACGTTTCTATTAGCTACAAATCTGCATTCAGTAAAGAAATGTGCACATGGTACATGCTTATAGAGTTGTTATCATTATAATGACATTGCCTGTTCTCAAATAGAGAAATATATATTCCGACGACACCAACGAGCCAGCAAAATACACAACTGTGGTACAATGCGGCAGAAAATGCCTTCCACAAACCTGATCCTTACCGCCTGCGTAAATAGTTAGAATGCCATGAAGACAATAGATTAATTGCATAGTAAAATTCAAAGTTTAATGTGTCTCGATAGATGCTATGTGATATTGTTTAGTTGAACATGTTGATACATTGCATAATATGTCATGGAGATACGTTATCATTCATGGGGATTTAAACGTATATTGATGGTCCTATGAGTGTGTGTGGCTACACGTGGTAGATGTGCATACTTCGTAAACTGGACTAGATTGATGTTTCAATACCTCGAAATGGCTTTTTCAGACTACATACATACTGATATTGGCTTGTATATATAGTTATATAATTATATACATGAGCTTGGAGGACATATACATATTTCCAGAAGTCATACATACGTTTAGCCATATTTGTCAAATATTTATTTCGGCACAGTATGAAATGCAAATACTACATTTAAGCGATGTACATGCACTTGTATATATGAAATATGTAATGCTGCTGCTATCCGAATGTTATGCAGGTATATGCCATTCGGAACTATTACAAGTTGATTACAAACCTACATCCTGTTTGTTTTTTTGTAATTTGACACAACAGAATAACACGTGTGCTATAATTAAGAACACCGAATGTTGAAACATATTGGACAAAATGGTTTACGTATGCGTTCATAACAGCTACCGATATATGTATATAGTGGATATATTTGAAGAGCATAATTTTAATGTTTATGCATGCTTTTAGAAAGATCTTCAATGTCTTTGTTTATATGAATATTATGAAATGGTATATCAACCTTACAGGTTATCAAATGTCACTATTATGAAACCATGGTTAACTATTTACTTACAACGACTCACTTACAAAATACAATATCGTCATGGGTGCCTCTCAAATAAGACTAATAGAGAATGTATTAGGCAATGGCCATGATGCATGCACTGGTGTGCACTTACACTGGTAATGGATGACGGTCATACATATTGGAACACACATGTTCTCGTATGACACATAGTGTATTTCAGTATTCATACAACTTATGCAGTTTTACTATATACATGATTTTATTATAAGTACAGGTGCCAACTACACATTTAATACGGACTCGGAATAGGTTGAGGGAATATTATTGGAATGCACGATAAATAGTGTGTACATTATGTGGAACCGGGATATATCTCAGTTTCATCAGTTCTACTACTTAATTTAATTTGATTTTTATGTCACACAAAAAACTCATTTACTTGCTGGCTGTCATCTTGAAAGTGTATAACAATATATGTGTCCTGTTTTACTCCAGCTTAGCTGCTCGTATTATTTACAGCTATCTTAATGTTCTGTATTTTAGTATTTACTGTGTCATACATGGAGTAATATGTGCTACAAATCATCCATTCAGCATGGTAGAAAAGGTATATTTTCTATATCCAATTTGCAAATTAGTACCTATGACCTATACTATTGACAGTAATAATTATATTTATTTATTTATTTTACTTAATGGTGTTTAAAGGCCTGTCAACAGATGAGAGTAATAACTATATGTATCAGAGATGGTCATGTTGGAATACACAACATAGTAAACACGGTAATTGTCATCGTTGCATACATATGAAATGGACATATAGAGAGACGAACAGACATTGATTCTGTATCTGAAATGTGTGTGGATAACTAATATGTGGCTGTGACTGGAGAAATGGGGCTTATGGGATTTGCGACCAGTGTGGCTCCTGGTGTTCATGTGAACCTTTCATAAGTATCTGGCAGCATATAAAGTAAGAAACCGGTCATTGTAAATTCAGTGGGTGGGGAATATATAGTTAAAACTACTTTGTTTTAACATTGCATCATCTGCTGTAGCCATTATGTAATCAGCATATGGGCATTCACTATATATTGAAAACACTAGTAAGTACAATTACCATTGATACAATTAATAGCCTGAGAGAGATTTGCGTAATGAGACATATAGCGTAGTTGTTACCATCGAAGCGGACGGACAGATGGACGAACACTCGGACACATTGTATCTGAAGTGTGCATAGATAGCTATCAGTAGTGCCTAAGTAGTTGCATATGCATTTAAACAATGTGTAAGTAAGTGACAGTGCATAACATAAATAAAATTGTAAAATTCCCATTGTAAAATGTGTGGGTGGGAATGGTGAAAAATACTTTGTTTTTAACATTGTATTATAGGCTGCAGACATCAGATAATCGGCATATATGCAATTAACCTGTCTAATAAACACTACTAGGTACCATTGACACGAAGAAAATACAAAAGTACCATACTTTTATGGAGTTATTAAGGTAAGTGTTTAAGCATTCAAATGCCCCCGGAACCCCCCTAGCCAACTCCCTCGCACCGCTCAGTCGACGAGCGAGCATACCTCGGTCAAGTTCCATGTGGCCCCCCCCCCCCTTGGTGAAATCCTGGATCCGCCACTGTATTAATTGAACATTATTCCATTGTATAGTTTTGAATACACCAGAAAACATACAAAACTGCCATATCAATAGTTTCTAATCATAAAAAACAGTCGATTTTCGGTGAAAAATGTGATTTTTCACAATTGCGAAAAGTCTGAGGGTGGTATACCAGGGGTCGGGGGTGGGGGGGGGGGTGGGTGGGTTCCATTTCTGGCTGACAGCCTAATCATGATAAGCTCGAAGAACATGACCCTCATACTGTGTCAGTTAAACAATTTAATATGTTGATCCAAGATGGCCGCCCAAATCCAAGATGGCCGCAAATATTGCATTCTTTCATGTAGTATAGCAAAATAGCTTAATACATTTGTTCAATTAGCAGTTGTTATGCCCCATATGTGATAGCAAGGGGGCATATTGTGTTGCTCTTGAGGTTCCGTCTGTCCGTCCGTGTACATTTACGTCAACAAATGTGTAAGTTTCTCCATGTAGTATCTTCAATATTACTCGAAAGATTCCAATATTTAGACACATGAATCACTTAAACATTGTTCACACACTCGCACCACCATTAACACGACCTTGACCTTTGTCACCTTCGAATTGTCACTGAAATATGTTGTTACGTCTAAAAGTTTGTAAGAGTTTCTCCAACATGTAATATCTTCAATATGTGGACAGTTCATTCACCTGAACATGTGTGACACACTCACACCATCAATGACATGACCTTAACCTTTGTGACCTTCAAAATGGTTCTGAAACACGTAGTAATTTTCTTGCGTAAAGTTTGTAAGTTTCTCCATCATGTAATATTTCAATATTACTTGAAGGATTGCTTTAATATTTGGAAACCTCATTCACCTGAACATGTGTGATGCAATCACACCACCAATGACATGACCTTTGCGTTTGTGACCTTCAAAATGGTTCCAGTGACATGGGGGCATGCCCATGTTTTTACAAACATAATGTCTATTTTATTTTCATAATTCCTAAATATAATGCAACGAAATAAACTCCCATTCATATATGTGTATTTGCTATGCAAACTACATGTAATTAGTTTTGCATACACAAACAATAAATTACCAAGCAAATGTTATGACAAGACTTGTACATGTACTCATATATATTTAGGGATTCTCAAAGTGTGTGCAGCTGCCACATAGAGAACGGATTATTTCTCAAAATGTGTGAAACATCAGCGAAGAACTATTACACTCAGATGTGGTGGCAAGTGGGAATATGTGATGGGTAATTTAATGATGGAGACCTGGTTTGGCCCTCTTTGGCATTCTTGTATGTGACAGTTGAATCTGGTTATAACCCTTATAAGAGTAATCCTACCGGTATTACTTTTAGGGGAAGTGACTTTGGTGTGGTATGGACCTGTGACCACACCAGGTCGGGTTATTATAATGTAAGGGCTGAAAATATTTATTTTTATGTAAATAATATTCCGTTCTGATTTTGTGTTTGCTTGTAAAGGCCATATGCTGAGCTAAGCTTATTGTTGTTGGCCATTGTGCTCACAATAAGCATAAATAAAATAATATCTTTTGTTTTTCATCTTTGTTAAACAAAAGAAAACCATAAATTAATTTGATTTGTTGTAAAATAAATTTATTATTGTGGTTAGTGGAAATTCTAAATTTTGGCGGTCGTCATGGAAATTATAACTTATGAAACCATAAACGCCAAATGACATGTTTTAATTCATTATTTGTATGTGTGAATGTGTTTCCCTGCTGCTGCTCTTCATTGAATTTGTTTTTTAAAATGTACAGGTTATGTTGACAACTAATTTACTCCAATACGCATTTAGATTCTAATAGTTTCACCATTTTGAAATAAATATAATGTATATGGACAGTGAATTGGTTTTCCGCGCTGGTTTTGTTTCAACACATAACCCTTACTACGCTGAATTAAATGTTGTCGTCTGCTGGAAATGTTTTATTTTGAATATTTCTCGACAAAATTGAAAACCTGTTTTGACAGCGCATGAGAATCGTCTCCACTGGAGACGATTCTCAGGTGCTGTCAAAACAGGTTTTCTATAAAGAATTAAGGCAAACATGAAAAACAGCAGACGACAAATTTCTGTCTCCCGCGTAGTGAGGGTTAACCCTTAGAGCGCTACTCACAACAATTGTCACCTGCTGTCGCTTTTACATCTTGCTTTATTTCTCAATAAAAACATGGAAATGATTCTGAAGTGCTCTCAAAGCATGTTGTAAATTATTCTAAAGTGCTGTCAAAGCATGTTTTGATGATAAAAAATTAAAATATAAAATAAACAGCAGACGACAAAAAAATAAATAAGATCTAAGGATTAAGGGTTAATGTATCTCGAAACCATGAGTTGGATGATCATGTCAGATTTGAAGCGCGATGTCTTCCATGTGACTTTCATTTGCTAACAATTAATTGATGGGGAGAGCAACGCGGCAAACGATCTGACAGTTGAAGGCGACAGTAAACCGCCCGTGACTGTTAATACTTGTACAATTACAACATAGTATATACTACATATAGGTATAATATATGCGTCTAGCTATCCACGTGACCTGAAAATCGCTGTCCCGAGGCGCAACCGTTGACTATACAACTATTCGAAAAGTTCAAACATGGCTGCTTAAGGTAGTAGACGGATTACTCCTCCCCACCGGGAAATCTTCATTTCGACAAGAAAAACGGTATGTCAAGTTAATAATTTGTGATAATTATGTTAATAATGTATTGATAAAAGCGTATACTGGATGTCGACTAATTGTGATATGTCGGAAAGTGTTTAAATGTGTGTTTGAACGATGGGGTATGTAGAGTTTATTTGGTTCAACAGTGGATTTTAGCGGGATTATGGCTAGTTTCGTGGTTAGAGGATTTGGGTATAAATTTAATTTCAACATTCGTCGAAAGAAATTTTGTTATTGGTATTTAATTTCATTAGCGTGCAGAATCATCACCGGTGATAAATACGTTGTTAAATATTCCACATCACGTCAGTCTGCTGTATCTCGCATGGGATGGGAGAAGTAACGTCGTAACATAGATTACGTCACGCGACTGAATGCGCCAATTGATTCAAACTGAAACAGGATCCAGACACAGTAGATATATACGGGAGGGTACAGCAAACCGGTGATACGGTGTAGAAGGGGGCGGAAAAAACGGTGCACCGGGGGTCGGTAAACGGTGTGCCGTGGGGCGGAAAACGGTGATTTGTGTACACGGTAACCGGTGAAATCGTAGACGGTGTAGGGAGGGAGGTGGGAGAGGAGGGGGTGGAAGGTGGGAGGTGGGGGAGGGAAGTGGGAGGAGGGGGGTAGGGAGGTGGGAGATGAAGACCCCCGTTGGAACGAATTGTTATTTCGTGGGAACGAATTAATAAAAAAAAAAGAATTATACGTCCCCTGTGGGGCTCCGTAGATATACATAACGAATATGTGTACCATTGAAACAACACCAGTACGGCAGACAATGCCTGCGAAATTCAGTGGCGATTTATCCACGAATATTACATATAATGAGCAGCCACAAATAATGATATATACTGATAACGTGTTCATCGCAAGCACTTCAGTAACTAGTAATTTATAACGAAAGTGATCTGGGTCCTGTATTCTTAGAACACAGCAGTGATAGAATACATGTGTAGTATTAAACTTGTACCACATGGACGTATTTTCTAACGTCAGGCAATTCATAGTTGTTATATATGCCCCTTATATGCGATAGCAATGTGGCATATCGCGTTGCTCTTGATGTTCCGTACGTCCGTCCGTGTACGTTTACGTCGAAAACTCGAAACGTTTGTAAGAGTTCTACAGTTAGAGTCCAGTATTCCACAGGGGCATATCCATTTTACAAACATGTCTATAGTTAATTAGTAAATGAATATAAAACACATTTATGCGTTTAAGTTTTTAAACGTTTCGTCGATCATAGCATTGAAGTGCCTGCACATGAAGGCATAGCTTTTCCACTGTGCATATCATTAGAATGGCGTCAGCGACGGTCCCGTTACACATGCTTTATCGGCTGATGCTATTCTTCAGTTTAAATGCCTACGCGTGTGTTATTGCAAATACTTTTTATCTATAAGATAGTGCGTGTGTGTGTATTGATTGCATTCGTGCACAACGCGAAACTTTATGGTCAATGTTTAATGTGTTTTTTTCATTGCGATATTACCAATCAAACTACGAATACGATTGCAAAGAACACACAGACGACAACGTGTGCCTATATGATGTAATGATAACCTCAGCAGGACTGTGGACTTGCCAGTGGCCGGGGGCATCGACTGACACTGTACAAATATGTCAAGTGTGCCTTTGTAACAGTGGCATCATTGCACCTATTGTGTTATACCGTGCGCGTCACACGGACAGTCACCTTCCGAACCAGTAGTATACACGGCAGGCTGTGTACCGGTGGTAATGATCCATGGGTGAGCTTGTGTTGGCTGGTTAGGCACATTTCGTCTCTTCGTTACTTAGTATGCTCGCGTGTGAAAGACTCGGACCTAGGACCCAATACAAGGCTCATTTGGAAAACGTCACCCCACCCACCCACTTCCATACACTATACCTTACAGCCTTTTCCGGATAGGTGGTGTCCGAAAAAGGTTGTAAGGTATAGTGTATGGAAATGGGTGGGTCGGGTAACGTTTTCCAAATGAGCCAATATTTTGGTCCTAGGTCCGAGTCTTCCACCTGTGAGTATGCCGAGTAGAGACGAACTTTAAACAGCGTGCCTGTAAGTAGTGCCGCCTAGAGATGAAAAGTTAAGTTCCGCGTTGATATTAAAATGAATAACTGAATTTCGTGCTTTCATGCGTACTCCTCGTTTGTTTAGGATGGTTTCACAACTAATTCCTCCAAACATGTTTCTGTCATATATCTTTTGTACCGTGCTGATGGAATGAGTTTTAGCAGATATTACTCCATGTATGACACGATAAATACTAAACAACAGAACCAATAAGATAGCTGTAAACAATACCAGCAATCTAAGTTGGAATACAACTGGACAAATACTTTGTACACTTTCCAGATGGCAGTAAGGCAAGTACATTTTTTTTTTTGACATAATAATAAAATTAGGTAGTGGAACCGATGAAACTGGTATAATACATATACAGATTCCACATAATGTACAGAGTATTTATTGTACATTACAATATTCTTCTCATAACCCATTCCCAGTCATCAGCAGGAACAGGACTTAAATGTGTAGTTGGTACATGTACTTTTTAAAGATGTATATCGTAAATTGCATAACTTGGTGATATGCTGACAACCAGAGAGGGCAATCAAATAGCTGCATCTCGGTAAAACAGATAACTACTGAAATACACTGTGTGACATACGACACTGTGTGTGTTCCAATATGTATGGCCGTCATCCATAACCAGTATAAGTGCACACCCATGCATGCATTTTGGCCAATTTGCATGTAAACAAATAAGTTTAAGGTGTGTGATCTTGTTAAAAGCATGCACGTGCTCTGCATATACATCCACTATACTAATATAGCTGTTATGTAAGCACACATAAAACACTCTCCAGAGCTCCAGATAAGGAATTAGTAATTGAGTATTGTCGCTCCATCATTTCTGAAGCAATTGGGTATTTCAAAATGTTAATTGTGTAAAATAGAATCGCACTACTGTTTACACATCCGCAGACCGAACTTATTGAATAGTTTGCTTCTAAATGAAAACATATCTTGGTATTTCATTAAAATTGTCTCCTTGGAGACAATTCTAATGAAATACCAAGATGTGTTTTCATGGAAAAATAAGAAAATGTGCTATATTTGTGGCCTGTTTATTGTTTTCTGTAGCATGATAAAGATGCCACCAATTTTTCATTGCTTTTTGATAGTCACTACTTCTGATTTCAATTGGGGTTTTGGCAATTTCAATTGGGTATTTACGCAAATACGCACCTTATCTGGAGCTCTGCACTCTCTCTGTAATATGTTTTGAACATTCAGTGTTTCACGTATGTTACTCTATACCTGTTGTGTCAAATTACCAAAAACGATGTAGGTCTGTAACAAACGTGTAATACTAGTAGTTCAGATTGAGACATTCATGCATAGCATTCAGGTAACGGCATCATTACAGATTTCAAATATACGAAAACATCGCTTAAATGTAGTTGTTGCATTTCATACTGAGCGAATATGTGAAAAATGTGTCTAAAAGTATCAATTATTCCTGGAAAGTTGTGTATGTCCTCCAAGGTCAGAAACATGTTTGTGGAAGGCACTTTGTGCCGCATTGTAACACAGGTTTTGTATTTTCCGGGACATCTATTTCTCTATTTGATAACAGACAACGCCATTCTATGACCTACTACACGTAGTTTGTAGCTAATAGACTTGTCGTTGTGACATACATGTACATACATATGAAAACCCCTATGTGGCATTGAATCCACGTAACAATCCCTATGGCCGTATTTAAAATGTATTATACTCCGGATGGACACATTCCTTTACAACAGAAACCAGAGACATGTATTCAAGTGTATTCTATGGGTTAGCACATATTGGTGTCAGCATAAGACAATATGCGGAACCTCCTCGGCGTAAGGGTATTACCAACTAGTTTAACAAATTGTAGCTGTATTAATAGTGCAAGTATAGATCCGTCAATATCACATCCTAATTGCAAAAGCGACCATGCTGATGGTCATCTTGAAGCGGACAGTCATTGTGACACTGTACATGATTACGTTTTTGGTGTATTAGTTTCAATAATGTTTAATTAGAAAGATAAATGCAGCACATGTAGTGTTTAATTTGAACTGAATACAAAAGTGACTGCATGAATTATACATCGTTACCATGTATTGTATTTATTTGAATTTTCGCACTGTTTTGCAACTAACGAACAAGGGTTAATTTAAATTATTGGCACAGGTGAATACATATGTGGTATTCTTAATATTGGAGAAAGCCATGCATACTTGGAATAAGCATACCCATGTCATCGATCATACAATGTACCATTCTACACACTTCCTTGGCCAATGATGACCATGATTGCCTAATTCAGAGAAGTGTGCTTGTTACCAATCATATTAAATAGTCAGCTCAATAATGACATTGCATTCATTGTCAATAGGCAATTCATTTTGGAAACACTTTGAAACATTTCTTCAATACTCAAAATTATTGAAATCCATCCACATTTGTCTTTGAAAATAAACATAATATCGCACTCTATACATAGCAATGTCATTTAATTACTGAATACTACTGCTTGATCGTTAATATTATTGAACACCTGGTTACTTTTTTTGGCGGCCATTTTGAAAATATAATTGTATAACTGAATATGTATATATTATCAAGTGATTCGATTTGTATATCAAACTGGTAGGAATACATGCGATATTTTACATGAAATGTTGTTTATAAAACAGATCCATAGAGTAAAGAATAGGAAAAAAACAAGAACATTTTGGAGGCCATTTTGACTTTTTTGGACAATTGTGGAAATATATTGCATCACCATCCCCTGTATTGAATATTTATTTGTGAGGGAAAGCAAGGTATATGTGTTTAAACTTTATGAATGTATGTAGTCGTTCGTACAGCATGCGATTCGCAGGAAAATGTTGAAAATGGCCTATTTCGGTAGCCATTTTGAAATTTGGAATTTGCTGATTGAATTGCCCAGTTAATATTGATCAGACTGAAAATTAGCAGTCCTTATTACAACAATCAACCGCCATTTATTCACCCAGCACGGTCGGAAAATACCCTTTCTGGTCGCGGCATATAAAATTCGATTTAACACCAATTAACAAGCGCCGTTATTAAATATAACTCTGTTAGTGGGTAGACAAATGGCTCATATAAGGCATTACAGAAAATGAAAAGTAGTAGTACAGTGTAACCTGCTGCGTGGACATGTACCTTTAAAACCATGATTGATAGACAATATGTCATAGTGTCTATCAATCATGGTTGTATCTAAAATAGCTGAATCCGAAAATCTTACTCACCAAAAATCCCCAGGGGGTGGAAGAGTGGGGGCTATTGCTGGCTCAAAGTCTAATTAGCTAAACAAAATCGCGCGCACTGTGGGGAATCCGCCGTGAATATTTATAGATTCCTAAAGCTGTAACATTTATTGGCCAATCAAATGTGCCGTTACATTCCTATTATGAATAGCAGCATGCCACACTGGAAGGTAATAGAGAAATTTGAGTGAGATGTGTATTGACCTAAAATTGGACGAATGCTGTTGACTACGTTCATGAAAAAGGTATGATATTGCAATATAAAGTTTAAAGAAACTATTATTCACATGTTTACTGGCATGGTTAGTTCGTAAGACGCCAATAATGGTTATTTTAAAAGTTAACCTAGATACAGATGTTGAGTCATCACCGGAAGTTGTACACCGAATGTTGTGTATTCGCGTATCACAGAACACGTGCTGATTTCCATTATGTGTATTACCAGAATGCCTGATATGATTGCACAAATTGAGATACAAGTATTGTATGTAGGCACATGTAAGCAGTATTGTTCAATAAGTAGCCTACATGCAACGCTATGTACGTTTATAACAGAATGTTTAGATCTAAAGTGAAAGTAGGCCTATACTAGGCCCTAGTCATTTCAGATTTCCATGAAACTTCAATTCAATCATACATGTAGTCGATGCACACACATTTTCAACTTGAAACACTAAAAGTAACAATAAATGGTGATGAAATAGTAAAACACATCCGTCAAGCTGAGATTTTCTAAGTTAGATGTATATAGGCCTAAGTGGTCCACAATCTGACAAAACTAGGCTTATTGCATTTGGGTCTAGTCTAGAGTACAATCTGCAGGGGCGGATCCAGGATTTAGGTCCAGAGGTGTATGGATTCTCAATTGTAAATGAGACACACATGATCGTCAACATTGCTAAGGCTAAAATACAAAAAATAAGTCTCATTTCTCATCAAAAGTATATATTTCTTACCGCTCAGTTGAACCGTCTCACTGAGATGATTCAACTGAGTGGTAACAACATACACTTTGGATGAGAAATAATATAAGATCTTTCTAATAATGAGTTAAAATCCAAATTCGGCAAATTTAAAATCTAAACTATGCAAATTTAGAGGATGCGTACACCGGACACATCACCCCTGCCTGGATCCGTGCCTGACCCGTAGCCGATTTCATCAACATTGCAAAGTATACTTTACTAGCAAAGTATACTTTGAGGGAGAAATCATTTATTTTTCCTGAAATGCATTATTTCATATAGAACTAACAAATGCATATATTTCATGATTAAAAGTATGCAGAATTATTATACTGAATTTATTACATTATCACAGCCAAATTGGCTGTGATAATGTAATAAATTCAGTATAATAAAAATTAATAAATTTATCATAAAATTGAAAATTTCTCCCTCAATTAAAGTATACTTTGCTACTAAAGTATACTTTGCAATGTTCATGAAATAGGCTACAGATCAGTGATAGTGTCACACTGTTTTCCATTCATTATCAGGGCTGTGAATAAAGAATTTGGTATTGGGTATTGTTACTCCATCATATCTGTATCAGTTGGGGATTTCACAGTTGCAAATATATTTACCAAATTCTTTCAAAATTCTATCACAAACATTCAAAAATGTAAATTTCAATTATCAGGATGTGGGATCACGTGTTTCCGAATGGCGTAACGTCATGTTTTTTAGATGTGTGTTTACAATAGATTTCCTTTAATATCTTTCTAATGGAATGACATACATGTATTTTTATGAAATATACCGCAGCAATTGCGATACACGTTGCTCTTAATCTCATAATTCTATTTTTTTACGAAGTATCGGTTACTGTAAATCTAAATAATAACTAGAGCATGTGAATTAAGAAATAAACAGTACTTTATTCTTTGTGAAAGTAAATAAATTTCACAGCACCCATAAAACACTTTTGCCATCATATTTGGTGCGCTACATATCATAAAAATCTATCCGTTTGCTAGGAAGATTTTACAGAAAATCTACTGTAAAAAGGACGTCACAGATTCGGCAAATTTAAAATCTAAACTATGCAAATTTAGAGGATGCGTGCACCGGACACACCCCTGCCTGGATCCGTGCCTGACCCGTAGCCGATTTCATCAACATTGCAAAGTATACCCTGATTATGGTCCATTTTAATACTTGTCTCATTAAACCTTTCACCCCTAAGTAACCGAAATGGACTGTGATGTGCTAATTTTCCGACTGATCCAATCATCACAAAATGATTTTCAGACTAGTCCATTTATAATTTTTTTTTTTTTCTTCTAAAAAATATGAAAATTACTTACAAAAAGTGCAGATCCTGATGAGACGGTTCGTCAGGAGCCGGCTCATCTGGATCTACACTGTTTGCCAATACCACAATACAGGTCTGTAGTGTTGAAATGGTTAATATGCAATTCATATGCAGCATGCCAACAATAGCTCCCACATGTTTGAGGGTCTTCTTGAAAAACGTCTGCACAATATTTGAAAGTATGCACACGATTTTTGGTACTCGAAGCAAAATACACCGCTTGTTTCATGTAAAGGTCTGCATTGAGCACAACATAGTTATCAAGGTGTATGATCATGTGGTACTAACAACAACAACAAGTACTAAAACTTCCAGAATCCATCCGATTGAAAGTACGTATTCTTTTATAATGTCCTTATTACGTAACCGATTTTGATGAAATATGGCGCATCAAACGCGTCTGTTAAGCTGCATTTGATGGTCTCTGTATTTTCGCCCAAACTTCTGTCATTTTTGCGAAGAATCGATTAATTTCCGTGTCTCCGACACGGAAATCAATTCTTTGCAAAAACGACATAAGTCTGTGCCAAACTCCCTGGACCACCAAATGCATCTCATGAAGACGCGTTTGCTGCGCCATATTTCATCAAAATCCGTTGCATATTAAGGAAAATATCAAATAATACTTACTTTGGAGTGGGCGACGTTGTTGTTGTTGTTGTAACCACGTGATCATGCACAAAGAGAACAATGTTATTATCAGGCGATATGTGTGGCTGTGACAGGAGACATGTGGCTTATGGGGTGTGTGACCAATGAAGCTCCTGATCAAATAGCATATGCTCCTGGGGCCCGTTTCACTAAACTTCTTGCGACTAAAATGTTCGTAAGTGCAAAATTATGATACCGTAGTCTGTAAATTTCACATTAGCAATGTTTTCTTGTAAACAATTATTGGATTTGCATTTATTGAGCATAGGCTGCATATGCAGCCTACGCTTAATAAATATAAATAACATATGTGCATTAACTGATCAGGACCGACTCGGTCAGAAATTAAATGAGCACATTTAAATTATAGATTGTGGACCAGACATAGTGTTTTATTGAATATTTTTGTGCGGAAGTTAACCAGCCGACAGTGGGCTAATGTTCCAGAAACAATTGAGTTATTGCATCTAGCCACGAACTGTACTTGAATGCATGATAAAAATGAAGTATGCAGATTAATAATGGCATGGTGAGTATAAAATAGGCATCATGCTGTGAAATTGATTGTTACAGCATTTTCAGACAATAAGCAAGCAATACGACAGATCATTTGGCACATTCATGTCACATGATCAGTTGGGGGTCTTCTCATATTGTCATCTTTATCTGCATATACATTTAACCCATTTCAGTCTAAGGATATGATAAGTTTTGTGAAAAGAATCCCATTATTTTGTTTATTTATCCATGAATGTATATGTGGTTACCACACATTTGAACCGTCTCTTCCAGACGGTTCAAATGAGTGGTAACAACATATACTTTTGAGATGCAATAAAGAAGGACTTCAAAATATCTAAGCCTGTACAGGGTTCAAGCTACCACTTCAAAATTATAAGTGAGAAGTTTTCACTAAAATTTGAGAAAATAGACCATTTTTTTCTCCCAAATTTCTGTTTTGGTAGTGAAAAACTTCTTCAACTCAAAATAGGGAGAAGTCGGACAATTTAGTGAGATAATTTTGGCCACTTCACCCTGTAAAATGATCCCTGCTGTACTTCTGTGTTGAAATAGGGAAAATAGATGTCTGGTCTGGTCTGGAAATAAATACTACCAAATTAAGGTTTTGTTTCTCCGTCAAAGGTCAGATATTGCCTCAGTGTTGCCGCTATAAACAGTTAATGTTGTCCAAATATTTTGAGAATCATTTCGTAAATATGTCGGTTTAATGACTAGGTTCAGGTCAACATTCTGATGAAAGTGACAGTTATGTAGATTGGCATTAAAATTATAATATTTCATTATTTCGTGTTTGTTATTTTGCGGCAGAAACCTACATTGGTCAAGATCTGACAACTGACAAGACTGGGCTGTTTATATTTATAACCTGTGTGTATCCAGAATAGGCATACAATTTGGTGAATCAATTATTAATCCTTAGACCGCTATCTTAATGTTTTTGTCGTCCGCTGTTGATTTTCTATTTTCCATTTTTATCATCAAAAACATACTTTGACAGCACTTTAGAATAATGTACAACATGCTTTGACAGCACTTCCGAATCATTTCCATTGGAAATGATTCTGAAGTGCTGTCAAACCATGTTTGTATTGAGAAATAAGGCAAGATATAAAAGCAACAGCAGACGACAATTGTTGTGAGTCTAAGGGTCTAAGGGTTAATTTGAAATTTACAGTCGATCATAAGTTTGCACTTGCGAACATTTTAGTCATACAAAGTTTTGTGAAACTGACCCCTGATGTCCTTGTTTGTTTGTCCTGGTATGTATTGTATTTCACTACACAATCACCACTATGTTACTGACCCCTGATGCCCTTGTTTGTTTGTCCTGGTACGTATTGTATTTCACTACACAATCACCACTATGTTACTGACAGCTGATGCCCTTGTTTGTTTGTCCTGGTACGTATTGTATTTCACTACACAACACCTAGGTACGACAGCTGATCCCTTTTTTATTTGTCCGGTACTATTGTCACTACACAATCACCACTATGTTACTGACAGCTGATGCCCTTGTTTGTTTGTCCTGGTACGTATTGTATTTCACTACACAATCACCACTATGTTACTGACCTCTGATGCCCTTGTTTGTGTCCTGGTAGTTTGTTTATTTCAATACACACCACTATGTTACCTGGACAGTGATGCCCTTGTTTGTTTGTCCTGTACGTTGTATTTCACTACACAATCACCACTATGTTACTGACCTCTGATGCCCTTGTTTGTTTGTCCTGGTACGTATTGTATTTCACTACACAATCACCACTATGTTACTGACAGCTGATGCCCTTGTTTGTTTGTCCTGGTACGTATTGTATTTCACTACACAATCACCACTATGTTACTGACAGCTGATGCCCTTGTTTGTTTGTCCTGGTACGTATTGTATTTCACTACACAATCACCACTATGTTACTGACAGCTGATGCCCTTGTTGTTTAGTCCTGGTACGTATTGTATTTCCACTACACAATCACCACTATGTACCCTGACTAGCTGATGCCCTGTTTGTTTGTCCTGGTACTATTGATTTCACACACAATCACCACTATGTTACTGACAGCTGATGCCCTTGTTTGTTTGTCCTGGTATGTATTGTATTTCCCTACACAATCACCACTATGTTTACCAGATTGAGGAAGAAAATGGATATTGTTACGTTTTTGTATGACATGTGAGTTACGCCATGTGATTTTGTATCTAAGAACATTGTGCGATATCACATGAAAAATATTTACAAAATGTATAATATTTTCCTTAAATGACATGGACTGTTGACAAATTTTTCGTAGGGTAATGTGGAATTCTCGTAGAATTGTAGTCTATGAACATTTGGTCATCTTCCGACATCATTTACAGAAAATATCACAGTTTCTGTAAATGTATTTCATGAAGAATCGCACATGATCTTAGGTACAAAATCACATGGCTTGTGTGATATAGTCATGAGATAATGGATTGAATGACACGTCCTGTGTCACTCTTCATACATTGTTGACGGGACTTAGTTGTGGTATTGCATGTATGCATGTATATGGGCCAGTCAATAAGAAAGGCAATCTCATGATTAACCCTTCGAGGGTGGGAAACGAAAATTGTTGTCTGTTGTTGTTTCATTTTTTTTTTGTCAGTAAAAAATATGGTTTGGCAGCACTTTAGAATCATTTCCTTTGGAAATGATGCCAAACTGACACTGTTATTGTTGATAAAAATGGAGAGAAAAAAAATCAACAGACAACAGTTTAATTCATTATGTAGTGGTATATACATTTTTTCAAAGATGGTTAACATAAGGTTCGACCATGACCAGCCGTGGGTAAACGTTTGCCATGGCATGAGGGAACTGTTTTAACCCCAAGGCCGTAGGCCGCGGGTTCAAACAGTTCCCGAGTGCCACAACAAACGTTTACCCACGGCTGGACATGGTCGAACGTTATTGTTACATTTCCGTCGGATATATCGTGTAATTTGAGCATTTATGTAGTTACTTTCGGTACTTTGATAACCCGTTCCATTCAAACAGATGATTTTACGTATACATTTTCTAGCGTCGCAGTGCACGTCGCGTGATGCAGCCGCCTCAATTTCAAAATTTCAGTGCGACCGTTATGAACTGGTCTGGTGATGTAAAATCGCGTTCCAGTAATGTCATGAGACACATGCATTACGTAGGTGTTGGCCTGGCCCCGGAATGAGCATTGTCTACAGCCATGGTCAAACAGCACGCGCTGTGTGTTTGAACACAGCTGTGAGCGGTGTCAAACAACGACAGTCATGTAACAATAGAAGATCTGCCATGTAAATGTATGTAAATAATGATAGAATTGCAAATGACGAAGACTGATCACAGATCACACGCTGGACTGACTGAGTGTCACTGGTTTTCAAGGCAATAAAAGTTGGGTTGGTTTGTTTGGCATTAAAATCCAACTACAGTGGTGTCATAGGTAACAGGTAGAAGACAATGGAACAATCAAAAACGTTACCCCACCCACTCACCTCAATAGACTATACATCGTATACGATGTATAGCAGGGCCGTAGCCACGTTGTCGATAGAAATTTTGCCGATTTATTTTACGATGCGGGTCGCGCTACGCGCTCCCACTGGATACACGTTTCATAAGATTTGCCTCGGTAGATTTTTACCTCTGGCTACGGCCCTGTATAGTCTATAGAAATGGGTGGTTGGGGTAACATTTTGAAACAGGCAATTGTCTAGGCCCTAATCCGAGTCTTCTGGCTGTGTCAAATGTATGCTAGCTTTAGCTAGCTCAGTAAATAAGAAAGGGACATCCGTGTAAGCCAGAGGTCTTTAGTTCGAGTCATTGACACACCCTTTCTCACCCTATGACATTTGGTTATGAAACTTGTTGCACCAAATTATGTACAGTTATATGGCTGAGCCTAAATTTCCCAGTTCAGTGATGTATAGGTATAGATGAATACACCCGTGTAATATTTATGTATGCCTGATTACACCAGAAAATGATTCACCATTTACGATAAGTCAATCGTCTTGTTCACTAATGTATAAATAACTAATCCCAGATTATCGCACATTGATGAAGGTATATACTATTATTTATTAATCCTTAGACCGCATATCTTATTTTTTTTGTCGTCTGCTGTTTATTTTTTATTTTCGTCATTTTTATCATCAAAAACATGCTTTGACAGCACTTTAGAATAATTTACAACATGCTTTGACAGCACTTCAGAATCATTTCCATTGTCAAACCATGTTTTTATTGAGAAATAAGGCAAGATATAAAAGCAACAGCAGCCGACAATTGTTGTGAGTAGCAGTCTAAGGGTTAAACATTGGCGTCCACTGGTCAGGTTTACGTTGAGTGATGTCTGTATGATTGAGGTCATGTGGCCATGTGTTATTGTGTGTATGGTTTAACTTCTGGTTAAACTTGAAGGTGCCGGTGTAAGAAAGGGGCAAACTCCATCAGGGAGTTAGCCCCTTTCTTCCACTGACCCCTTCAGTTGTTGCCCCTATCCACCTTAGTAAAATGATGTCAATGGTAGAATTATACAGGGTATCCCAGAAGGTAACAATTTTGTTTGTGAAAGGCACTGTCTCGCATATGGTGTCTGTAATACTGTATTTATTCAAATTCACATACATGTGGTAGCCCCCTCTCCCACTCTCCCATACTGTCGGTCAAAAATGTTATTTTCTGTGCTGTTTATATTCTATTTTCCATTTTTATCATGAAAAACATGCTTTGACAGCACTTTAGAGTAATTTACAACATGCTTGGACAGCACTTCAGAATCATTTCCATTGGAAATGATTCTGAGGTGCTGTCAAAACATGTTTTTATTGAGAAATAAGGCAAGGTTTAAAAGCAACAGCAGTCTAAGGGTTAACATAATAATATTTTCCAAGTTTAGTGTCATTGATCTGGCTAGGCTCAGAATGGTTGAAGGCTTTTCATAGCCTTGCCCGATATTCTTGATAACAACGCTTGCCTAGTATTCTCTTTGTACGTGTACATGTATACGAAGTAACAGATTGAGATTTTGTACAGTTTTTGTCTCGCCCGCGAAAGCGGAAAGCGAGACTAAGCTTTTGCTTTTCTGGAGTCGTCGTCGTCATCATTCAATGTTAAGTTTTCGTGTTACGGTCATTACTTCAACACCTTCTCAGCTACAGTCATCAAACTTTATACATACCTTTACTATGATATGTAGATGAATATAGGACTATTCTCGGGGTCAAGGCCCCAGGGTCAAGGTCAAGGCAGAACAATGCGAGACATTTAATTCCGCGGAATTCTTGTTTAATCATTCATAATCCTTCTAACATAACACTGGCCAATAAATAAAAAGAATGTCCAGTTTGTCAGGACTTGTCTATATGTGGGTGTGACTGGAGAATTGGGGCTGATGGGCTGTGCGAACAGTGTCCCATGCAGCCTGATCAGGGTATACACTGTTTGCCATTCAGTCAGTGAAATTTCCTCAAGAAGACAGTATGGATCATTATCAAGCTACAGTGGTATGCTAGCAGATTAACCCTTAGACCGCTACTCAAACAATTGTCGTCTGCTGTTGCTTTTATATCTTGCCTTATTTCTCAATAAAAACATGGTTTGACAGCACTTCAGAATCATTTCCAATGGAAATGATTCTGAAGTGCTGTCAAAACATGTTATAAATTATTCTAAAGTGCGGTCAAAGCATGTTTTTAATGATAAAATGGAAAATAGAAAAATGAAAAGCAGACAACAACAAAATTAAGATAGCGGTCTAATGGTTAAGATCTACACTGGTCACACAACCCATACGTCCTATTTCTCAACATATAAGCACAGTGGGCAATTGACCAAACTTGACACAATTCTGATGTACTATTGTAGGCACAGATGTGAAATGTTACATTTTCCAATGGTAGTTTACACTCATTTCTGGTGTATATAATATGCAGATGCTGTACATTTATTTCTTTGGGAAGGTACTTGACATCAACATAGGCAGTTTGTGAGGTAGGTTGCCTCAATGTACTCCGGTTTCTTCCCACATTAAGGATCACCATTGCGCCGCCATCTCTGCCAACCAGCACAATTTTTATTTGAGCGCTAGCAAAGAATTATACAACCAACATCCAAATTTGAGGTATTTTATGCAAATGAGCTTTGTCGGTCACAGCACATATTTTGCGGGTTGAACTTTTTAATAACACTTACGGTAGCTTAATCGCATTTTCAGTGTGATAAATATTTTGTTTGCTTTTTTTGTGCTAAGGGTACACCGATTAACCGCCATACTCGATTATTCGCGATTCGTAACTCCATGGTTCGGTGCACGAATACAATCTTGCGGTTTTGGTCAAATCTTTTTTAACTCGTTGTTATTGTTGTTGTTGCTGCTGTGAAATTCTGCGCTTATTTTTCGTGAAACGCTTTCCACTCTAGATGAATTATTAGTCTATGTGTTATCCACAATTAACACATACTGCAAACAATTTCAGGACGTTCAATCCTTTGATTATAGGTCCTCTCATGCATGTTTGTAATTGTTGTAAATTAAGTCAATGTTAAACAAAGATACAATAATGTTTAGAACATGAATATGGAAATTAATTAATTACACAAAAATTGTGCATCAATGGAACATTTAAATTGCCTTTATGTATCAAATTATACTCCACACTGTATAACACAACAAAATGTATGTATGTATGTACAATTTACATCATGGGCATGAATCTGCCTAGCTTATCAGGAGCTACACTGGTAACAGATCTCCCTTTTAACCCTAGCCTTGCCTGATAAACTTAATTTCAAAAGACACTAGCCAGGTATAATCTTTTTTGTGCTAAGGGTACACCGATTAACCGCCATACTCGATTATTCGCGATTCGTAACTCCATGGTTCGGTGCACGAATACAATCTTGCGGTTTTGGTCAAATCTTTTTTAACTCGTTGTTATTGTTGTTGTTGCTGCTGTGAAATTCTGCGCTTATTTTTCGTGAAACGCTTTCCACTCTAGATGAATTATTAGTCTATGTGTTATCCACAATTAACACATACTGCAAACAATTTCAGGACGTTCAATCCTTTGATTATAGGTCCTCTCATGCATGTTTGTAATTGTTGTAAATTAAGTCAATGTTAAACAAAGATACAATAATGTTTAGAACATGAATATGGAAATTAATTAATTACACAAAAATTGTGCATCAATGGAACATTTAAATTGCCTTTATGTATCAAATTATACTCCACACTGTATAACACAACAAAATGTATGTATGTATGTACAATTTACATCATGGGCATGAATCTGCCTAGCTTATCAGGAGCTACACTGGTAACAGATCTCCCTTTTAACCCTAGCCTTGCCTGATAAACTTAATTTCAAAAGACACTAGCCAGGTATAATCTCTATGTGTGACATCAAGTTTATCAGGCTCGACTCGGAAACTAGAAATTCCCCACCAAGCCTTGTAATTCCTACGTGTTTCTTAGCCTTGCCTGATAATCTTGATATCAAAATACAGGAGCCTGGTATTGTCAATACTGTTTTCCTGAGTCTGTGGCAAGTGTTGTGCACCTTGATCAACAGCGCTCCAGATAAGCTGCGTATTTGCATAAATACCCAATTAAAATTGCCAAAAACCCAATTGAAATCAGAAGTAGCGAGTATCAAAAAGCAATACAAATTTTGTGGTACCTTTATCATGCTGCAGAAAAAACAAACTGACCAAAATTATAGCATATTTTTCTTATTATCCATGAAAACATATCTTGGTATTTCATTAGAATTCCAAGACATGTTTTTATTTTGAAGCAAACTATTCAAATATTGCTGTCTGTTGATGTGTAAACAATAGTGTGATTATATTTTACCCAATTAAAATTTTGAAATACCCAATTTTTTCAGAAATGATGGAGTGACAATACTCAATTACTAATTTCTTATCTGGAGCCCTGATCAATCATGGGGATGTAGCTGTCAGGGTCCATATTTTCCCAGGAAATAACACGTCCATTGACCCGCGATTGACCTCACATCTGCAATAAAATTGGGAAATACATTTGAAATTGAGAGGTTGCATGTCATGAAAACAAATATGTGTGCAAATAAATGATAAGAATATCAATTAATAGTCCCCAGCTCACCTGAGATCTAATTACAGGCGTGACTCATTGTGTTCAGGAAATATTGGCTCCAAACAAACATGGCTACTGATGCTTCTTCAGTCATTCAGGGGCCCGTTTCACTAAACGTCGTACGACTAAAATGTTCGTAAGTGCTAATTTAGGATTGTCTGTAAATTTCCATTGATGGATTTACATTTATTGAGCATAGGCTGCATATGTTGTAAATCCAACAATTGTTTACAAGAAAACATTGTTAATGTGAAATTTACAGACTATCATAATTTTGCACTTACGAACATTTTAGTCGTAGGAAGTTTAGTGAAACGGCCCCCTGGTCTCTGATCCATATTACGAAGAAAATGGTCATGCATGCAGCTGCGTGGGCCCTGACCAGTTGCAACATGCTGTATACAACCATGAACCTCTATCCTGTAATTATTTAGTGTAAGTTGAACTTGGGATCGTACTTAGTTGTGTCCCTTTGCAAATCTATTTATAGAGATCTGGTTGTATTTCAGCATTTCTTTCTTTCTGAATAACACAAAACATGAGTTTTGCAAACAGAGTAGACCCAGATCAGACTGCACATCTGTGCAGTCTGATCTGAGTCTACACTGATTGCAATAACAGTAATAAGTGGATAAGTGTCTAACTATTCCACCAGCTCGATCTACAAGTGACCGCTATAATACAGATATAATCATTTAGTAATATTTATTTTACTGATAGTGACTTGCGGTGGTATCAGGCTATTTTCATATGCAAATGAGGCATTATAATTTTTAATTATTTATAGTAATTAAATGTGTCACCTGAAAAAATTATATTTTCTACAGATTATAAAGTATGATCATTGTACATAAAAAAATAAATACAGAGAATAACTAGTAATGTCTGTTAACATTTTAAGGAAACACGGTTATCGTCCCTGATATCAGTGTGGACATTTACGTCTGATATAAAATGTATAATAATACCAATGGATGGATGTTTATTTTGCCAGAAAATGTGTCTGATGATGTCTCTGATATAAAGAACATTGTATGCCTACTGAGTGGGCATGTATCTTTAAGGCCGGGGTATGAGTGGGCATGTATCTTTAAGGCCGGGGTATATGCCCATATAAACACAAGAACTAATGATCAGTAATGTCAGATCCTGATGAGACGGCTCGTCATCTGGATCTAAACTGTTTGCCAATACCACTAAACAAGCCTGTGGTGTTGAAACGTTTAAAGCTGGAATATGTTTCGTGCAGCAGCCAAACAATATATCAAATATGTTTTATCAACACACAGTGTGCTACATCAAATGTGTTTGCGCTCATTATAGGAATGAATGGCCTTTTTGTGGAATTTATCGGGGTATAAACTTGGAAAAGTCGCAGGAATACTGGACAAATACCGGAAGGCCTCGTCCAGTATTCCCGCGACTTTTCCAAGCTTATATCCCCGATAAATTCCACAAAAAGGCCATTCATTCCTTATAATTCCAGCATTTGAAATAAATTCATCAAGAAAATGTGTTTATTTTCTGTTTTCTTAAGAATTATTGTAACTGCGCCTCACGGTTATGGAAAGTAGTTCGGCGTGGGAGTTTACTGGGATATAAATTTTGGACAGAGACTTGCTACGGGCCAGTCAAATGTTAGGGAATTGTGTAAATATTTTTGTGCTGGAATTATATAAATATGAACAATGACAATTATTTTCTTTCATTGTTTATGTTATCCAAGTACATGTCATTAGGAGTAGTTTTACTAAATCATTCCCTGTTGTAAGGCACATGTGGAAAACATGTATCATTTAGTAAATTAGGTCAAGTCTGACATAGGATGACAGAAGTCATTCATTTTTACTTGCACTGAAATAAAACTATTTTACCGGGGAAATTTCTTTGTTTGGTATCGTACTTGAATGTTGCTGAAAACTGGTCATGAAGAAAGTTCAATGCACACATATACAGGACGATTGATTTTCTCCCCGTCCACTCTTTGGTGTGGTATGGACCAGGGGGCCGTTTCACTAAACTTTGTATGACTAAAATGTTCGTAAGTGCAGAATTATGATAATCTGTAAATTTCACATTAACACTGTTTTCTTGTAAACAATTATTGGATTTACATTTATTGAGCATAGGCTGCATATGCAGCCTATGCTCAATAAATGTAAATTCATCAATTAAAATTTAAAATTCTTACGAACATTTTAGTCGTACAAAGCTTAGTGAAACAGGCTCCTGGACAAGGTTAGGTTATTCTAAAATCAGAGCTGAATATGTATTTTTTTAGATGTAAATATTGTTTGCCCCGTGCAGGCACCGGGGCGGGATCAACTGATCCTGAGAATAGTGCTGCAGTAGCCATTGTTTGTCGTAAAAGGCGACTAAACTGGCTTAACGATTGGGTTCATACTTTCCGGAACCCACTATACCGGATTTGGCCCTCATGTACATTTTTGGCTTTCTTGTATGTGAGAGTTGAGTCAGGCTATGCCCCATATATAAAAGTAAGATTAGCGCTAATCCTATTACTTTTAGGGGATGGGATAAATGATGCTGGTGTGGCGAGGGCCTGGCACCAGATCAGGTTGTTCTAATTTCAGGACTGAATATATATTTTGATTGTAAATATTGAGTTCTGAAGTTGGGATTTACCCCCCTCGGACAGGTGGATACGGGACACGACCCCGTTGACCCGTCTGCGTGTAGACTCCCTGAGGCTTGTACCTCTATGTCAGAAAAGCGGATGTTAAACCCTATTCACTCACTCACTCACTCTATTCAGATTTTGGAATTTTCCCCCCAATGCAGCAGGTTAAATGCAGGATTGGCCCAGCCTTAAACCTTACACTGCCAGGGCTCCAGATAAGGAATTAGTAATTGAGTAAAGGCCAGTCATGGGAAGTGACAACTCTGGCCTTTATTGACAGGTGGTCTTTATTCGCAGGGTCATTTATATAGTAATTGTGCCATTGGGACAACATAATTGTGGCCTTTACAACCAGGTGATTGCTATTCGGATGTGGTCTTTGGCACAGGTTTGACTGTATTGTCATCCCATCATTTCTGAAGGAATTGGGTATTTCAAAATTTTAATTTGGTAAAATAAAATCACATTACTGTTTACACATCAACAGACAGCAATTATTGAATAGTTTGCTTCGAAATGAAAACATGTCTTGGCATACCAAGATTTGTTTTGAAGGAAAATAAGAAAAATATGCTATATTTGTGGTCTGTTTATTGTTTTCTGCAGCATGATAAAGGTACCACAAAATTTGTATTGCATTTTGATACTCGCTACTTCTGATTCCAATTGTATTTTTGGCAATTTTAAAGGTACATGCCCACTCAGTAGGCACAACATGTTTTTATATGAATTAAATATGTGTATAATTGTGTCACTATTCCACCAGTTTTAAAGATTACGAGTGGCCGCTATACAGATATAATCATTTAGTAATATTTATTTTACTGATAGTGACGCGCGTTGGTATCAGGCTATTTTCAAATGCAAATGAGTCGTGGTATTTTTTTAAATTATTTATACTAATTAAATGTGTCACCTGAAAAAATAATATTTTCGACAGATAATAAGTATGATTTTAAGGAAACACGGTTATCGCCCCTGATATCGGTGTGAAAATTTACGTCTGATAAAATGTATAATAATGCCAATCAATACGTGGTGTAATGGTGAATGAATGTTTGTTTTGCCAGAAAATGTATCAGATTATGTCTGATATAAAGAACATTTTGTGCCTACTGAGTGGGCATGCACCTTTAATTGGGTATTTAAGCAAATATGCAGCTTATCTGGAGCTCTGCACTGCTTAATTAAATTTTGTCGTCTACAGTTTAAGTTATATTTTCATTTTTATCATAAAAAAAACATACTTTTGACAGTGCTGTCAAACCAATTGTTTTATGAGAAAGAAAGCAAAATTGAAGGCAACAGTAGATGACAACTTCGGGTCAATCATTCTAAGGGTTAATTGACCTGTTGATAGGCTGTTAAACACCAATAAATCAAATAAAATCCCAGTTCACTGAAACATGAGCGAAGATCTGACAAAACAAGCCATATTGTCACTGTGGCCAGTGAAGACCCAGGTCAGTCTTAGTCTGCCCTGTCTCTTCAATACTCGCAATTCAATTAGTGAACTACAATAAGTTCCAGGAAAATTGAAACTTTTGGTGGATGAATCAAGTCATACTCACCATGGGGTTTTCTCATGTGGTGGAGGTCATACTCACCATGGGGTTTTCTCATGTGGTGGAGGTCATACTCACCATGGGGTTTTCTCATGTGGTGGAGGTCATACTCACCATGGGGTTTTCTCATGTGGTGGGTGTTCCAGATGTAGACATTCTGTCCTGATATAGGCCAGAAGTAGACAGCAATATATGGCTGTGACTGGAGACATGGGGCTTATGGCTTATGACCAGTCTAACTCCTGATCATCTAGCACAGTACTGCGGCAAAGTAAAAACCTATACGGTTTGTTGGGAGCAGACCAGTAGCCGATTTCATCAGAATTGCAAAGTATACTTTGAGGGAGAATATTTTAAATTTTTTGGATAAATTTATTAATTTTTATTATACTGAATTTATTACATTATCACAGCCATTTTGGCTGTGATAATGTAATACATTCAGTATAATAATTCTGCATACTTTTAATCATCAAATATATGCAGTCGGTAGTTCTATATGAAATAATTCATTTCGGGAAAATTAAATGATTACTCCCTCAAAGTATACTTTGTTAGAAAAGCATACTTTGCAATGTTGGTGAAATCGGATACTGGTGTTTCACTAACTGAATGGCGATCAATGCAGTTGCACAGACTGGTCTGGATCTGTGCTTGTCGCAAATGTCATAAGCCCCATTAGTACAGTCACTGTCACATATGCTTTTAAGATATTTGCCACCAGCATAGCCCCAGATCAGCCTGCGCATCCGCGCAGTCTGATCTGGGCCTATGCTGTTGGCAATTCAGTCGCAAAGGTAAGCTAACTGCAGTCGGATCAGGGCCTATGGTGTTGACAATTCATTCGTGAAGGTAAGGTAATTGCAATCATCTTTTGCCATTCCAATCTGAATATGCGAAAGGACCAATATCTTCATGCTATTGTTGTTAATGTCATAAGAAACCTTTTCTTGGCCGTCAATCTCAGCCTGCTTGATAGTCCAGTTCATAGAGCATTGCACCTTAATACCGAAGGTTGTGGGTTGCAATCCCACCTAGGACATGTAAATAATTTAGTATTGCCATCCCACTGGTCTATCGGATGAGACTTGAAATCAAATCCCATCTCAATATGACCTTAGCTGTTGCTGGGACATCATACACGTTTCAGCCAACAATGGAAAATTGCTTAAAATATTGTAGCAATTACGCATTCTGCTATTATTAATCTCTGCTTATGCTGTTGCATACAACATCTTCTATTGGTGATAAGCATGTTTTTATCAGATGTGTGCTTATGTATTAATAGTATATAGAGGTAATTAATTGCAGGTGAAATCTTCTGTGAAGTAAGGATGAGGTCAAAGGTAACATTTTTGTTGGGGTACCTACATGAGAAAATGTTATATTTTCCATTTCCGACCACTGTAGTATTGGATCGATCAAGCCTTTCAGGAGAATCATTTTTCCATTATGAAAATTGTGTATCCACGTACTTTAATGGATTAACAATGTTTTTTACATCTGATAGCATGTTGTAGACCATTATTTAAATAATATCTTGGAAACAATATACACTTGTATACAGTGAAACCTCGCTAAACCGGACACCCTGGGAGGTGTCCGGTTTAGCGAGATTTCACTGTAATGCAAGCATTTGATTATCCCGAGCCATAGTTTTTGTTCTATGCGATCATGAACAGACATCATCACCTGAGATAAATGACCCAAGAAACCCATCAAAAGTATGATCCGGTTTAGAGAGGTTCCACTGTACACATATATCAGCTGAGAGTCCACTTACAGCTGCCAGCCTCCTTCTTATACTCCAGTCATGATGAATGAGGCCACTGTTTTCTTTGGTAACTAATTTGTTTGATGTTCTGGTCCTGTGACTTCGACTATGTGGTCAGAGTTGATTCATACTCTTACTCCAGCAGCTTCAGTGTGTTGGGACCAGCAGCCACTTGGCTTGAATTGAGCAAGCGCTGGCAGGATTTAACCAATTCCATGTGCGATACTTATTCACTGGTAGCAAAATTTCCAAATATTGTTTCATTTTCTTTTCATTATTACATGAAAGTTTATGTTTTGACCACTTATTTGAAACAGTGAGCTCCATAGATCAAGATACCAATTTAATCTACTTTTATATTAAGTGGTCAGTGAAATTTTGTGATAGATACCAGATACCTTGTTAATAATCAATACAAATTTCATTATCATGGATTAGTTCGCAATTCTCAATACCAATGACATTCTGGGGGAATGAATAATTGTCATGGTTCCAACTACCTTACCTTTTTGCACCGTTTCTGACGAATGTAATTTTGGGAAATACTTTGTCACTGTGCAATGGTACAGTAGTATATATTGTTGGTCTTCATCGGACTCGACATAGCAATCTATGCTTGTTGCAATCAACATGTGGTACCAATTCAGTGTGGTCCTTAAACATCCTATTAACAAAATGGAAGAGGTGGACAATTATCTAGAAATCAATGGACTTCTCGTTACATTCTGTTTTACAAACACAGCTATCCCATTAGACAAATATCAACATCTCCAACTGGGTCACACGCTGTCAGCTACACTACTAGTCTATGTCCATTCATGTGGGTTTCATGGACAAAAAATGTTTTATATTCTGACCATCACAGCCGAATCGTAGTTGAAAGACAGAAAGGTGTCATAATCAAGGGCGTTAAGATATTCTCCCTTCATCCATAAAAGATACATTCTTTGGTATTAACCCTACATTACACTACAGGATATGCACTTTTTATAAGCCTGTTACGGCACGTATTATGTGTTCACCTTGTACGGGTGGGGTGCACCATGGGGCACAGTTTGTCAACCATGCAATAACTAGAGTTCTAATTGACGGATCATAATCAAATTCAGTATACATATACATACATGATTATCACGGCAAGACGAAGAACCCTATTGATTATATTTAAAAACGTCCCACAACTTATCTCCCCTTGGTGACCATTTTTATTTTTTGCACTCTGTACCCTTGTCCACACAATAACTCAAGTTCTACTTGGGGCGTAACGAACTTCGGTATACATGTTTATCACGTCAAGATGAAGAACCCTGTTGGTTTTCAGTGATTAATCTCCTCTTGTTGACTGGCCTTGCCTCAACGGGCATATATTGTGAACACCCGCTTCTTATAAATGGACTAGTGTGAAAATCATTTTCTGATGATTGGATCAAATGTATTCTTTTTGTATGTGAGTGTATGTGTATCATAATGATGAATCCATATCTTAACTGTGGCCAAGTGATTGGTGTAGTTAATGTGCCTGGCACTAAATCAGGATTTCAGTATTGAGAGTTTATATTGTAATTTTAGTGCTGACTATTTAGAACTGTCACTCTCCCCCCCCCCAATTGACAGGTGCATTCCCCATCTGCATATGACCTTGGTGTTGAACGGATGTAAAACTCTAATGAATCAATCAGGGATTCCGCTGGGGAAAATAAAAAAATCGCCGCTTCAAAAAAAAAAAGAATAAAAAAAAAAAAAAAAAAAAAAAAAAAAAAGGAATAACCAATAGGATAAAAATAAACAATTGGCGATACAAAATTACAATTTTCGAAAATTGTAATTTTTTATCACCAATTGTTTATTTTTATCGCCAATTGCGAATGTGGCGTTCGCCAGCGGAATCCCTGATCAATCGTTTGTCTACAGTTGATGATTACATCTTTCTGTCTACCTTTCTGACCGTAGGTGGCATTGATTCCAATATTATTGCCCCGATTATTCATGCTTCTAACACACGGTACATGAATGGCAGCACATTCACGTGTCACCAAACATGCCGGTAATGTCCTAGGAAAAAAATGATGTCACCATTTCCGATCATTGTGGCACCCTGCTGTCCCTCTGTAGTTGTCTTCCAGATGTAATAATTGTGTACGTGCGAATTTGCATCCATTCCATAGCGTATCGGAAATAATTCAATGGCCTGAATGTAACCTGTATTTCTACCCACTGAGCCAATCTAAGCGGCTTTATCCTTCAAGGTGGGAAGGGCACTCTGAATTTTTATCATCTTTTTCTTGGTTTTCAGTGCAAATAAGTTATTGGTTTTCAGTAAAAAATATGTTGGGCCTGGCTATGTGTCTCTGTTGTAGTGGTTCTTTGCCAAAACATACGGTAGTGGAACTGACCACCCTGGAAACCTCAACTTAACCCTTTCAACACCACATTCTGTCACTGGATCTGCACTATTTTCTGGATATTTTCAACTTCTATATAATTGTCATAGCAGTCTGTATTACCTCAACACATGATGTAAGTGCATGGTTACAAAAACAATAACTGAATTTAAAAATGTGAGAACTTAATGTTATCGGTGACGTAGTGTCTAGTCAAAATGAGGCACGGAAATATGAATTTTATTTTTATCAAACGCTATTTTTTTTTTGTTTCTTAACTCAATATCCCACTTTCCAGACTCATCTGAAACACAGTACCAGTTTAAATCATATTTCACAGTCATACGCTACTTGAAATACAGTGAAACTTCTCTAAACTGAACACACTTTGGTGGTCCACAGGGTGTCTGGTTTGGAAAGGTTCCACTGTATTTATGAATACTTAAAATTAATATAGAAAATAATATGTGAAAATATCCAGACAACAGAATGGCTTACCGCCTTGTGATGGTTGTATAACTGACCTGGTTTATTGATATCAATGTTGTGAGGTGATTCACTCTATGAAAAGCCTATTACCGTAAATAGGCCATCTGGTGTTTTGTCCAGCCTGCTTACAAAGTACTGAAATATTGATCACAAAGGCTTCTGGGTGTCATTGAATATTATTTAACCGCGGCTCCCCTCCACCCCACCTAAACACACAGACCATGGCCTCATTTTGATTACCTTACAATAATTGATCCATTAATTGTGGGTCACCACATCAATTACCATCTTGATACTATTCATCCAAAGGGTAAAAACATGATCCACATATTATAATCCACAAAACCTTGAGTTTACATGCATAAGAAAGGTAGTAAAATATGCTATTGCCCCAAATCTATACATTGGAACCTCTTTAAACAGTGGAACCTCTTTAAACCGGACACCCTGAGAAATCCCAGGGTGTCCACTTGAAATAGGTTCCACTGTGATTCAGTCATATGTGCTCTCCAAGACATGTTTGTGTGTTTTGCAATCATGAACAGTCGCTACCATCAGAGATAAATTACAGTGAACACTTCAACATGTAGCACACTGAGATTTTCTGTGTGTCGGGTTTAGGGAGGTTCCACTTCGTATCAAATTTAAAGGGAAGTAACTGCCGGCGTAAGTCTGTTGTTTAATTTAACCCTTTCACCCCTAAGCAACTGGAATGGATTTTAATATGTTAATTTGGCAACCAATCCAACCAACAGTCACAAAATGATTTTCAGACTAGTCAATTTGTGAAAAGCGGGTGTTTTTGTTCTCAAAAATATTAAAATTACTTGAAAAAAGTGCAGATCCTGATGTGACGGCTCGTCACGAGCCGGCTCATCTGGATCTACACTATTTACCAATACCAATTTGCCTGTGGTGTTGAAAGCAGAAAGGGTTAAAACCCAGTGATATGATCGATAGTAAACGTAGTGGATACAAAGCATGCACCAATTTTTATAGGGATTAACAACATTCCACAATAATCCATACTTCACAGATTATTTATTGATCACAATCATGAGTCACTGTCCAATTATTATACAAATATAGTTGAATAAAAAACATAATTCTAACCATCAACAGTATGATGAAACCAATGTTACCCCATTTGATACTGAAGATAATTGCCCGCACACATCTGGGTCATTAGATAATTGCCCGCACACATCTGGGTCATTAGGATACAAGAACCCAGCATGTATATACTTGAAAGCTATGTTATTCTACATGCAACCTGTCAGCAACAGTCAATAGTTTTGCACAATACTGGCTCTGGTGGTGGAGAGATGGCTGTTGTAAGGGGGTGTGGTCAATAAATAGCTAATTATCCAATTTGGATATTAAAGGTACATGCCCACTCAGTAGGCACAATTTTTTTTTATATGAATTAAATAAATAAGTGCATAATTGTGTCGCTATTCCACCAGTTCTACAAATTACGAATGCCCGCTATACAGATATAATCATTTATTAATATTTATTTTACTGATAGTGACTCGCGGTGGTATCAGGCTATTTTCATATGCAAATGATGCATGATATTTTTTAATTATTTTACTAATTAAATGCGTAACCTGAACAAATTATATTTTCGACAGATTATAAAGTATGATCATTGCACATCAAAATATATATACAGAGAATAAATAGTAATGTCCGTTAACATTTTAAGGAAACACGGTTATCGCCCCTGATATCAATGTGGAAATTTACGTCTGATATAAAATGTTTAATAATGCCAACCAATATGTGGGATAATGGTGAATGAATGTTTCGTTTACCAGAACATGTCTCAGATCATGTCTCTGATATAAAGAACATTTTGTGCCTACTGAGTGGGCATGTACCTTTAACTAATAGCTCAGGTATTGTTGACTCACTGTTGTTGAGGTAACTGTATAGAAGTTTGACATGATTTTGATGCATATCAGAAGAATGCATTGGAAATGAAAACTGTGCCAATGTATTTTACCAAATTTCTCTCAGACTTGTGTGGCTAAATATTTATGGTGATGGGCAGACACTCATAATTAATTAATTGGGAGATTGTGATTTGTGAGTTTGTGACCATGTGATTGGTGCTCCTTATCAAACTGTCTCAGCTATGTAAGTACATAACATAGGGACAGCCGGTGGAGAAAACGTGCTGGACAACATTTACAAGGATTGTAGCTCCTGATCATAGTGAATACTCGCATTGTCTGAGTATATAATCCTTTTGCTAGCAACAATAAGCCTCTTTTAATGACTGAATGACGCACAACATAGGCCCTCGGGCCTGTTTCACAAAACTTTGTACGAAGTATTTGTAAGTGCAAATTTAGGATCGTCTGTAAGTTTCAATTGATGGATTTACATTTATTGAGCATAGGCTGCATATGTGCTCAATAAATGTAAATCAGTAATTGTTTACAAGAAAACAGTGTTAATGTAAAATTTACAGACTATAATAATTTTGGATTTATGAACATTTTAGTCGTACGAAGTTTAGTGAAAGGGCCCCCTGATCAGACTGGGCAGATGTGCAGGCTGATCTGGGGCTGAGTGGGCCACATATAGAGAATAGTAGGTTAGTGCCGTGAATGGGAAAAATATCTGGCAAGGCTCAGGGAACGGGATGGGCGAGGCTCTGCCGAGCACATCCCGTTTTCGTGCCGCGCCAGATATGTTTTCCCATTCACGGCACTAACCTACTACAGTCAGAATTTGTTACAGCGGCACACGTTACAGCAGCATATTCACCTCCCGGCACAATAAGCCGCCAAACCAATCAGCATGCTCTTTAATCTGCTCGATATACCGGCAAATTCGGCTTCCGGCACCGGCAGGGAATTCCCGCAAACGAATACACAGTTTAAGTCTTATTTAATGTGCGTTATAACGGCGCTGGTACCCGGCATCGCTGGTACCAGCGCTGTGACCCAGCTCTGTTATCCGGCATTACGTGCCGGAAACCGATATTCGGGAACCAGTCACTGACCATATAATGTGCGTCATAACGGCGCCGGTACCCGGCATCACTGGTACCAGCTCTGTTATCGGGACTGGGCAGATGTGCAGGCTGATCTGGGGCTGAGTGGGCCACATATAGAGAATAGTAGGTTAGTGCCGTGAATGGGAAAAATATCTGGCAAGGCTCAGGGAACGGGATGGGCGAGGCTCTGCCGAGCACATCCCGTTTTCGTGCCGCGCCAGATATGTTTTCCCATCACGGCACTAACCTACTACAGTCAGAATTCGTTTACAGCGGCACACGTTACAGCAGCATATCACCTCCCGGCACAATAAGCCGCCAAACCAATCAGCATGCTCTTTAATCTGCTCGATATACCGGCAAATTCGGCTTCCGGCACCGGCAGGGAATTCCCGCAAACGAATACACAGTTTAAGTCTTATTTAATGTGCGTTATAATGGCGCTGGTACCCGGCATCGCTGGTACCAGCGCTGTGACCCAGCTCTGTTATCCGGCATTACGTGCCGGAAACCGATATTCGGGAACCAGTCACTGACCATATAATGTGCGTCATAACGGCGCCGGTACCCGGCGTCACTGGTACCAGCTCTGTTATCCGGCATTACGTGCCAGAAACCGATATTCGGGAACCAGTCACTGACCATATCTAAACAATTTCACGGCTGATTAACCCCGACCTGCTGTCATAAATCGCGGCAATTAACGTGTCGGTACCTTATCACCTGCTGTGATGTACTATTTTGCAAACATCAATTAAGAAATGAACAGTTAGCAACTAATTTTACAAGTGATTAAATCCAGCAAGGACCGATAGATTGTAAATAAAAAAATATCATAATCGTGAACAATTTAAATAATTATCGTTAACATTGCCTCTGGGGTGAGTTCAGATAGGGACGAATCGTCATGTAAATATTTAAAGGGAAACCACTCTACATGTTTTTGCTTTGTATTTTTATAAATTTTAGCATGTAAATTAAAACAAACTGTTTATTAAAATATGTGTTTCTTTTCTATATGCACATGTTTGCGAATTGCTAACAATAAAGAAACAATTTCACAGATAATCCGGTATTCACCACACGCTCTACAATTAACAACAGGTTCGCCTGCAACCTACATACATAGACTTTGTCAAATACTGGATTAGCTTTGAATGTTGTTGGTTTCCTTGATATAAATTTGTATATATGCATTGCTTTATCAATGTGGTGACAAATAAGTATACAGCAAATAGCGTGGATACAATGCGTGGTTACCAATTACCGACATGTTCCAATTACCGGAATTATCACGACAGTCTGATAGCGAGGAGAAAATCGCAGATTCTTTATACCGGCATATTCGTTATAACGGCATATTCGTTATAACGGCAGATTCATCTCTGACAAACCCTGCCGTTGTAACAAATTCTGACTGTATTCTATTTATCCCGTCAACACCTACAAATGGCTGTAAGATGCAAAAATATAACCCCAGCCACCGCACATATTCATACGCGGTGATTAGGTCGTATGTTTCACGGCACCGTCTTTCACGGCACATACGCACTGTGTTGATGGGATAAATCTTGTTAGCTACCTTTTCGGCGCTCAGGTGGCCCATTTGCAACAAATACAGGTTTTCATATTTCTGCATGCTTTTCAAGCTGTGTCAGGGCCAAATATATATATATATATATATATACACTGAGACTTGAATATACATGTATGTACAATATACAATGTATTTAGCAGTTTGTATCGGCAAACTAATAGTGTATGCCAGAAACGCCGTTGGCTGGTGTACAATTATGTTCAAGATTGCTAGAAATTCATCTCCACATGCATCTTAGTAAAACCTTGCGCATCAGTAAATTCACCTTTGTAGATTAATTTTGCTTTCAAGTAACACATGAACAATTCTTGTTTAATGATAAAGCAGTTCTCTGTTCTTATGAACAGCAGCATAGCCGCAAATCAACATATATAAAACACTCTTATCCGGTGTATACTGTTCACTTTTTTAGTTTGTCCGAAACATCTTTAACCCTTAGACCGCTACTCACAACAATTGTCGTCTGCTGTTGCTTTTATATCTTGCCTTATTTCACAATAAAAACATGTTTTGACAGCACTTCAGAAACATTTCCAATGGAAATGATTCTGAAGTGCTGTCAAAGCATGTTGTAAATTATACTAAAGTGCGGTCGAAGCATGTTTTTGATGATAAAAATGGAGAATATAAAATAAACAGCAAACGACAAAAAAATTAAGATAGCGCATACAATGTTTTTTTTATATGAAACGCGGTTCATTTTTGTACAATCTGAAATATAAGCCTCGTTTTGTTTGATAGTCGCCCTTAATATTATTATTCAAATTGCATGCACCTCAGCAGTGTTGATGAATTCCATTTACCACTGCCTGTGGCTATGTACCTGTATCAAGGTGGGAATTGCCTCGCGGTCTGAATACCAAGCAGGCACAGTAATCAACAATTTGCATCTTTATGATTATCAAATACTCTAAATGTTTGTCAATTGAAGAGAAAGAAGCTTTCGGAAAGTGCATTTTATCCGCACTACAATTACTATAGGGTTAACTGTATTGTAATTTTGAAATTTGCGGCGTATATCAGAACATGATAGGTTTGAAAATCTGTTTAATGGCGACGTGCTAGATATGCGCTGCAAATTTCAAAATTACAATGCGGTTAACCTATTTCTAATGCACTCCTTTACTACTGGCGTAGGAATACATAGTGAAATAATTTGCGACTGTTCATCAACAATGATATAGATATTTATAGAGTGCATTAGAAATCATGATATATGAAACCCATTTTTAAAAAAAACGGTACGTATTATGTTATGTTTACGGCGGAAAGAAAAACTGCATAGTTTGTGTACACAACTCCTCTGAAACCATTCTGTCATTCGATCTGAAACTATACACACGTCTTCTACACATATTTAAGATGTGCACCTTCGTGTTTTTATGCCGAAAAAATATTTTTTAACGAAAATATCACCTTTTACTTAGCCATTTTTTCTACATTTTTGTATCCAATTTTATATAATTTCTACTTAATACACATCTATATCTAAATTAGTATACCTGTTTATCACAACAAGAGGAAGAAATAAATAACGCTATAGATTTCAGACTTAGACCAGATTTCATTTGGAAAGCTTATTTTCATGTAAGTTCTTGATGTAATGGATTGCTAATGAAAGATGAATTGCTTTGTCTGTCTTGGCAACCAGCAACAGGTAGCAGGTTTACAGGTAATTAGCACAATGGGAAACAGTTGCCGCACTGTATCACTGTCATCTGGTACTTCACTATGAATTTGGTGCATTATAATTCACCCTGGTATAGTAACTCCACTACCATCATTTATAGCCTATGGTCTCTTAGAAACAAAATTGCTACCCCGCTCCATACCTCTCGCGAGTGTAGCAATTTAACCCCATCTCTTTAATATAACACGTGGAAGAGTGATTTTTGCAATCGGTTATCTGGCATGTTTGATATGTTAGCGATATAAAACTGTCAACTGTCAACGCTGTATCAATAAATTATTCATAAAGAACAAAAAATGCAGAAATTAATTATTTTTACCATGTCGAGGTGTTTATCTGACATTTACATCTATATCTTGTAAATTTGAAAACTTCGTTTGGTTGTGTTGAATGTTGAACAACAACAAGAGAAAAGATAGCTTCCATAGGAAAATGATTTCCCTGTTCTATTATTTTTGGCAATTTACTAGTTCTACATCAAAGATTATTTGTTTAAAGGTATAAAGTATACAGTTTACTAACGTTTGACACACAAGCAACAGGTTTGGGTATGCATTTGAGTTGCTCACATTTTTTGAATGGGTCAAATTGTAGCCGTAGATAGCATATCGGAGGTGAATTATTGTAGCTAATGGTCTCTAAGCATAGCTTTACTGTGTCAATCCTTTCATTAATACATTGGCTTCATAATTGGAAACTTATTTCTCTTGTTTAGAAACGATAACCTAATTTATAATTAGGATAGACTTAACCCTTACACCGCTATCTTAATTTGTTGTCGTCTGCTGTTTATTTTCCATTTTCCATTTTTATCATCAAAAACTTACTTTGACAACACTTTAGAATAATTTACAACATGCTTTGACTGTGAGCACTTCAGAATCATTTTCATTGGAAATCATTCTCAAGCAACAGCAGACAACAATGTTTGTGTGTAGCGGTCTAAGGGTTAAACATTGCTAAAATGTTCAGTGATTGTTTTTCTTTACTAGTTATTCTGTCCATCTGTGTGTCTGGGTTCCTATGGTGGTGTAGCTAGTGTATAATGGCTTGTCACAATAGCAACCGTAGGTGGGCAGCACATGAAGACACCTAAATGCAGAGCTCCAGTTAAGGTGCGTAATTTGGAGGTAAATTTCTTATTTCTCCGTCAAAAATGGCAAGTTGGGAGTTGGGAGATTCTAAAGGACTCCCAACTTGCCATTTTTGATGAAGAAATAACAAAATTTCACCCCATGTTGGTCAAATTACGCACCTTAACTGGAGCTCTGTAAATGTGGTAAACCAATGATATAAATCAATTGAGCATCTTTTCACCCTTTCACACAAAAGTAACTGGACCAATAAAATGGATGTGTTTATTTTCTTCTTCTAAACAATACAAAAATATCTGTACTTGCATATTTTGGTATGCTATCAAAGCCTCGGCAGGTGCAACATGCGGGCCGCGGCCATCTCGTTTTAGTCATTTATTACTTGTGATAGCAACCTATTGTATTCTTTCATTTATCCTTCCATTGATTACAAATGTTGCATGTTGTGTAGAACAGTAAGTAATATGCAGTATGCATAATTATATTTGTTCTGCATCGTCTTTAGTATTTCCCTTTTCTGCTTGTGTGTAGCTCTTTTTTCAACTTGACCAGCCAACTACTTACAGCTGTCTACTCCTTAACACTCTGCATGCTGGGAAATTTGTGGGCTATAAATAGTTTAAAAAATAGCAGATGACAATTCATTATATTTTCTTTTATTTCTTCTTATAAATGTCATGAATATGTCTTGGAATTTCATTAGAATTGTGTCCGGAGGACACAATTCTAATGAAATTTCAAGACATATTTACAGAGAGAAATAAAACATATACTCCTAATTCGTTTGGCGGATATTTTCGCCGCTAGCATGCAAAGAGTTGAGGAAGCCACTTTCCAAATATCGAGTCTCCAGCTATTGTGGTTTGAATGTTTTGCTCTTACAAGAAACATGATAGACGGACACAAAACCGGGACAAAAACAGTACTGGTATACCCATTTTAGTAGGTATAATAATAAACACTTCTATCAGCTACATTTGGTTAATGAGAAGGAACGTTACACACACAGCCTGATAAGCGTATATTGTGACTTCCGGCACTCTTGTTGTATTGACTGCGGCCACAGGAGCTGTATACTCATACAGACGTGGATGTTTACCTGGAGCTGTATACTCATACAGACGTGGATGTTTACCGTACTTCCAAATCCCCCACGTCTGCTACAGATTACTACCGTTCCATAGCAACTCCACATACTATGTGTCAATCATATGTAGTCTGGTCCATTCAACTAGAGAGCACAGAACACAAAGTTTTAACCCTTTCAACCCTAAGGAATGGACTGTGATATGCTAATGTTCCGACCAATCCAATGGTCACAAAATGATTTTCAGATTCGTCCATTTATGAAAAGGGGGTGTTTTTGTTCTAAGAAATATGAAAATTACTTGCAAAAAGTGCAGATACTGATGAGACGGCTCATTACGAGCCGGCTCATCTGGATCTGCACTGTTTGCATAAACCGCTATAGCGGGCTTTCGGGTTCAAAGGGTTAAAACTCTGTCTTTGTTACTCAATATTTTAACCCAGTAAAAACGTGCTTTGACAGCACTTCAGAATCATTTCCATTGGAAATGATGCTGAAGTGCTGTCAAAGCAGGTTGTAAATTATTCTAAAATGCTGTCAAAGCATGTTTTCGATGATAAAAATGGAAAATAGAAAATAAACAGCAGACCCAGATCAGTTTACATGCAGGCAAGGATTCCTGGCACAAGATAAGGATATTGTGGACTCAGTTTGCCCTACACAGGTACAGAGAGCTGGTTCTACCCACTCACATATTATATTATTGTATATTAGTTAAACGGTCATTAAACAATATTCTGATAATCAACGTGTGATCGAAATGGATCAAAAACAGATATACAGTACTGATTTATGTTGCCCTGGCAATCTGTAACCTACAGGGGGTGTTTATGTTTTGGTCTAGATGGTGTTGTTGGTGTTAATTAACATTACACGTGTTGTATGAGCGCACGTCTAACTATATGTTCTACCAGTCTGTACTGTGTAAACTTTTCAAGCCAAATTGCTTTCCTATTTTCCCTATTTCTGACATTGATTACCACAACCACACTAAAGTTTCTCTCGTTTATGAGTTCCTGTCTTTCCTAGGTTTGAATTCCAAATGGTAGACTAACTGATGAAACTTGCCTTTCTACTTACTTTTTGACCAGCTCAGATGGAAAATTGATATTAATTACTTTCATTTCTGTTACAATGCACAGGCACGTTGTTGTATGAACGACAAAGGCCTCTTTAAATCATACACAATTTTACTCCGATATTAAATATCTACAAGGTACAACACTCACTATCGTTTCAACCAACTGAAGTGGATTACTTACCTTGGGCCCAGCTCGCTAACGCAGTAATTGTAACAGGTACGATCGAAGGCCAGGACCCTTAATTTGTCCCGGCCTTTACAAAGAATTGTAATGCACACAAGTGCACTTCATAATTTGCTGAATTAGTGAGCCTGGCCCAAGGTAAACTAGAACCACTTCCATTGGTTGAAAAGATGGCGCGTGTCGTACCTTGTAGATATTTAATATCGGAGTAAAATTGGATATGATTTAAGGTATTAGGTGATAAATATATACACTTAGACTTCAATGATAATTGCTTCATAATAGTGATGTGATATATGAATATAACATATGTGAATATTGTCTTGTTACTGTATACTATATGGAGCATTTTGTTGCCATGTCCGCCATCATTGTATGTACCATCGTACAATTTCACCACTTCATGTTTTTGACACATACAGTAAATAATATGACAGTAAACCAAATAAAATTTGGTGCAATACATAAGAGACAGATATTACAATGTCAATCTTAAATATTATGCCAGCAAACTATACAAAAAACGAGATATCTAAGCATTTCTCCCATCATTTCTCCCATGTATTCCATCACGTTTACGAAGCAATTATCTTTGAATCAAATGATGATCAGGTATAGAATGGGTCCATAAATCTGGTTTTCTGTCATGCCACAAGGTGCCTCTGTTACAGTGCAACATCTCTTCAACAACCACATGTGGGGAGACACAAACTGGCTGCTATAGAGAGGTGGCTGTTGAATAATATGGAATTTTCCATTTGGGTGGGAGGGGGTTGTTGTACAGTGTTGACTATTCACTGACTTCTTGTACCAGCATAGCTCCTGCTCAGTGTCAGTACACTCACCAACCTGATTAGATCCATCAAGAACGTCTCGTCTCATAAATGGATTAGTGAACAGTGTAGCCCCTGATCAGACTGCGCAGATGCGCAGTCTGATCTGGGGCTATACTGATCACAAACTCAGGTAGCGCCATTTTGATTTGGCTCGACATTAAGGCATCATTTCCTATCTGGTCTGCCCAGGGAGGTATGGTATACAGATCATATCAGTCTATATAAATACTTGATTGCTCTCAGCTTCTGTTAGCAATTAGTAAGGTAGATTTCCTTTCAAAGACTTTCAGCCTACACTCGCAGAACTTGATTCAAATGTTTGTTTCATGTAGATTTATACGTTACATTTCTTGGTTGTTTCTACAAATGTTTGGCCTTGGTTTTCGAAAAAAGAATTGCCTGCTTTATAATCTCCATCACTTTCCTCAACTCTTACAATGCTGAATTAAATTTTGTCGTCTGCTGTTTATTTTATATTTTCAATTTTTCTCATCAACAACATGTCTTAACAACACTTTATAATCATTTCTAAAGTGCTGTCACAACCTGTTTTTATTGAGAAAGAAGACAAAATATAAAACAACAGCAGACAACAATTTATTTTACCCGCGTTCTAAGTGTTAAAGTGTATGACTTTACCCCAAAGTTGATTCAGTTCAACCGAGTAACCAAGTCGCAGTTCAGTGGAACCTATCTAAACTGGACACCCTGTGAAGTTCCCCAAAATGAGCCCAAATCTGTAGCCCTTTTCAAGAAATAAGAATGTTTGAAACTTTAGAATGTAGAAAGCATAAATTGTGGTCTGGTGTTGTTTTATATTTTGTCTTCATTCTGATTAATGTGTTTTTGATGAGAAGAAAAGGAATCAGGGGCCCGTTTCACTAAACTTTGTACGACTAAAATGTTCGTAAGTGCAAATCGTCTGGAAATGTCAATTGACCGCTTTACATTTATTGAGCCTATGCTCAATACATGTAAATCCAATAATTGTTTACAAGAAAACAGTGTTAACCCTTACACCGCTATCTTAATTTTTTGTCGTCTGCTGTTTATTTTCTATTTTCCATTTCTATCATCAAAAACATGTCAAACCATGTTTTTATTGAGAAATAAGGCTAGATATAAAAGCAACAGCAGACGACAATTGTTGTGTGTAGCGGTCTAAGGGTTAATGTGAAATTTAAAGACTATCATTAGTTTGCACTTACGAACATTTTAGTTGTGCAAAGTTTAGTGAAACGGGGCCCCAGGAAACGACTATAGCCATCTGCTGTTGTTTAGTATTTTTTCTTCTTTCTCAATAAAAACATGGTGTGACAGAACTTTAGAATCATTTCCATTGGGAAATCAGCATTTCCATCAGCAAATTTCTGATGGGAAAATGGAAATTAACCTGTTCAACACCACAGGCCTGTATAATGGTATTGGCAAAATGTGTAGGTCCAGATGAGCTGACTCGGCTCATTATATGCATATGCATGTACAATTGCTATCAATGTTTTTGTATTAACCCTTTGAACCCGAAAGCCCATTATAGCGGGTTTCGCAAACAGTGCATATCCAGTTGAGCCGGCTCGTAACGAGCCGTCTCATCAGGATCTGCACTTTTTGCAAGTAATTTTAATATTTTTGAGAGCAAAAACACCCCCCTTTTCAAAAATGGACTCGTTTGAAAATCGTTTTGTGACGATTGGATTGGTAACAAAATTAACATTAAAATCCATTCCAGTTACAAAGATGTGAAAGGGTTAAAAAATAACCAGCAGACGACAATTTAATTCAGCATGTAGTTGGGTATAGCAAACGTGGTGCTAGTTTTCCCCTGTGCCACGTTAAATGCCAACTGTTGCTTGGAACCAGGATTCCAGTGGTGCTAGGAGTGTTCTTGAAAATATCATCAATATTCTGCTGGAATTTGTATTGCATAGATGGAGCAGCAATTAATGTGTGGCAGCTCTCAGTGTACCCAGATAGCAGTTACGCATAGCTGGATACTATAGACTGCAGTTTGTGGTCTCGCAGTTGGTCAATATCTGTATTCAATGGACGCTTAGTCATCCTTGCTATGTTTTAAACGTGTAGAAAGTTCACACGGTGGATACTGTTGTGGAGTACTATTTTATGTGTATGAATACAGCGGTAATTGGCCCACTGTGCTAATCGCGCGCTGTTAATATACAAGTTATTTGAATATTTGTTATGCAACTGATTCAATGAAGCAGAGTGTTTTTTCAGAAATGTACTTCTTTTGTGAAATTGATTCAGTTTGCTTGGATTACCGTGAATGAAGGGTATTGTGTTCCGTATGTCGTGAACTGGAAAATAACATAGGTCAAGCCATCTTGCTTTCAGGACATAATACTGATTGGATTACAGTGGATTTTGTTGCCTAACCAAGTGTAGGTATTGTTTACGTTATGTAAAAAATATATCACTTCCGATAAGTACATGTACAGGTAGTTAATATTTTAAATGTACACTCCCGCGGGTCAATTCTATTTGTATTGAGACATATTTTTTGGCTATTTTTATTAGTCATTTTTATCTGCCCATTATTGGGCAGATAAAAATGACTAATAAAAAATAGCAAAAAAATATGTTTACACACCATTTAATTTTCAATTACCTGAGGTACATTAGGCATTGTATAACAAGTTGGCATTGTGGAGCGCCGTGGCGTAATGTTTAGTGTGTCTGACTACTGATCCAAGGGTCGTGCGTTCGAGCCTGACTAGCGGCGTGTGTTGTGTCCTTGAGCAAGACACTTTATCCACACTACTCCAGTTCACCCAGCTGTAAATGAGTACAGATAATTCATAGTTGCTCTGTAAATACGAATTACCGGCTTCTCTCAAAAAATCTCTATCTCCGTTCTTTCTCCCATTCTTGGGAGACGGCATGCAAGGTCCTAGAGCCAGTGCCGCCGTTAAATATAAGTTTAAAACGTTGGCATTCAATATAACATGTGAATTACCAAGAGAATTCAGGGGTGATAACTGTTTACATATAACGTGATGTAATCTTTTAAATGTTCCAAATAAAACAGAATATTTTCAAATTTTCAAATTAATATTTATCAGAAAGCAATATTATAACACTCTGTTTACTTTTTCTGTGAATAGTGATTCTTTTGAATGTGTTAATTACAATATATATGATCAGGTGACTAATTTTATCATATAAATAGTTTTAATTATAACGGGCATCTACCTTTAATAACTTCGGTGTATTTTTCCACAGTTCTGGTCAATCATTGTTTGTGACAAATCTTGTGACTTCACACATTGTTGTTGTTTTTATGAAAATAAGAAACCCATTTTTTTCCCATCTGTCCTTAAAAGTATAATATTTTGTGATAACTTGTAATCATTTGAACCGTCTGATTGTGGCCATAGCATGTATTTTTGTCACAACATATACTTTCATTGAGAAATAAATAAAATAGTTAATAAATTTCATACCCATAAAGGTGTATTCCAAAGAAATGGGTTAAACAGTATGATGTTTTGACAGACTATTGACACTATGGGTACAACAAAGTGGGTGTCACACAAAGTGACATGTCCACATTTGGTTATTATCCCCACGCCGATAGGCAAGAGAGAATATACAACATTAGTCCATGTACGTATGTTTGTGCGTACATAAGCACTTTAGTAACACCTTGCATGTCTTAATAACTTATTAATTATTAAGGCCTTCACCGATTTTAGTAATATTTGACAATTTGTGTCTAGGGAGGGTGCTTGGTTTCTCATTCACCACACGTCGGAATACCCAAGGTCAAAGTCATTGACTACTTAATTGCGACGTCCGTTATTGACCTAATTGCGCCACAATTTTGGCCGGTTGCCTCCATTGTGTGACAATAATATAAATGTTTGACAAGCCAACCTTATGCAAAAACATTATTATGTTTGTTTATGTCCTGAGTTCTGTATGAGAACAATAGATAATGGTTCAAATGAGTGGCCACAATGTATACTTCTGAGACGAAATAAGAAAATACAGAGAATTTCACGTCAGTTAAATGGTGTACCCTCAACCTGTAACACAGGTGGAAGACTCGGACCTGTGATACACACAAAAAAATGCCCATTACAAAAATCCCATTACCCCACCCACCTGGTCTCGTACTGTACTTATAGTAAACAGTACAGTACGAGACCAGGTGGGTGGGGTAATGGAATTTTTGTAACGGGGCATTTTTTTGTGTCGCATGTCCGAGTCTTCCACCTGTGATCTGTGTAGGGAGCCAATATCACTAGACTCGACAGACTAATCATATGCCACAGTTTTATTGTTAATATTAGGCCATGGATGATTAATTGGAAGATTCTCATACACATTTTGACAAATGACATGGTGTAAAACTATTGTAAAATAATTCCTATATTTTGTTGCAAATATGTGCATTTTCTTATCCCCATCCACCTCTAAAATACATTGCAAAAAATGTATTTTAGAGGTGGATGGGGATAAGAAAATGCAAATTCATTTCATTTGGCCTAACAGTATAAATATGACCGTTGATTATAAAACTTGTGTTGCATTGTGCTGTAATAAGTCATATCCTGTCTTTGTTGTAATTCATATATGGATCGTTAATTGTTCCTGGAATCTAGGTTATCTCGGAAATTCTTCAACAAGTTGCCTGGAGAATTCATTAATTCTTAATCGGGCTCTATACTAGACAGGGTCCAAGTTTTAGTACAATACTTTAGGTGAAGAACTTGTTTGACCATTAGAACCATCTTGTAGAGCTGCTTGTGATTCAAAGAACGGACTGCAGTTGGTGTTCTGCTCAGGTTTCATCCCCAAGGGGCAATTTCAGATTTTGGGCAACTTCCCCATTAAGGCATTATGCCAATAGGCAGATGGGAGATTTTTATATGTTAACAAAACCCATTACATGCGGAATACACCTCCACAGGTATGAAATGTTTCAAATATTTTATTTTTATTTTTGTTGTTTCTCAATGAAAGTATATGTTGTGACCACTCATTTGAACCGTCTCGATGAGACGGTTCAAATGGTGGTCACGACATATATTTCTGAGCTCATATAAAGAAAATATTTAGGTTTTTCCACAAACAAAATGGCGTATCCTCAGCATGAAATGGGTTAAATGCGCATGGGAAGTTTCAAGTGGGAAAATGTCCCTTTGACTATTTGCCCAACACTGACTGAACAACACTGAAGTACAGTGGAACCTCTCTAAACTGGACGCCCTGGGAGTTCCCCGGGGTGTCCGGTTTAGAGATGTTCCACTGTAACAGATCATGACTACTTCAAGACATGTGTTGATGCTTTGTGATCATGAACATACATTATCATTGGAGGTAAATGGCAATGAACATATCAAAATTAGGTACAACTAACATGCCTCTGACTGTCCGGTTTAGAGAGGTTTGACTGTACGTGCTGCTTGTTAGCTGTCACTCAACATCTCCAACATTGTGTTTTACCTATTTAGATGCTGAGATTACACAAATAATTCTAAATATTTGTGTTATTTCTTCTTGAAAGCATATGTTTATACTTTGAAGGAGACATGGGGATGGGCTGTGACTCAGGGGTAGAATACAGGATTTCCAATACTGAAGGTTGCGAGGTCGAAACCTACTTTCATTGTATTTCCATCCCACTGGTCTGTCGGATGAGACTTTAAACTGTGGTCCCGTCCCTAAATGACCTTAACTGTTGCGGAGATGTTAAACCCCATTCATTTCATTTGAAGGAGACATGAGAAAAAGATATAATAAATGTTGAAGACTATTGAGCGAAACCCTGGAAAGGTTCCTACCTATTTTGGAATTTTGCCCCAACACATATAAAAGGTTTACAAAGCTCCAGTTAAGGTGCTTAATTTGACCAACTTGGGGTGAAATTTTGTTATTTCTTCATAAAAAATGGCAAGTTGGGAGTCCTTTAAAATCATCTCATTGAGATGATTCTAAAGCACTCCCAACTTGCCATGTTTGATGAAATTACGCACCTTAACTGGAGCTCTGGGTTTACGGTATTATGAACTCAAGTGGTGTTCAGATATTAGGATTGTTTTGGATGGTGAATCTGATGGAAAAACAATTTAACCCTGGTTCCTGATGATAGCTGCGGGTGGTCATGCTGTTTTAGCCATAAGCTCCTTGGTTGGAACAGTATTTGGCCTACCGTACTGGCTTTCTGACTAATATTTACATGAAGACCGTTTATGATGAAAGAGAAGCCTGTTTGTTGCCAGCTTTCTGTCTACTAGAATTGGAATTGCAAAAACACAAAATACAGTATATATGCTTCGTTTTTTCTATAAATACTGCCGCACTCCCAGGGTCCTCATGGGTATTATGGGCAGGAAAATGCTTCTTGCATTATAAGCATGTACTATTTTGGCAGGGTGGACATAACCCCCTTCATTTGAATTATGTGTTGGAATAAATTTGTGAAACCGGGTATTAGTATATGCCCTGTTCTGTTCTTTTCTGTACATGTTGGAAAAATAAAGTGCCCGAACTGCATCTTGAATGTTTTCATTAGCCAATATATGAATATATGTTTGCTGTATATTATGATTTCTTTAAATTTTAGAAAATAATATCAGCAATAATAATAAACAGCAAACAAATGTTTTATTCATCCCGGGAATTAATGAAGGGGGTTTTGTCCACCCTGTAAAAATCATGAAGGGGGTTATGTCCACCCTGTACAAATCATGAAGGGTGTTATGTCCACCCTTGAACAATCACCCTTTCAAAATCTATGTTGTCATTTTCACATGAAGGGGTTTATGTCCAAGGGGGTTAAATTTGTCCTACATTCACTATACATGTATTGTATTGTTAGAGCTAAACACCATGCCCCATACCCCTGCATAGAACCAATATTCAGCCTAATATCTGTAGTTACAGGAAAGAACTAATTGGAATAGAAAAGTCCACTTGTGAACCTCCAGATTGGTCTGTGAGAATCTGGGTATGATACTGTTGGTATAGACATTCGATAATGAGATAATCATTAGGATAATGAGAAGTAAATTGCTAAGCATTCCTGGTCAGTAGAATTTATACCTGGGGTGTAAGTGGTCATTGCATTGTGAGAGACTTATTGCCCTGTTGTTGTTAACCCTACACACAACAATTTTCACTACACACAACAATTTTCTTCTGCTGTTGCTTTTATATCGTGCCTTATTTCTCAATAAAAACATGGTTTGACAGCACTTTAGAATCATTTCCAATGGAAATGATTCTATAAAGTGCTGTTAAACCATGTTGTAAATTATTCTAAAGTGCTGTCAAACCATGTTTTTGATGATAAAAATGGAAAGTAGAAAATAAACAGCAGATGAGAACAAATTAATATAGCGGTGTAACTGCAGTTCCCATGACGATGGAACATGAGAAATGTACCACATGGATTGTTATTGTTGCTTCCATTTATGTGTGCTGTCGTTAATTTGCAGGTAGCCATATTGTACCATGCACTGGATTGCACATCTATCTGTGCAACACTGCACGTCATAGACGACTACTGAAGCAGTTAGAGATGCAGTGGAACCTCTCTATAGAAACATAATGTGATAATAATTTTGATCTTGGTTATTTATCTCAGGTGATAATGCCTGTTCGTGAACGCTTAGCTTAGTACGTTAGTAACACCTTTAATTTTTCGATAACTCATGAACCGCTTCACCGATTTTCATAATATTTGGCCACAGTGAGCGGCTAGGGATGCTGCTTTGTTTTGCATATGACACACATCTGACCGACCAAGGTCACTGATGACTTGTGTTCTCCTGGTTTGTAAGGCAAAAATGTTAAAAGTTTGTTTATTATCAAGGCAGTGAGGGGATGATTAGCTTAGTGATAATGATGCCCTTGCAGGCCCGTAGCCAGGGGGGGTCGGAGCGGTCGGACGACCCCCCCCCCCCGCCAAGCCTCGAGGTTCACTTTTTTAGCCTTGAGGTCCACTTTATTAGACCCCCATAGATACTTCAGACACCTTGAGCCTTCGAAACGACCCCCCCCTTCAAACAGGTAGATACTTCAGACCCCTTGAGCCTTCGAAACGACCCCCCCCACAGGTCTGGCTACGGGCCTGCCTTGTTTGGCATTTATGTCTGCTTAAATTTTTTATTACATTCTCTTAACAATGTGGACCATTTTCAGGCTCGAAATTCCAAACAATAAGCTGTGCTTGTTATTACTTGTTTGTTATTACTGGACACCTACCATGTCACCTTATTATGACATTGTCATCAGTTGCTAATGCAAGTGGGATTTATGATGTGAAGGACTGGACATTCATTTTGTCTCACTGATGTCTTGTCTTTGTTCTTCGTTGGTGTCAGACAGGATTTGCCCACTTATTGGGATAATAGTTTTCCTCAAGCTGTCTCATTAATGTGACTCAAGAAAAGGGGCTTATGGCATTTGTGACCAGGCATGCTCTGGGACTGCTGGGACACCTATGCTGCCCCATATGGATTTATATGTACACTGTGATAGAAGCACTGACTGAATGGCGAATAGTGCAGACCCTGATCAGACTGTGCAGATGCACAGTCTGATCTGGGTCTACGCTATTCGCAAAGCTAGTAAATGCAGTAAGTTAATTTCTCCAGTTACAGTTGCCAGCTTAGTCCATGCTGTGTTTGATGACATAATATGTAAGGTTGGTTGACAAGTGACACCATCAAGTAATTATGAGATCCCCCCCCCCCCCCCCCCCCACCCCCCCCCCCCCCCGTATAATTGATGGACTATGTTTACAAGGGAGTCCTATTGAAATGATCACCATGGCAACAAGGCAACCTTCATGGTTGTAGTGTTAAATTGTGTTTGAAGGTAAAGAACTCAACAAAATCTAGAATTACATGAGTGGAATCGTAGCCGATAAGTTATGACGTGTTTAATGACCGTAATCTAACAATCAATACTTCAGTCGGTTTCCAGTCAAACCACACTCCACCCCCCAGTTTTTTTCTAACATTCTAAGGCCACAAAAAATTAATGTGCAGTTTCTCATCCAAAATCTCGAAAAATATGGGGCAGGTGAGAGGCTTTTATTTCTTATTTTCCAGGACATACATGTAGCCAGATCCGAACGTAAAAAGGCAAACCAAATAGTTGACAACGCATCGCCAGAATTGTGACTGCTCAGCTAGCTATGTCTCACTTTCGACTAAATGTGTGTGAAACAACACCAAGCCAGTCCTTTACCCCACATATGTTAGCAACCACAAAAATGATTTTCTTCTAACTGGGATGTTGTTGTTGTACTAAAGCAGAACGATCATACTCATACAGCCGCTTGAACCATACTATAGCGTATGTACCATAGTACATTGCATAAAGCGCCTCTGTGACTATTGTATTGGGATGGGTATAAATACCATTACCGCATAGGATTTAGCGAAAATGACCAGATTTATTTTTATTTTTGGCGCACAAAATAAAAATTGTTGGGGCGCCGGGAAGAGAAACTGGAAATTAACTGTATGTGGCCTAAGGGTTAACATTTTCATGCTGTAGACCATGAAGCAAACACTGTAGATCCAGATGAACCACTTGTAACAAGCCGTCTAACCTCTGCAGTGTTGTCAGTATTTTTAAGATATTTAAAAATACCCATTATCTGTTTAATGGAATAGTCCAGACAATAGCATAGAGTTATCATTGTCAGATATTTAGGAGTGAAAGGGATAAGAAATGTGTGGGTTCCAACGCTATTGGTATTCTCGTTGATCTGTTGACAATTGTCCAAGATTTCAGTATTTCCCAATATTGTACCCATGCACACTAGACAGGAGCAATTCCAATCTATTATATGCAGATATCTGTGTGTGTCTGGGTGCTGTATATTACCAGACATGCATAACAATTACACGTCAGTACATGGGAAAATGTACCTCATTAGCAAGGAGCATACTGCCAAGATCAGCTGTTGTATCTACATTTGAATGTTGTGCTGGTGTTACTATAATCTAGGTTTGAACGTTGAGAATTTAGGTTTCGTCTTCTCAGTTCAACCCATTATCATTAACCCTTAGACCACTACTCACAACAATTGTCGTCTGCTGTTGCTTTTATATCTTGCCTTATTTCTCAATAAAAACATGGTTTGACAGCACTTCAGAATCATTTCCAATGGAAATGATTCTGAAGTGCTGTTAAAGCATGTTGTAAATTATTATAAAGTGCTGTCAAAGCATGTTTTTGATGATAAAAATGGAAAATAGAAAATAAACAGCTGACGACAAAAAAAATAAGATAGCGGTGTAAGGGTTAATATACATTTTGCAACAATTGTAGTCCTATTAACAGTGTCAACCATACAGACCATAAAGCCATTTGCAAACACTGTAGATCCAGATGAGCCGTCTCATCAGGGTCTACAGTGTTTATCATTGTTTTTAACATTTTTAAACAATACCCCGCTTGAGAATAGTTGAATACGGTAGTCCAAAATTAACATGGACAGATCATGTTATATATGTCACAGGGCGAGAAAAATGTGCAGAGGCCTGGGGCTCGAACCCGGGACCTGGTTTACTGTACCATCACTCTAACCGACTGAGCTAACCAGGCATGAATACACACATCCTTCCCCCATAGTGAGTTACATATCGTGACATGCTTCCCTGCCAAATTAAAATTTGTCCTCGAATTCTATATTTAATTTGTGTCTGAATTCCGTATTTTTTGGTTGATTTTGGAGTTTAATTATCAGTCACGTCCCCGGCCAGTGGGCACCAAATGTCACAGGGTGAGAAAAATGTGCACCGGCCCGGGGCTCGAACCCGGGACCTGGTATACTGTACCATCGCTCTAACCGACTGAGCTAACCGGATACGAATATACACTTCCATCCCATAGTGAGTTACATAATGTGACATATATTTAGGGGTGAAATGGTTGAACTAGTAGACTGCCTAAGCTGGCTGGGTCTATACTCTCTGTACATTATTTGCATGTGTGAGATTTATCTAGTACATGAATATCAGACTAATTAAGTAATTAATTAGCATTGGCAAGTGTCTGGCTTGTCCTGTCCATCTCTGGTCCAGGACTCAGCAGTTTACATGAATTATGTCAATCATGTCAGTCTGGTCACTGCCACAGTTACAGACTACATTGTATATTCAACTTGTCTCACCAACACTATTTAGTAGTAGGTCATTGTTTAGCTCTTTGCATGCTGGGAAATTTGTGGGCTATAAATAAAAGAGCCGGCTCATCACGAGCCGAATCATCATGATCTATTATTAATTTACTGTGCACTTTTTGCAAGTAATTTTCATTATTAAAAGAAAAAACATAGTAGTGATTTGATTGGTTGGAAAATTAATGTAGCACAGTCCATTCCAGTTGTCTAGGGTGGAAAGGGTTAATGGTCAAGTATGGACCACCATATTATATATACATACAGTAGAACTTCGATCGCTCGAACCGGCAACGGAATCGAGTTTGAGTTCGAGCGATGCATAGTTCGAGGGAATGAAGTTTCAAAAATGTACTGTCACATTCAGTCAATAAAATCACTTATGTGAATATATGAGATGACCGATGTGACATGCCATTGTATATGCATTACATTTGGAGAGAGAAATGAAAAATAACAAATACAAGTTGCTGTTTTATTCAATATTTACATGTAATTATACGTCAAATAAACCGCTATGTTCCGCTTTGCGTCTATACATAATACTGGTATTCCCAGTGTCTAAAAATAGCACATAGAACAGTGGTTGGAATAAATATACAAACGGAAAATATAAACGAAACAATGTTTTCCGATCCAATTTACGCTTCGTGCCCTGCTTTCCAGTAGCCGATCTAAGTATCCCCCTGTTGCCAGGTCCTTCCTTAGATTGCTCGGCAGAAACAGTATTTGTTTCTGACTCAGGTAATCCCCCTGGTTAGACCAGGATCCTTCGCCAAGTTGCTCAGATACTAGTGTACTCTCAGACATAATTGTCATAGAATGACGATTGCTCGAATTCGTCTCGTTTTATTCACAAACTAAGCATGCATTATTCACTCGATAGACATAGAAATGTGTCAATAGTCGCTCAACAGCCAATTAAACATTACATAAAATGAATTTTGTTCAAATCACTTAATTAGCGTGGACATCATAACGCCCGTAATTCACGCCGCTATTGTTTGCGATTCGTGATTTAATGTCATCCCGCGTCAAGTGAAACTTCTCAACGCGACCGCCCGCAATGATGGAATTCGCACCTCGTTAGACAAACAGCTGATCACAGACTTACCTGTTCGAGTTATTAGTGGTAATTACCACTGTTTGACCGTCCACGGGACTAATCCACAGGTTCGACTGTTCGAGTAATTCATAGTTCGAGTTTAAGGTGTTTTATTACATGAATTATATAGGAAATTTGCAGGGACTGTCGAACCAGTTCGAGTTTTCCATGGTGTTCGAGCCAGACCTGTTCTAGTTATCGAAGTTCTACTGTATATGGTAGCCAGTGTTGACCGTTCAGTACTGTCTGCCCAAAGCCGTTCAGTACTGTCTGCCCAAAGCCATTATCTTCTGGGAATGAGTGATAGCATGTCCAGGTTCCTTTGGGTATCTCCACAATTATTGGTGGTTTGTTGCTGTCAGTTTCTATAAAAGTGACCATAGAACATTTGTCAGACCAATAAAGATTGTGATCATAATCTTACTCTTACATGAATCTACTGGGTGTGCAATGATTAGATTCATGGTATGTTTTGTAGAAAGGATCCACCCATTCAATACAAAATACCGATTCTTTTCTATTTTCTTTATTTCTCAATGAAAATATATGTTGTTACCACTCATTTGAACCGTCTCGATGAGACGGTTCAAATGAGTGGTAACAACATATACTTTTACTGAGAATTAAGCAAAATAATATTTTTCCGTGAGAAAATGTGTGTATCTGTAGCATGAAGTAGATTAATGCATGCATTCTCAGCCTGTCAGGAGGCTTCATGTACAATTATGCCTATAATTTGAGCTGAATCTGCTAATTGTGTATAAACAGTAGCCTGTCAGTTTTATCTTCATTTCTGCCTATGGCAAAACTGAACACTAATTATGCATTCCAACCAGTGACTACTAGACCCAAATCAGCCGGTATAGCTACACATGTATGAAATAAAAGTAAATAATTTCGGTAAGCTCAAGATTTATGTTTGTCAATCGGTCTGGCCACTGACCGAATGCATTTATAGATGGGTGTAACAGTTGATGGGATTGGAAATGTTTTCAAACAAGAAACACATCATCGGTATTTGTATGGCTAATTGCTAATCAGTATTGATCATACTGCAGCAATTATAGGAAAAACAGTTGGAAACCTGGGTTAGTGCTAGGCACTAAATCACAGGTATATTTCAATTGATTTCTTGGGAGTTTTAACATTTTCGTTTTGTCATAGTTTTTATTCTCAAAAATATGAAAATTACTTGCAAAAAGTGCAGATCCTGATGAGACGACTCGTCACGAGCCGGCTCATTTGGATCTACACTTTTTGCCAATACCACTCTATACAGGCCTGTGGTGTTGAAAGGGGGGTTAACCCTTAGACCGCTACTCTCTACAATTGTCGTCTGCTGTTGCTTTTATATCTTGCCTTATTTCTCAATAAAAACATGGTTTGGCAGCACTTCAGAATCATTTCCAATGTAAATGATTCTGAAGTGCTGTCGAAGCATGTTGTAAATTATTCTAAAGTGCTGTCAAAGCATGTTTTTTATGATAAAAATGGCAAATAGAAAATAAACAGCAGCCGACAAAAAAAAAAAGATACCGGTCTAATAGTTAATGATTTTCACAATGGTGTTTGACAAATGTGTTTAATTGATTGACGGATCGTTTGTAGGTGTCATTTATACTTGACTGACATTCAACATATGTGACTGGATAAACGGGGCCTATTAGTCCAGTGTAGATCCAGGTCAGCTTGAGCGTCAACATTGTCTGTCTCAGGATCTGCACTGATCGCCATTTAGTCAGTGAAACACCCGTCCAGCTTATAACAAACACTGTATGTTCTTGAATCATTGAAAACATAACATGACTGATAAATTACAAACTCATCAAACTAAATAGGCACAATGAGCGCTGGTCCCCAGGGTGTTCTGTTTAGACACGGTCTACTGTAATACTGGTGTCATTGGATATTTCCAATCAAATATTCACCCGCCCCAATATTCACCATATGTTCTAGCCTCCCCAACTGTTAACCCTTAGACCGCTACTCACAACAATTGTCGTCTGCTGTTGTTATTAGCCGATCTATTTATAGATCGGCTAATATATTGGTTATCCATCGAATTCTGAAAAAGTTTGTAGCAACCCTTTTCTCCGCTATTCGGTAATCTACGAACGCGAATTTTTCTGTATCACTTCCAAATTGTATCAACCGATAAAGTTTGCATTTTTGGCAATTATCTCCGTTTAAAACTTCACTTATAGCCAAATAACACAATTTTGAATACGTAATGAGCTGAACGCCGGAAGAGATTTAACCCGGAAGTTATTGTTGTTGAAGTCCATAGTTGGCTCTAATGGCCATATACGCCTACATACGCCGATTATTGGGCTAATTTAAAGCTTTTATTTATTAAACAGAACAAGTTTCAGCCACGTATAATCGCGTAAAATGTGTTTATTCGGCTAATAATTTATAATCGACCTCTGCTCAAAATCTCCTTACTAGCAACCCCAGCATTTTCGGGTTTATCCCAGCATCTCGGGTTTATCCCATTGGATCGCGTATGCGCGTCATTTGACGCTAGTTAATATTCACAAAATTTTCCACCAATCAAAACGAAGAATTGCCCTTCATAGCCAACTTTGATTTGTTTACGTATTATGCAGGGATGGCAGGGATGCATCCAGCACGCGCGATTGTGGCAATCCCCCTTAATTATTGTCAATGCCGCAAATTATTGATTGTCTTGCGCCCGACATCGCGCAAAAAATCACGGATGGGCACATTAGGCCAATCTGGGCATGTGCCTGAATACGCAGGAGCTTGCGTCTATTTTTAGATGACACTGTAACCGCTAGATATATATAGCTCTGGTAGCTCCGCCCACTCGCGTGCTGCCACAGAATTCGGACAAACACACAGTGACTACAACTTTGTGTATTGCGGAGTGTAATTTGTGGATAAATAGAGCATACAGTACAGGTGTTACGCTGGAATATTTCGCAACATAATGGTGACAACAAAACATTGCTGCTATGGCATTGCTGCTATTGGATGGATTTGGGAACGGGTTTCCAAAACCTGCACAAAATCGAGAAAAATGTCAACGCTGGGTACAGAACTGTGGTCGAAAATAGTTTACCATTGACAATGTTACCAGAGACACCTACATATGTTCGATGCACTTTACCCTGATTTGATCGGCTAATAACATCATGCTCTGCATGACTTTTCATTTTTATATCTTGCCTTATTTCTCAATAAAAACATGGTTTGACAGCACTTCAGAATCATTTCCAATGGAAATGATTCTGAAGTGCTGTCAAAGCATGTTGTAAATTATTCTAAAGTGCTGTCAAAGCATGTTTTTGATGATAAAAATGGAAAATAGAAAATAAACAGTAGACGACAAAAAGAATAAGATAGCGGTGTAAGGGTTAATAGTAACCACAGTGTGGGATCACATTGTCTAGTGTTTTGGTGTTGCGTAATGGCGGCTCCCAGGAGTTGTGAGGTAAATGTTATTTTTCCTCAATATGACTGCGGTTTCCTCCTTTTAATGATGACCATGCTCCAGCCATTAACACTACAAGTCGGACAATACAAAATTAGCATCATTACTTCTGTAGTTAGTCTGAATATTTTGGATAAACATATTGTATCATGAAAGTTGTTTTGATGAAACGTGGTTGCCGCGCTGCCATTACTGCCATTACGCAAAACCAAAATAATCGACCATGTCATCGATCACACACCATAAATAATGTGGACATAAAGGATTATACATTAGCGTGGTGGAGACATAGCTCTCCTTGTGGTGACACCCGTGTGGCTTTGCCTGGTGGCCGATATAGTGGATAAGCCAGGCGGTTTGACCTATCTGGGTGTATCCCGCGGCCATTACCGGGTTCTGGATTGAATATGCACATGGTTGTGCCATCTACATATTATTAATATTATCTAGTGCATAGTCATACTGCGGCCCGTCGCACCAGTGGGACAGGTGACGTGTGAACACATGGGGGTACGTGGACACCACGGGGAGCCGAGGTGTTCATGTCTCTGCCACGTTAGGCCAGGATGTCCAGGCAACTCAGTTATCACACTTTCGTATGAAAGTAAACCAGATTTAACAAGTTTAACCATATCGGCAAGTTAGCTCGAGCTCAGCCAAATTTTCTGCCTGCCCTTGCCCGCTTCTGGCCCGGCCTGCCTTGGGAGCTGTCTGGATGTGGCAACTCTGTGGATGAAAATAGCACATGTTTTCACCGACTATATGACACCAACTTGTGTGTCGAGTGCCGCCAGGGGTGGATTGGTTCTACCTGGTACCCGTTTTGCTCTGCATCACTGGTGCAAGGTTCTACCCAGTTACCCCCTCTCTTCTTCTCGCCTCCCGTGCACCTGGACACTGCACAGAATTACAGGACCGTATTGGACCTAAGCAGTGTCCGATTTCGGCACACATTTATTACACATCTGTCCACCCTGCACTAACATATGTCACATAAAACGCTTCAAAATCTGGCCTTTTTGGACTTATATGTCCGGGTATGGAAGGTCTTAGAGCCAATTCCCACACTTAAATATAAGCAGAAAGAAAGACAAATTTGGATGTTGGTTGTATAATTCTTCTCTAGCGCTTGAACAAATAGCAACAAAAATTAATGCGGGAATTTCACAGCAGCAACAAGTTAAAAAATAGATTTTTGGAAAACACAAAATGTTAAATAGATAGACCTATTCTGAACCCAAATCGAAGATTGTATACCACTGAACTATGGAGTTACAAATCGCAAATAATCGAGTATGGCGGTTAATCGTTGCACACTTAAGACTACGGAAACATGTGCAATAACATAAATATAGCACAAATAAGCAAACAAATCATATATCTCACTGAAAAGGCGATCAAACTAAGTTGGTAGAATTATTTTTTTATGGCGTAAGACCCGTGTTTGTAAAACATTCAACCCGCAAAATATGTGCAGCGACCCAAATAAGCTCATTTGCATAAAAGCTGTAAGACATCAAATTTGGATGTTGGTTGTATAATTCTTCGCTAGCGCTTGAACAAAAAGCAACAATTTTGAGGAGAGGAATATTCTGGGGGGATGGGATTGGGAGGAAAAGTCGCGGGAATACTGGACGAAGGCCGGAAGGCCTCCGTCCAGTATTCCCGCAACTTTTCCAAGGGAGCATTTGTCAACAACTATCTGCAGCTAGTGTTCCTTCATCATGAAATCCATTCCATCCATCATATGTCAGCTGTGTTGCTGTATTATGTCATTGCGTGACAGTATTGTATTGTCATTGAATGAACCAGGGACTGACTGCCTGCTGTGTACGTGTTAGCCTGGTATTGGCTGTAGTAGAACTGTATAAAAGCCTCCTTACATTGGACATCACGTTTCTCTCAATCAACTCTATTAACCCTTAGACCGCTATCTTATTTTTCTTGTCGTCCGCTGTTTATTTTTTATTTTCAATTTTTATCATCAAAGACATGGTTTGACAGCACTTTAGAATAATTTACAACATGCTTTGACAGCACTTCAGAATCATTTCCACTGGAAATGTTTCTGAAGTGCTGTCAAACCATGTTTTTATTGAGAAATAAGGCAAGATATAAAAGCAACAGTAGACGACAATTGTTGTGAGTAGCGGTCTAATCATTGGTTGATTCTATTTTCGATGCATGGGGATACGTTGACACACATGTTGGTTGTGATTTTTATTGGAAATTACTGAATCCATGTCAAGGCTAAACATTGCTTTGCATGTGAGAATAATACCACTTTCCAACATTTCAACCAGTGTAGTCTCTGATCAGTAACATATAAATGTCGTCTGATGATCTTGGTTTACACAGATTTGTGTATGCTAGTTTAGCGTAAACATTGAAAGCTTGCTCATACACTCATTTGTGGTAGATGAAACTGTCTGTCTATGCTGGCTTAAAAGGCCAAAATCTTACCTTTTCAGTCCAGTCGATGGCTTAATTACCAATTGGCACCTGTAATTGCTGATGCTGATTTTCACCTAGAAATGGATGGATTTTGCCATCTGTAAGCTGATCGTGTGTAGGGTAATGGACTGGAATTGGGTCTCTGGATTAAATAATAATATATTGGTTAGCAATGTTCAGAGCTCCAGTTAAGGTGCGTAATTTGGAGATAAATTTCTTATTTCTCAATCAAAAATGGCAAGTTGGGAGTGCTTTAGAATCATCTCAATGAGACGATTCTAAAGGACTCCCAACTTGCCATTTTTGGTGAAGAAATAACAAAATTTCACCCCAAGTTGGTCAAATTACGCACCTTAACTGGAGCTCTGATGTTGTTCGGCACTCATGATATAACTACTATTATGTCCCACAGGGATTCATCATAGTATATATTACTATGTAAAGGAATTCAACTAAAATTTTGAAGTTATGCATTCTTGAATGTGCATGTGATTAATAAAATGATTTTAAAATTTGACTAAAAAAACTAGTTCTCAATTATGTTCCTATATTCCCAAGGCTGATGAATTTTGAATTTATACTATTTTATCAGACACTTTGCCAATGTTCGATGTCATCCTAATTCCACACACTATGTGTGATGGAGAAGATTCTCATGGCAGCATGAGAATCATTTCCATCATAATATAGTGTGTACGTTTATTAAGAGAAATAGGGAAAACCTGGTAGAAAATCAGACAATATGAATCGTTTTCCGCTGGTTACTGTTATGGAGAAGTGAATGTTACTGGAAATCTAGGCTATATATCATGGCATTATGACATTGAGCCTCATAAATCATCATCGCAATCATAATTACTGCAAACCTGATTACCCCACTCTCTGTCATGAGAGGCTGTACTGTAATTATTATAGGAATGAATGGCCTTTTTGTGGAATTTATCGGGGTATAAACTTGGAAAAGTCGCGGGAATACTGGACGAAGGCCGGAAGGCCTCGTCCAGTATTCCCGCGACTTTTCCAAGTTTATATCCCCGATAAATTCAACAAAAAGGCCATTCATTCCTTATAATTGCAGCATTTGAAATAAATTCATCAAGAAAATGTGTTTATTTTCCGTCCAGTATTCCCGCGACTTTTCCAAGTTTATATCCCCGATAAATTCAACAAAAAGGCCATTCATTCCTTATAATTGCAGCAATTCATCAAGAAAATGTGTTTATTTTCCGTTTTCTTAAGAATTATTTTAACTGCGCCTCACGGTTATGGAAAGTAGTTCGGCGTGGGAGTTTACTGGGATATAAATTTTGGACAGAGGCTTGCTACGAGCCAATCAAATGTTAAGGAATTGTGTAGATATTTTTGTGCTGGAATTATATACATGTAATGTTGATTGAGAATGCTGGAAACAAAAAATCTCGTCTGCTGTTGTTTCATATTTTCCTCTTTTTTTTCTTAACAAAAACATGGTTTGGCAGCACTTCAGAATCATTTCCCGTGGGAAATGATTCTGAAGTGCTGCCAAACCATGTTTTTATTGGGAAAAATGGAAGTTATGAAATAAACAGCAGACAACAAAATTTAATGCTGTACTGTAAGTGCTAAGCTGGCTTCCTGGGGGCCGGTTTCACTCAACTTCTTACGACTAAAATGTTTGTAAACGCAAATTTAGGGTCGTTTGGAAATATCAATCGATGGATTTACATTTATTGAGCATAAACTGCATATACAGCCTATGCTCAATAAATGTAAATCAAATAATTGTTTACAAGAAAACAGTGTTAATGTGAAATTTACAGACTATCATAATTTTGCACTTACGAACATTTTAGTCGAACAAAGTTTAGTCAAACGGCCCCCTGGTGGGAGAATGGGAGGGTATACAGATGCAAACAGGTTTGCAGACTGCTATAACTTTGTTTGCAAACAGTGTAGGTCCAGGGGCCCGTTTCACGAAACTTCTTACGACTAAAATGTTCGTAAGTGCAAATTTAGGATCGTGCAGAAATTTCAATTGATTTACATTTATTGAGCATAGGCTGCATATGCAGCCTAGCAGCTGTTCAATAAATGTAAATCCAATAATTGTTTACAAGAAAACATTGTTAATGTGAAATTTACAGACTATCATAATTTTGCACTTGCAAACATTTAAGTCGTACATAGTTTAGTGAAACGGCGCCCAGATGAGCCAGCTTGTAATGAACTCTCATCAGCACTTTTGGCAATTAATTTTCATATTTTTTTTAGAAAAACACCCACTGTTTATAAATGGACTAGTCTGCAAATAATTTTGTGACGATTTGGATTGGTCGGAAAATTAACATATCACACAGTCCAGCAAAGGGCTAATCCAGCCTGGCTGGGTATGTACACACAATGTTAAATCTGTCCCCCCCCCCCCCTGGATTCATATGCGTGGCCCGGAGGAGGTGTGCCTCCAGATCAGGATTTTGTGATTGCAGAACTGAAAGGTCTCTTCAATTGCCACTTGTCCAGATCAAAAATGAACTCAATATGAGCAGATGAGTGGATTTTTTGAGGCCCGATAATGCGCAACCAATCATGTTTATGCGAGCAAAATAGTACAATGAAAAAAAGAAACGTGAAAACACAAATTGTTTCACGCCTTCACAGGGGTTTAATGTCGTGAAGCGTGCTTTTTTCTCACCACAATGAACCAGATTTGGATGTATAAGATTACACTTTGATGCTTAAATAAGTTTAATCTCCCACCTAGTGTTATAAACCCACAAAAATGTTGATTTAGGTACATGTGGTTGTGCAAAAATGTTGTTTGCCGCATAGAAGGTCATTTTTCTTCAGCCCTTTCTGAGGAGAGCTTGATTTGATCACAATCACTGCCAAGTTCGGTGTTCGTGCTCTCAACTTGATTTTGTATCAACCCTTACAATGCTGAATTAAATTTTGTTGTCTGCTGTTTATGTTTTATATTCCCATTTCCTCATCGAAAACATGCTTTGACAGAACTTTAGAATCATTTCCAATGGAAATGATTCTAAAGTTCTGTCAAATCATGTTTTAATTGAGAGAAAATACAAAATATGAAATAACATCAGAAGACAATTTTCTGTTCTGCCTTCTAATGGTTAAAGCTGTTATGCATTGACAATGCCTCGATTGGCATGACAGGCCACAGCCAACTCGATTTAGATTTATTTCAGTTATATTAGTCAAAATATTTCTATGTAGTTGTTATGCAATATATTGTAGAATAATCGGTATAATTATGCACACCTGTGAATGCATTCTAAGTGATTCTAAACTGGAATATTTCACTTACTCAGTTGAAAACAAATAACACATGTTCATATGGCGTAAGAGCGTTTTGATTTATTGAAGGGTGGGGCGAAGGTAACGTTGTACATGTACTGGCAAAAAAAGCACAACACCTTATTCTTACGTTATATTTGGGGTGAGGACAAAGCATACTCCACTCCCCCACCCCCAGCCTCCACACTCCAACCCCACACTCTCAACATTGGGCCCGGCTCCTTCATCTATATGATGTTTTGATAATATTTCAGTTGTCTGCTTTGCTCTAAGAAACAAGGAATGCATCGTCAGTATTTGTTCCAGAGACTGCATGGCTAATGAAAGGTTTTCTTGGTGTAAACATCCACTATAACCAAATTCTTGCATTTATTAAATATTATATCCTCAGGTTAACCCTTGTACCGCTATCTTATTTTTTTGTCGTCTGCTGTTTATTTCATATTTTCCATTTTTATCATCAAAAACATGCTTTGACAGCACTTTAGAATAATTTACAACATGCTTTGACAGCACTTCAGAATCATTTCCATTGGAAATGATTCTGAAGTGCTGTCAAACCATGTTTTAATTGAGAAATAAGGCAAGATATAAAAGCAATAGCAGCCGACAATTGTTGTGAGTAGCGGCCTAAGGGTTAAGGTTAAACAAAGCCTTCTATTTCTGAAATACATTGCATGCTTGTTTTCTGACAGCGTTCCTGCACAATCAATTGTGTGTTTATATATCCATCATCGTGTGATGCAAGATCATTTCAGAAGTTCCTTTAATTTGATTTAGATTAAAATTCTCGTTAAGGAAATGATTTCCGCAGTCTCATCCACACCTGGATGTAATTAACTATATGTGGCTGTGACTGGGTAAATGGGGCTTATGGAATTTGTGACTAGTTCAGCTCCTGATCTAATATCCCACTCCTGTTGGTTGATAAGGAGCTATACTGTTTGTTAGATGCATATCAGTGGCCCGTTTCACTAAACTTCGTACAACTAAAATGTTCGTAAGTGCAGAATTATAATAGTCTTTACATTTCTCATTAACAATGTTTTCTTGTAAACAATTATTGGATTTACATTTATTGCGCACAGGCTGCATATGCAGCCTATGCTCAATAAATGTAAACCCATCAATTGACATTTCCTGACGATCCTAAATTTTCACTTACAAATATTTTAGTCATAAGAAGTTTAGTGAAACGGGCCCCAGGTATTTAACAGGCTAATAGTGCGGAGGACCTTGATGAGACTGCGCATGCACATTATAAGCATTTCCTATAGTATGCAATTTTTACTATGGAACATCAGCTTTACCTAATCAATCGGCATATCCTATGGTATCCAATTTTCACTATGTCTGGAACAACCTGACCTGGTTGGTACATGTCATGTATCTTGGTTTTCAATGACATTTTACATAATGTCCATTGCAACCAGGGTAGTCTCGACCAGCATGCAGGCTCATATAATTGATCAAGGTCTGCAGTGACTGCAACATGTACTACAGTTGTTTCCTGATTGTCATATAGTTGGTATGCTTGGTGATGATGTAGATGTATTACAAACAGTGCATAGGTAGGTACCCTTGCTGTTATGCTGGTACGAACATACACACATTTTATATGTCCTTGGATGTGTTTTGTTCATGCTGAATGGTGAAGTCATGTTTTATTTATAAAAATAGCTGCATTCTTCATTAAAGAAATATGACCCTGTCGGGACGTGTTCACAATAAACCACATGTTGATTACACTTCTGTAGCCAGTAAAATCTAGACAGTATCATGGGTATATTCAGCTGTTGATGTGGGTACCACTTTAACCCTTTCGCCCCTAAGTAACTGGAATGGATTTCAGACGAATCCATTTATGAAAAAGGGGGTATTTTTATGTCTTCAAACTAACCTGAATGGTTGCAAACTGATAGGTTGCTATGAAATCGTCCTAATAATAAAAATCTGCCTACTCTAATCACTCAAATAACCCACCATAGACCATTCCGCTCTACCCACAGCCAATTGGCTAGTCCGCTATTTAAACTCCTCCTATTATTTTAGGACGCTATCAAGAGTGCAGGTATATTTGTCTCTCTCTTTATTTCGTGCTTATTTTGAATTTCTGCCGTGTATTGTGCCGTATTTGTCATTATATTTCGTTCAATACATATTATTATCACTCTTGTGTGTTACGTGATTATTCTCCATTGCATTTTTTGGGGGTTTTTCACGGTGTTTTACTTTGTGTCACATATTTTCGCGTGTACGCGATTCGTACCCTAACGGGTGTTCGTCCCAAGTGGATTCGCTCCCGTGACACATTTTTTGTAGCGTTTTTTTGCGTTTCTTCTATCATGGTTTTAAGTTATACAATACTTAGTTAAATTGGCCGCAATCACGCGCTGCGTGTGGACACATGACTTCTCCTTGGGATACCCATACGGACAGGTGCTTTGCCTGTTGCGGGTGTTGCAAGGAGAGGCCATGTGATTTGTCCGTCCGTTGGACGGATTCGACGTGGGGCAAGGCTGGGTCTAGAAGGTCCCATACCTCACGTCTGAAGAAGTCTGTGTCCGAGTCTCAGCTCTTGGAGCATTGGAACCGTCCGAGGTTTCGGAGGTTGTGTTAAGTGATAGGCCGGTGATCCATACAGGGGATACCGGGCTGCTGGGGCCGGTGCCTGATCTCTATCACCCGGTTCGCAGAGGGCTATACCTATCACAGGGGTGTTTCGGCGGTTCTTGATACTATATCACCCGGTTTGAAGCTGACCCAGCCTCTCTTAGTAGAGCGGACCTACCCCGCACCGGGTCACCGGCACCGGGCTCCGGCACCGCCACCGGTTTATGTCACCGGGCACCGGGCACCGGGCATTATGTCACCGGGCACCGGGCACCGGGCACCAGGCACCGGGCACCGGGCACCGGTTAGGCTACCGGGCACCGGTCAAACACCTGGCACCGGGCACCAGACTCTCCTTGGACAGCCTGCTGCTTCCGGTAGGAAGACGTTCTTGTCTTCGGTTGGTCTTCGTTCTACGTGTTCACGTAAGTCGAGGAGTCGATTTCGTCGTAGGTCAGGATTGGGTTAGCTCTTCGATTTCGGGTTCGGAGTTTAGATCTTGTTCTTCCTTTTCCTCGAGGTCATTCTCAGGTTTTGGAACAGGTTCATCTAGATCTCGTTCTCCTGTTCGTCGTAGGAGACGGTTGTATAGGGCTTTCTACATGTAGTACTAGCTTCGGCAGTACATATACTATTTGGAACGATACAGTACAGTTCTGTTGAATCAGATTCCACGTATGTGGTAGATGACTGCCAGTCTAGGGTTGCTGCGGCAGGTGCTTATCACATTCACCCAGTCACAACGTACCCTAACTCTCGCAGGAGAGGTGCCGGTATTGTGTTACGGGCACCGGGCACCGGGCACCGGGCACCGGGCACCGGGCACCGGGCACCGGGCACCGGGCAGGCACCGGGTACCGGGCACCGGGGTAGCAACTATTTCTGACCGGGGTGTTCGTGGGTTCGTATCCTGTGTACATATTGTGTTTTTGTATCCGGCTCCTCGAGATCTAGCTCTTCCGTTCTCGGAGGAGACGGTCGAGGTGGTATTGGACGCCGTGGTGCTTTGGCTCCGTACTTGTCTGGCCTGCTCTTTATTCGAGTATATGAGTTCGAATTCCCAGTTCTATATTCAGAAAACACACACACGCGATAGAGTTATGATGGTTCAGTTGGCTAAGATTCTGGAGTTCCTGTCTAAGTCCTAGTACTTAGTGGGTTTGTCGGCTCTTTCACAGCTGGTGGTTTTGCCAGTGGAGCCTCCCATAGGGGTACTCCTCGGATGGCTGTTTGTGAGGCTGATTCGGTGGTGGTGGAATTGCCGGAGTTGTCGTGGTTTCATTGCTCTCCTACAGTAGGGCTTCTTGTTACGTACATTGGGGAGTTTTAGGTAGGATTTGGCCACTGCGGGGTGGTTCCTAGTGCTCAAACTTGATCGCCACACTGGGGTCTAAGTTCTACATGCCCCTCTATGCGGTATGGTTTTTGAGATCTCCGTTTCTGGACAAGGACGCCGCAGCGTTTGGGATATCTTCGGCTCCTGGTCCTGGTTCGCGTTTGCGAAGGCATGGGTGTAGGCTGTTAAGTCGATTGTGGCTATGCCAACTTTCGATTTATGTTTGAATCAGTATGATTCATCGTCTCTGGATGCAGTGCTTCAGTCGGCGATTTGTGCCGCTAAGCCTCTTGTCAACATGTCTTTGGAGTTTTCTATGGACATGCTCTTGTCCAGGTGAGACGCAGTGATAGCCGGCTAGTTTTTTTTCTTGAACGGCCATAGTTTTGCTTCGTTCGCCTCTTTTGACCTCTGTTAATTGTGCGATCGAACGGCCAAAGGGCAGCTACGGTACCGATGGTCCCTCCTGCTGCTCCTTCTTGTCTACCTCCTGTGGGGGTCGTTTCCCCTGACGGGGGTATTTTCAAGGGTTTAGTAGAGTCTCTCTCTTGAAGTATAGTGCTATAGAGGAAGTTCGGGACGTGGTCGGAGCGCCATTTGCCCGGTAGACTGGGTTGTTTCCATAGATCTGCGGGTCTCGTACTTCCACGTGCCCTTCCGCAGATGCTCTCGGAAGTTTAAGTTGTTTCCGAGTTTTGTGTCTTTTAGATCTAGAGTAGTCGTAGTTGGTTCCCACACAGGATTTTTCTTAGGTGGGAATGAGCTTATTGACCGATCTATCAGTCATCATAGTACCTTTGGACAGGGTGCGTGGCATCTTGTTTTAGTTTCCGGGTACTGGTCAGAGGTTCTCTGTCAGCTAGGAAATTTCTGCACTCCTGGAATTTCGGGTGCAGAATAGGGGAAGGTTATGTTTGCGACCTCCAGTATTACTTACTAGGGCTATGGAGGCCGCACCCCGATCCTTTGGATCGGTCTCTGCCTAGGATCACCATCTTCCTACGTTGTATCAAATGGTGGGCAGTGGAGGTCTGGTTCCTACAGGGATTTCCCATAGTGTTACCTCCTCCTACTCGCTTTCTGTCCACAGACCGTCGTGAGAAGGCTGGGGGACTCATTGGAGCCCTACATTGGTGTGTTGGTGGTCAGTGCAGGAAACTCAGGGACACATCACATGTTTTAGCTTTTGGCAGTGTTTCCGGGGGTTGACAGCGGCGGATTCTGTTCTGCACGGACAGGTGGTTATGGTTTCTGCGGTCATCTCCGGTTCTGACGGAATGGCTTCTGCATCCGTGGTGTCCAGTGCTATCTTGTCCGGATGGGGGTATCCATTTGTGGTTTTGTTGCGGCAAGGCCCAAACGTCGGTTTTATTTTTTTCCACTGTTTGCGCCCACGTACCGATTCGGACTTTTCAATTTACTCGTTCCCAGTATAACTTCGACCCATGTACTGCATGTTGGACATTGCTAAGGAAGTGATTTGAGATACCAACTGTTCGTGTTTATAAGATCGCATGTAATTCACTCAATTGTAATTATTATAACAAGCGTCCGTTAATGATTATGGCATTTACGGATCGATTCATGTCAGGCATATAATTGGCTATTAACAAGAGTATTTTGTGATTTCACGTCACACTGTCGTTAATTGGTTGACCACGGCTTACGTGGTCGGCTTTGACGGTATTCCGCGATTGTAACACGGTTACCGGCGGCATGTTTTGATCACTTTGTATGTGTGAAAAACTTACCTGTGCCAATTAAGTTTGACCAGACTTTACGACGCCCGCTGTTCAAATTGCATATCGACATTACAGTATAATGTGTATTAATTATACCATCGGGACTTGTTTTCCACATCGATATAAACGAAATGTCGACATTTCCGATATCGATATATCAGGTATGTAATGTATGAGTTATATAGCAGTTCGGCCGGGACCACTAGCGTATATCGACATAAGCAGGTATATCGATGTAAGCAATGTCGACATAACGCGTATCGACTGTATATACAACATGCTGTTGTCACTCCATCATTTCTGAAGCAATTGGGTATTTCAAAATGTTAATTGTGTTAAATAGAAGCACACTATTGTTTACACATCAGCAGTTTCTCCTATGACCGAGATTTCTCCCTCAGATACTTTATCCCTTCTCACATGATCTGGAATCAGTTTGTGGTTCGGCGGGCCCTCCCTCCGTCACGCCTGTCAGCGACAGTGGTTCACACTTTCTGTCCAGTCCGTGCGATGAAGCATTAGGTTCGGAAGAATTAGGACATCCGGTCCGACCGTAAAGTTTTTTATTACCAATTTTAAGCCAACGGGAGGTATCGCAATCCTTTGTCTTCCGTTGGATAGATAGGGCCATTACTTAGTTTATTCTACAGTAAGTGGTTCTGCAGCTGAGTTGTTTAGGCCCTAAATGCACGAGGTGCATGTAAGTTCTCAACTTCTTTCTATGATCGCTCTTTGCACTGGCGGAGATGCGTAACTGCCAACTGTTACGATTTTTCCGTATTTATTCCGGGAAATACGTTAGATAGACGGTAGTACGGATTACTATTAAAAGTACGATTTTTGATCGGCGCGGGTATATCTGGATATTATTATTTCGTTTTAAATACAATTCTGCCAATAATCCTATTGTTTTATTTACCCGTTATCATTCTCGTCTAGGCGATTACCATTTGATATTCCAGCGCTCAGAGATATTGATTTATTCATCACGTAATTCGTATAATGTCTGATCTAAGCGTGCAGCCAACTTATTTGGGGATTGTTTTATCGGAAGAAGTTAGGACAACACTTCTGTTCATCTATGATTACAGCGAGACATGGCCCAATTTGGTCCTGTCACAGCGCGGTGATGTTTTTGCGTCTTGCAATCAGTGTTATTGTAGTTATTCGGGTGCTCATGGTAGCCGAAACTTGGGCCAAGGCTATATTTACTTATTTTATGCATATAAGTGAGTACTGATTTGTGTTCCGGAATACATATGTGGTGTTCCGGAAAGTAACCCCCTTTTCTCTCCATGTTCCTCATGTGACCGACATGGGGTTGGCATCTCAGGGAGATGTTTAAGAACTGGGTCCGTTAGTAGCAGCGGGTGCAGTTGTGGGTTTATCAGCCGGTAGCATCAAGTTTAGGAGGCTGTTTGGATCTACCTGTTCGCGATAGTCTGCGATTTTTTCTGATTACCCGATTATTCGGTTTTTTGTCTTTCACAGTCCCAGTGGAATCCTGGGGGTTGGTAAGTGTGACTCTCCGCTCGATGAACTTCACTTGCTTTTGTTGATGAACGGGGATCTGTGGTGATCTATGGTTCTTACGGTTCATCACGCTGGCCCAGGAGGCATTGTTTTGTACATGTTTCATTAGGGCGAGGCTACCTTTCTAGTTTGTAGCAGTGTTGTTGCAAAAAGGATTTGTGTTTCACTTTGGGTTAATGATTCTATTCTCTTTGTCTACTATACATGGGTTTATAGGTATACAGTGGTCGACACTCGCAGTGTCCCGAGATCCCGAGGATCCCTGTTTTGTAGGAGGAATCACTGCATTTTCAAGAAAATCCCATTCAACATTATGTAACAATAGGATGTCCATGCTGCGGAATCCCTGGGCCAAAAGTTAGTGTCAAACCCTGGTATAGGTTTTGATCTGGCTTTAGGGCCAGTTTAACTCCTCAGCACTTGCTTGTTAGGATGACCTTAGTGCTTAGGGCGTTTATACTGTGTTCTCGATATGTACGAGTCATGTGTCGTCATGAGGACTATGTATAGACTTTGAGTTTATCTCAGTTGAGTTATTGCGTGAAGTGCCTGGGCGCGCACTATTCGCCAGTGGGCTTCGTCTGGTTAGCAGCAGCTATACCTTGAGTATTCTCCGGCGGCGTTCTAACCAAGTATAGCAGGGTTGGAGTCTACGAGTCAGTCTACGAGACTAGCGTGGTGGTGCTTGTCTTTATCCACCTCTCTTCTACTTTCGTAGAAAAGGGGGGGGGGGCCCCGCTTTGGGCTCCCCTATGATTCTAGGGTGAGACCATGTTATTACTATATAGGTAACACCCAAGTTTGTACCTAGACCAAATATTTTTGTCTGTTTTGAGGGTTTTTAATCTGCCTTACCATTCCGGTCGAGTATGAGTAGTGAGAATACCTCCCACCATCACTACGAATTCTTGCAACCATTCAGGTTAGTTTGAAGACATAAAAATGGAAAATTATTTCTAATTTTAGTTTTTATTATTCATACTCACCTGAATGGTAAGGTAGACCCTCCTCCCGTCCCCGCTTGATGGTTTTATCTTCTCCCTACTTAGTATACTTCAGGCTATTTTTATCTAGCAGTGTCATTTCCATATGGAAATGATTTACTTTTGAAGCTGTATACCTAACAATAATAGGAGGAGTTTAAATAGCGGACTAGCCAATTGGCTGTGGGTAGAGCGGAATGGTCTATGGTGGGTTATTTGAGTGATTAGAGTAGGCAGATTTTTATTATTAGGACGATTTCATAGCAACCTTTCAGTTTGCAACCATTCAGGTGAGTATGAATAATAAAAACTAAAATTAGAAATAATTTTCCATTTTTAGCTCACCTGAGCGAAGCTCATGTGAGCTATTGTTACCGCAATGTGTCTGTCGTCGTCCGTCGTCCGTCGTCGTCCGTGAACATTTTCAAACGTCTTCTCCTCGGTAACCATTGGGCCTATAGTCACCAAACTTCATGGTCATGGTCCTTAGTTAGGGGATAACAAAATTGTTAAACTGACGTAATTATGTAATCCAAGATGGCCGCCGTCTAAAAATAGCACAAATTCTTCAAAAATCTTCTTCTCAAGAACCGCCAACCGGATTTCGACAAAACTTGTTAGAAATGATCGATGTACAATGCTCTTTCAAGGTTGTTAAAATGGTGACCCTGGGGTCAAAAATGGGCTTGGCCCGTGGGGTCAAATTGGGGTCAAATTGGGGTCAAATCATATATCAAATCGAAGGTATCAACGAGGCGATCACTCTGGTGCATTTTTTGTCGAAATCGGATGGTTATGTCATCCAAGATGGCCACTGAAAGGTCAAAAGGTTGTTCTTTTAATAGAGATTTCAAAATTCTTTTTCACATGAACCGCTTGGCCCATAGTAGCCAAACTTAAATGTTATGGTCCATGGGTGAAGCCTTTTCAGATTTGTTAAAATGGAGGTCATCGCTAATCCAAGATGGCCGCCGTCTAAAAATAGCATAAATTCTTAAAAAATCTTCTTCTCATGAACCGCTAGCCGGATTTCGACGAAACTTATTAGAAATGATCGATGTACAATGCTCTTTCCAAGTTTTTAAAATGGTGACCCCGGGGTAAAAAATGGGCGTGGCCCGTGGGGTCAAATTGGGGTCAAATTTTATTTTTGACCGAATATGGTCATGTCATATATGAAATCGAAGGTATCAACGAGGCGATCACTCTGGTGCATTTTTTGTCGAAATCGGATTGTTATGTCATCCAAGATGGCCACCGAAAGGTCAAAAGGTTGTTCTTTTAATAGAGATTTCAAAATTCTTCTTCACATGAACCGCTTGGCCCATGGTAGCCAAACTTAAAATGTTATGGTCCATGGATGAAGCCTTTTCAGATTTGTTAAAATGGAGGTCATCGCTAATCCAAGATGGCCGCCGTCTAAAAATAGTATAAATTCTTAAAAAATCTTCTCATGAACCGCTAGCCGGATTTCGACGAAGGTTGTTAGAAATGATCGATGTACAATGCGCTTTCAAAGTTGTTAAAATGGTGACCCCGGGGTAAAAAATGGGCGTGGCCCGTGGGGTCAAATTGGGGTCAAATTTTATTTTTGACCGAATATGGTCATGTTTATATCAAATCGAAGGTATCAAAGAGGCGATCGCCCTGGTACATTTTTTGTCGAAATTGGATGGTCATGTCATCCAAGATGGCCGCCGAAAGGTCAATAGGTCGTTCTTTTATTAGAGATTTCAAAATTCTTCTTCACACGAACCGCTTGGCCCATGTTGGCCAAACTTCACAGTTATGGTCTATGGGTGAAGCCTTTTCAGATTTGTTAAAACGGGGGTCGTCCCTAATCCAAGATGGCCGCCATCTAAAAATAGCACAACTCTTAAAAAAAATCTTCTTCTCATGAACCGCCAGCCGGATTTCGACGAAACTTGGTAGGAATGATCGATGTAGAATGCTCTTTTAAAGTTATTAAAATGGTGACCCCGGGGTCAAAAATAGGCGTGGCCCGTAGGGTAAAATTTTATTTTTGACCGAATATGCTCATGTCGTATATCAAATTGAACACCCTTTGTTTTAAAACACATGAACTCAATGTCACATTCTCCTCTGGTGTTCATGGAGTCAGGTGAGCGAATTAGGGCCATCATGGCCCTCTTGTTTGTTCTCAAATCGTCACACAATGATTTTCAGACTAGTACATTTACGAAAAGGGGATGTTTTTTGTTAAAAAAAAGAGAAGAAAATTACTTGCAAAGAGTGCAGATCCTGATGAGACGGCTCGTCACGAGCCGGCTCATCTGGATCTACACTTTTTGCCAATACCACCATACAGTCCTGTGGTTTTGAAAGCGTTAATGTCTTGTGAACCGTGATATAGAGAGTGGCAGTCCAACCCAATCTTCACTGGTTGGAAAGGAAATAACAGCCTTGGTTAAGGTTTTTAGTCAAGCTTGTATATGGAATACTACTGGCCCTACACCCACCATACTTGGACAACTTCATCTCCTAGTGATGTACATCAATAACCCCTGATCAATATTTGACCTTGACCTACATTTCCTCTTGAATTACTTAGTTAATTCCCCTTGGTTAAGGTTTTTAATCAACCCTGGTTAAAGTTTTTAGTCAAGCTTGTATATGCAATACTACTAGCCTTACACCCACCATACTTGGACAACTTCATCTCCTAGTGATGCACATCAATAACCCCTGATTTTATATTTGACCTTCACCTACATTTCCTCTTGAATTACTTAGTTAATTCCCCTTGGTTAAGGTTTTTAGTCAAGCTTGTACATGGAATACTATTGTGCATACTAACACCATACTTGGACAACCTTTTCTCATAGCGATGTACATCAATAACCCCTGATCTATATTTCACCTTGACCTACATTTCCTCTTGAATTACTTACTTAATTCTCCTTGGTTAAGGTTTTTAGTCAAGCTTGTAGATGCAATACTCCTGGTCCCTACACCAACCATACTTGGACAACTTCATCTCCTAGTGATGTACATCAATAATCCATGACCTATATTTGACCTTGACCTACTTTTATCCTTGGATTACTTTCTTATTTCCCCTTGGTTAAGGTTTTTAGTCAAGCTTGTATATGGAATATTCCTGGGCCTACAGCAACCATACTTGGAAAACTTCATCTCCTAGTGATGTACTCAATAACCCCTGACCTATATCTGACATTGACCTACATTTAACCTTGAATTACTTACTTAATTTCCCTTCGTTAAGGTTTTTAGTCAACCTTGGTTAAGGTTTTTATGCAGGCCGCGGCCACATTGACCTACATTTAACCTTGAATTACTTACTTAATTTCCCTTGGTTAAGGTTTTTAGTCAACCTTGGTTAAGGTTTTTATGCAGGCCGCGGTCACCTTGTTTGTCAAGCTATGTGTACATCGACAACCCTCGTAGTCGAGCTATGCTGTTCTCCTACAGCTCTTGTTACATTTACGCTTCTTCGTCAAAACAACAGAATTATGAGATTAAAGCTGCCTATACAATAAAGGGCAACGTGTACCGCATTTGATGGTGTATTTTTCATAAAAACATGTCATTCCATTAGAAAGATATTAAAGGAAATCTACTGTAAACATATCTAAAAATATCACGTCTCTCGGAAACACGCCTTGAAGTACTATATATATTAATGTCTATTGTATGGGATTGTATTCTCGTATGTCAGAATTTTCTGAATTTGATATCATAGATCTACTGTATCTTTTGTAAATGATGTTTAAAAGTAAACACAAATTTAAGAACACTTTTAGCCAACTACGCATTGATTATCAACAGTGGGAGTACAAAATACTCACAGCAATGTGAAAATATGCCTTGATTTTCAAATTGAGTAGTGGAAATACTGTCATAAAGTTGAAAATTTACTTAGTTGAGCTTCAAAAAGCAAACACAAATTTACTTAGTTGAGCTGCAAAGTTTGCTCTTTGCAGTTCAACTAAGTGAATGTTCAACTGTCTTACAGTATAAAAAAGTGAATAAGTAATAACACACTGAAATAAGTGAATGTTAAATTTGTTGTTATCTATTTAATAAGGAAGAAAATCAATAATGCATTTGTAAAAGTAAAAGTAAAATACATATTGAATTTGAAATATGGGGATATACTCTTTATCTACAAAACTTACTGGAGCGCTGGCCTCATTTACTGTAATTAGCATATTTTTTTTTGGATACAATCTTGATTCAGTTATACTGTGCAATGAAGTAAGAAGGCTGGTTCTTGTACAGCATTCCATGATGTTTTTATACGGTGGCTGTGCAGACTGGTATTGTGTGCAACTGTTCACTGGGGTATATATGGATTTTTACGACACAATATTCAATAAATGGACAATTATGTTTTTATGAAAACCGTAATTTGCCATCGGATCAGAACCATTTGTGCATTGGAGTGGGGATTACATTGATTGTACAGCATATACAGTATAATAATTGTAGAATATGATTGTCATATTGTGCTATAAACGACAGAATATTCAAGTGTGTGTTTACTCATGATAAAGGATTGGAGATTTTTTTCTTTCAGCCATATGTGATTACTTGTGTTAGTTTCTATTGTAAAAAACAAATACAACATTTTACTCAACTAAATTCTGCGAGTCTGAGGCAAGCACAATTCTCGGCTCTCAAAAATAAATATTAAATTACAATGTTGAATAACCCTTACTACGCTGAATTAAATTTTGTTGTCTGTTGGAAATGTTTTATTTTCAATATGTCCCGACAAAAACCTGTTTTGACAGTGCATGAGAATCGTCTCCACAACATGTGCTGTCAAAACTGTTCTTTTTTTTTAGAATTAAGACAAAAATGAAAACAATTTCTGTCTCCTGCGTAGTGAGAGTTAAATTGTATCGGCTGCTGTTTACTTCCAGATTTGTCGCATGTTTTGAATTGATGGAGACAATTCTCATGTACTGCCAAAGCCTGTTTTTAAAAATAAACATGTTGAAAATGAAAAAAAATGAGATGACAATATTTGTTTCGTGCCAGTATAAGGTTGGCTAACGGGTTATACATGAATTTATTTTTGTGTATTTTTAGGATCAGAGAGGCTGATGGAGTCGCGGACTACTTTACTGTATTACTACGCCGGGGTTGCGATGCCTACCTGGATATAGTCCGAGCGACTAGGAGAACCTAGCCTTTCAACGGAAACCTTCGTCATCTGGACAAGAACAGATGATGATTCAACATGCAAAGTCTCTCCATAGAAGTTTAATCTTCATGAATATATAATTATTGTCAAGGGACATAACTCTCACCTTGCTCCTTGCCAAATTTTTGATAAGGAGCAGACGGCTTTTAAAGGGAGTTAATCTGGAGCATATATCCCCAAACATACCTCACTCGGAGCTTTTCGCTTATGATTCATGCTTAGCTTTTGCTTTTTTATTTAAATTTTGAATATTTAATAATTTAAAGTACAAAATCAAAGATGAGTCGTTCGAACAAAACATGGTCGCCGATTAAGGAGAACCTGCTTATGCAGCACCTAGCGAAACTGGAAAGATCACCATCATCCGAGGATAGTAAGACGTTTGGGAGCCAGTGCTCGATAAACCTCGACAATAAATACCTGGACCTGCCTACGGAACCTAAGCGACGTAGGTTGATGGCAGACGACACACCGAGCTCAATCAGCAGTCAGCTCAGCAGCCAGGTGAGTCGGATATGTGGATCACTGGGGGAAAAAGGGACCAAAATCTACAAAACATCATTGAAAGTTCACTATGGGTAAAATATGTCGCACATACAGTGAAACCTATTCTGAAGACCACCTTGGAATATCAATTCCCTGTCTTTTGCAGCCACACTTTTGTTTTCCCAATTACTCCATAAATGAACCTGAACAAAGACCCCATGTGAACAATTAAAGGCCAGATTTTTCTCTTCCCATGGCTGGCCTTTGGTTTGACTGTACATGTACGTGCATTTATGGCCGTTTCTACTTACATACCTACAGCAATTTAGACAGATAGCAGATACTGCAGAGTTATTCTGAGAACTTACATAAATGTATGTTTTCTTGGAATACATTGTAATTCAGAAACAGATTCAGCTATGAGAATAATGAGCATGGAATTATCAGCAAGCAATGTTATTGTTATTTTCACTTACGGAAAGCCAGACATTATGATCACAATTAAGACGTTCCTGTGTCCGTGCTTTAGTGTGTGTGTATCGGTCCGTGTCGCCATCCAAAATCTGTGTTAATGTTTTATCACCTTCCATGTTAATGTTTTATCATCTTCCATATTTTCATATTGATTGAATGGTCCAGTGAAACCTCTATAAACCGGACACCCTGGGAGGACCCCAGGGTGTCCGGTTTAGAGAGGTTCCACTGTAAATCAGGCATATGACATTCAAGAACATACATTATCATCCGAGATAAATGACCAGGATACCCATCAAAAATATGATCACATATGTTTACATGGTGTTCGGTTTAGAGAGGTTCCACTGTACAAATTATGTCACTAATATGTGACAATAACATGTGTGGTTACTGTACATTCATTATAGGAATGAATGGCCTTTTTGTGGAATTTATCGGGGTATAAACTTGGAAAAGTCGCGGGAATACTGGACGAAGGCCGGAAGGCCTCGTCCAGTATTCCCGCGACTTTTCCATGTTTATATCCCCGATAAATTCAACAAAAAGGCCATTCATTCCTTATAATTGCAGCATTTGAAATAAATTTATCAAGAAAATGTGTTTATTTTCCGTTTTCTTAAGAATTATTTTAACTGCGCCTCACGGTTATGGAAAGTAGTTCGGCGTGGAAGTTTACTGGGATATAAATTTTGGACAGAGACTTGCTACGGGCCAATCAAATGTTAGGGAATTGTGTAAATATTTTTGTGCTGGAATTATTGTCTATTCAGGAATGCACGTAGTAGCCAAAATTCAAAGTTTGGATCTGATCAGGGATGAAAGCGTTAATAAATATCATATTAGTTTCTATAACTAGAGAAATGGGGCTTATTGGTTTTCCCGAACAGTGTAGATCCAGATCAGCCTGTGCATCCGCAGTCTGATCAGGATCTACACTGTTTGCCATTGCATCAATGAAACAACCGTTCAGCTTCTAAAAAGCAATATAGATCGTTATCAGGCTACAAGAGTGTGATATTTGATCAGGAGCTACACTGGTCACAAATACCACAAGTCGCATTTCTGCAGTCACAGCCACATTCTATCATCGCACACATAAAACCTTCTACAGTCGAACCCCTCTAAACCGGACACAAATAAAAGTTAGTTACACTTAACCCTTAGACCGCTATCCTAACTTTTTGGTCGTCTGCTGTTTATTTTCTATTTTCCAGTTTTATCATCAAAATCATGCTTTGGCAGCACTTTAGAATAATTTACAACATGCTTGGCAGCACTTTAGAATCATTTCCCTGGAAATGATTCTGAAGTGCTGTCAAACCGTGTTCTTATTGAGAAATAAGTAAAGATAAAAAAGCAACAGCAGGCGACTATTGTTGTGAGTAGCGGTCTAAGGGTTAATTTATCCCCTCCGAGTATGTCTTTTCGTGATCCAAAACCACCCGCCTTGGAGTAGTTGTCCGTTTGTTTTACAGTGGGACCTCTCTAAACCAGACACCCTGGGGACCTCCCAGGGTGTCCGGTTTAGAGAGGTTCCACTGTAGTTAACCCCTATATCAGGGTGTCCGGTTTAGAGAGGTCACACTGTAGTTACCCGCTATGACATGTACCCCGTACAGGTAAGCAGTAGAAGCCACTCGCCGTCGCTGTCGATGTCAGAATCGTCTCTGTTCGACGACAGCGCCATGAGCACACCGTGCGCTTCTCCCAGCGCCACCCTGAAGGACCACTTCCGCAAGAAATATCGGAAGGACGAGTTATGGGCGGCCATTGAGACAAACTATAAATATCTAATGGACAAAGGCATCATAGAAGCTTGTCAGGTGCGTGGCAAATATATTGGTACTGCCCTTCTTTCATACCATTAACCCTTCTTACGCTGTTGACGGAAATTTCCGTCTGCTGTTTTTCATTTTTGCTTTAATTCTTAACAAAAAACTGGTTTTGAGTCTGCTGGAGATGATTCTCATGTGCTGTCAAAACCAGGTTTTTGTCGAGAAATATTGAAAATAAAACATTTCCAGCAGACGACAATATTTAATTCAGTGTAGTAAGGGTTAAAACATGTATGTTATGAGAGTTGATAAATAGAGATTATTTTGGATGTTTCAATAAGCGATTATAGTAATGTGGAGGTACATTCGAACCTCCCCGAATGGCCACCTCTCTACAACAAACACCCTCTGTAACAGCCGCTATTTTATGTGCCAAATGGATGTCCCCTTAGACTGCTGAGCACGAACATTGTCGTCTGATGTTGCTTTTGCCTTCTTTCTAAATAAAAACATGTTTTGACAGCACTTTAGAATCATTTCCATTGGACTTTCAAGCTTTAATGTTTTAATTTCAAGAAATATGTGGCTGTGACTTGAGAAATGGGGCTTATACAACCAGTGTAGATCAAGATCAGCCTGTGTATCCACACGGCCTGTCAGAATCTGCACTGTTCACCATTCCATCAATGAAACATCCGTCATGCTTCTAACAAGCAATATAGATAGCTATCAGGCTATCGGAGTGTGCTATTCGACCAGGTGCTATACTGGTCACAAATCCCATAAGCCCTATTTCTCCTGTCACAGCCACATATGAGACACGCCATGCGATTTTGTTCCTTCGGACATCTGCATAAGTTCATTAAATACGTTTACAAAATTTACAATAAAGTCAAAAGTTGATAAACTTTTCGGAGTACATGTGGAATATAATTATAACTCAATTTTTCAACTTTTGACGATATTTATGGAAAATATTGTAAAGTTTGTAAACGTATTTCATGAACATACGCAGATGTCCGAAGGTACAAAATCGCATGGCATGTCTCATATAAGACGAATAACCTCATATCGGGCCATTTCAATTTGTTACCAATGGTATTTTTGTATCCTCAGACTACGGAGAGTGAAGGGGAGGAGACAACTCTCAACTCAAATGTTTCGTTCGGAGTGTTCCTCGAGCAGTACAAGGAGCTCTCTGATTGGTTGAAAAATATTCAAGTTGCCACGCAACGGAAGAAGGCATCAAAGCTAGCTCTCGCGGAGAAGTATCTCAACCAGGTAAGGTGGCTTATAAGAGACAAGTCATGTGATTTTGTACCTGAGAAAATGTGCGATATCTGAGGAAAAATAATCACAAGATTTACAGTATTTTCCATAAATGCTGTCAAAAGTTTACTAACTTTTCATAGCAAATGTGAAATACTATTCCACATTTGCTCTGAAAAAATCATCAACATTCAACTTCATTTACGGAAAATATCATACATTTTGTTAATAGTTTTTATGACATATAGCACATCTTCTTCGGTGCAAAATCATATTTGACTTTTACTGGAGGAGACCAGGGCTCTAGATAAGGATTTATTCATTGAGTATTTTTACTCCATGATATTTTTTTCAGTTGGGTATTTTCAATTATCTGTTGGGTACCTTACAACCGTTACCCCATTGTGTAAAATTCGAATAGGTTATTTTTTAATTCTGGTATCAAATAAACATGGCTACACATACATTGAATACGTACATGTACTGTAACCATGTGCGACATCTTTTATGTGTTACTTAAAAATAATTAGAAATTATGTTTAATTTGGGCTTTTGCTGCGTCTTGTAGCCATTCCAGCTGCTGATGTCTTAGTGCTAACCTGTCTAGTGATGACAATCTATGCTATAGGAGCATAGACCAGAGTTTCAGTTAAGATGCATAATTTGACCAAATATTTGAGTATTTTTCTTACTTCTTCACCAAAAAAGGTAAGTTGGGAGTTCTTTAGAATCGTCTCAATGAGACGATTCTAAAGCACTCCCAACTTGCCATTTTTGGTGAAGAAATAACAAAATTGCCCCCAAAGTTTATCAAATTACGCACCTTAATGGGAGCGCTGTGGACTCCAATCTCATGAAATCTTGAAATCAGGAAGTTTGGATGCTCGAGGCAGAGCTGTGCTCAGTCTCGTTCTATTAATTTCACGGTTTGATTTCAAGAACACGTCGCGTTCAAACTTTGCATTCACCAAGTAACTAATGTACCACGGTTGAAGACAGTACAGCGAAACATCGCTAAACCGGACACCCTAGGAGGTTCCCAGGGTGTCCGGTTTAGCGAGGTTTCACTGTAAATCAGGCAGTTGATTATTCCGAGCCATAGTTGTGTGCTGTGCGATGACAAACAGGCATTATCACCTGAGATAAATGACCAAGAAACCCATCAAAATTATGATTACATAAATTTCTTGTTGTCCGGTTTAGAGACGTTCCAATGTACTAGTAATAGTACAATTTCAGACAGAACACGTTTTTTTACAGAAAGATTACAGACACATTTCTATGATAAAATCAATATTACATATTTTATTCACTCTAATAAAAACAACCTGCACATCAAAATATTTTCCAAAAAAAGAAATAAATCTCAGTCGGATGAACACTAAACCTCCACAATGTGTACTGTAAATACAAAAAAACAATAAGCATAGGTTATTGTTTTCATATTGGATTTTTAAGGAATTAAATGCGAGGGAGCGCTAGCGACCGCAGCAGTTAGTTCATGAAAAATCCAATATGTGAAGAATAACATACTTATAGTTCAGCCATGTGTACAATGCAATGTCCCATTCGAGTATTGATTTTCCATTTCCTGTTGAACAATTAATCATTAAATCTGGTAATATGTAACTTATTTGGGTTAAATGTTGCAAACAGCATTTCATCTCAATTAATCACATATTGCGACACATTCTCCAATATCTCTCATGTACATTTTTGGCTTTCTTGTATGTGAGAGTTGAGTCGGGCTATGCCCCATATATAAAAGTAAGATTAGCGCTAATCCTATTACTTTTAGGGGATGGGATAAATGATGCTGGTGTGGCGAGGGCCTGGCACCAGATCAGGTTGTTCTAATTTCAGGACTGAATATATATTTTGATTGTAAATATTGAGTTCTGAAGTTGGGATTTACCCCCCTTGGACAGGTGGATATGGGACTCGACCCCGTTGACCCGTCTGCGTGTAGACTCCCTGAGGCTTGTACCTCTATGTCAGAAAAGCGGACGTTAAACCCTATTCACTCACTCACTCACTCTCCAATATCTATTAAATTAATCATTAAATGTTTAGCCGCTATATTTAGAACTGATTTTACGCCTTGTGTCATCAGTTCACGAGACGCAAAGCATATTACCGCCCACACACGCGATCACTTCGTGTCACACTGCCAATCACATGCTAGTATAGCGATTCAAAGTCACGTTTAGGGGCAGAACTTAGGGTTGGTAAACAATATATGTACGTTATACACTGCAGCTCCATTATAACGCGGTGGTCGGGGTCCAAGATTTCAAACCGCGATCGAATCCGACCGCGTTATAAAATTTCGGGACATGCACGGGTACTGGTACTGCACGGGTTACTTGTATCATTCACATTTCGGTTACCAACTATTGCGGGAATTCCATTAGCAACGGACCCATATAAAATCATGTCATTTGAACAGAAGTTAAAGTAATTATTAATAATGCCTATGACATACAAACTTGTATTTATTAATGTATTAAACATATGAGTTATTTATAAAATCATGCTTATTACGTTGTATAGTGCTCGCGATAGACAGACGCTTATTACAATGTATACTACTCGCGATCAACAGACGCTTAAACGGATTAATTGATACCAGGTAATAAATAATGCCTATGGTCACGTGTCCTGCCTATTCATGCGGTTGATACGTGCATAATCTCAGGATGTGGGGTCACGTGATCTATTGTTTACGCTGCAAGTCATATTGATGAATGAAATTTATGATTTAAGCGAGATTGCCGTGGGCTGCAGTGTAAACAATAGACCACGTGATCCCATACCCAGATAATGCTGAAATACCAGTCTATTTATAGAACGCTAAATATTACACCTGGGAGTAAAGAAAAAGAAAGGCGATCGAACACGCAACCATTTATTAGCGACAATTATGTGTAATTGAATTGATTAATAAATATGCCTATTAACATGATTACCTGATTAAAGGTACATGTATTACATTTGCTAACATACTAATAATAATCCTTTCATGGACTTTGGACTTCGTTGTTTGAATATACTTGCAGAAATCACGAATCAACTAATTACACGATGACTACGACGTCCGACGATTTTTTTGATTTTTTTTTTCTTCGTTTTTTTTTCTCGATTTTTAAAAAAAAAAATTGGGATCCACAAGAGACCCACGTTATAATGGAGATAGCGCTATACGCGACCGCGTTATAATGGAGCTGCAGTGTAGTTCACATATTGAATTTTTAATGAATTATTTATTAAAAATTCAATATAACTATATTGTCATTATTGTGTACTGGTACAATATTATATACTGAACATAACAGTTTTGAAAGTGTGCTCTTTAGGTGGCAGTCCTCACACATTTTAGGCAATTTATGGAGTTTTCGGGCCCGCAACACCAGCCGAAACAAATTTAGGAATATTTTAACTTCAAATAATCACATAATCTGTTTGCATGCACTGACTACCTGATAGGTACAAGAGCTATATTAACAACAAACGCAAACTCAGACATAATGCACTGGCTGTCAGCACTCTGCTATGTTTACACAAAATGTGCCCAAATCTGCATTTATTTGGCCGCGGCCACACATTTCACAACATGGATTTCAAATATCCCATGCGGACACTGCACTAATACTTGCTAATTGTACCAATTCTGCAATCACACCTTGTCACACTGATCATAGTCTGTACTGGTACCGACCGTTTTGTTTTCAAGCAGCAGACCTGCCTTTCTGACAGATAAAATGGCTGCCAATATTTCGGACGAAAATTCCGAGCAGCAGTTTTGCACTCTTCTGCAACTGAAATCATGCCAGCATGACACAGATGCAAGCAAAATCACATATTTTTGCAAAAAAGTGTTTTATGCAGTGGAAAACATCATATGATGTTGGCTAATTAATTGTAGAACATTTTCATAAGCCACAGACATGTGTTTTTTATGTATTTACTAGAAGGCCCATAGGAAAAATTCGAAACTAACCAAATCGCCCGAGGACTGCCACCTTTATGGTTAATACAGCTGGCAATTTCTTGTTTCAATGAGTATCAAATTGCAATATGTCTGTAAACGCTCAATAGTACATGGATTAAATGAAACAAGGACTTGTACCATTATACCGTACACTATATTATATTAAATGGATGACATTGGTTGACATCGGAAACCCTTACTAAGTGCTTCCTCATGATGATAATGTTGCGAACAATGCTTCAGATAAGATCTGTATTGGCCATTTTAATATTCCCCTGTATGTCTGTGTTACGTAGTATATTAATATGTCTCGCTAAAAACATGCAAGTTGGAAGACGATTCTAAATGTCTTCCAACTTGCATGTTTTCATAGTAAAATAAGATAAATATCAGAGCTCCAGATAAGTTTTGTATCTAAAGAGTATTATACCCCAATATTTCAAATTCAATGCATATTTTACTTTTGCAAATGTATTATTAATTTTCTTCCGTATTACATAGGGAACAAATGATAAAAAATAAAAACAAATTAAAAAATTCACTTATTGAGCTGCAAAAAGCAAACTCATTGCAGCTGAACTAAGTAAATTTTCAACGTTAATACATTATTTTCACTACTCGATTTGAAAATCAATGTGTATTTTCACATTGCTGTGAGTATTTTGTACTCCCACTTTTGATAATCAATGCGTATTCTACTAAAATAAACGCGTAAAGTACGTCAATACGCACCTTATCTGGAGCTCTGAAATATCATTAGATATCATCTCATCAGAACCTCGGCTTCTGCTGTCACAAATTTCCTTAATGGCTTTATCAGGAACATGTATTGACAAGGTAAATATCAAAGTCAATTGTCTGCTTCGACTATTTCAATTGTGTGCTCTAAATTTATGATACACACAATTATTGTACTTCGTTTCCCGTTTCATGAAATATGATCGGAAGTTTCTCTATTTTATTGCGCATAAAAGCTTTTAAATACACGTGATTGCAGTAGCATATTGCTTTATGCCAGCGCAGGATTGGTAAATTGTTGATTCAATACAACAATTCCCCTAACCAGCCACAGGTTGAAGTAATTGACCAAGGTCAATAAATACAGTGAAACCTCTCTAAACCAGACACCCTGGGATGTCCATAGTTGTGTCCTATGTGAAATTATCACCCGAGATAAATGACCAACAAACCCAAGAAAATTAAGATCACAGCGATTCCTTGGTGTCTGGTTTAGAGAGGTTACACTGTACATTAAATATAATAGGTCTAAATAGGAAAATAGAAAATAAACAGCAGACGACAAAACAAATTAAGATAGCGGTCTAAGGGTTAACCCTTACAATGCTGAATTAAATGTAGGCTTCTGCTGTATTCCATCTTTTTCTCATTAAAACATGGTTTGACAACAATTTAGAAATGAAAATTATTCTGAAGTGCTATCAAACCATGTTTTATTGAGAAATACGACAAATTTTAAAACAACAGCAGATGACAAATTTCGTCTGGCACAATTTCAGGATATGGGTCAAGATAATGTAATCCTTACACCGCTATCTTATTTTTTTGTCGTCTGTTGTTTATTTTCTATTTTCCATTTTTATCATCAAAAACATGCTTTGACAGCACTTTAGAATAATTTACATGTTTTGACCGCACTTTAGAATCATTTCCATTGGACATGATTCTAAAGTGCTGTCAAACCATATTTTTATTGAGAAATAAGCAACAACAGATGACAATTGTTGTGAGTAGCGGTCTAAGGGTTAATATTGCAGTATAAATAGACGGTATTAGATGAAATTCATGTAATACTTGTAATCTGTTGAAGCAGAAACAAATAGCTCGGTAATACAGCTTCTTCTTATCTCATTGTAATGTAAGCTACATATAAATTTCAGTTGAGGGCAGCGTGCCAAAGCTACAAATTCAGCAAAGTTCACCTGACCTACTTTTACATTCAGAAGCAACATTAAACCATTTCATGCTGAGGATACGCCATTTTGTTTGTGGAAAATCCTAAATGTTTTCCTTCTATGAGCTCAGAAGTATATGTCGTGACCACCATTTGAACCGTCTCAACGAGACGGTTCAAATGAGTGGTCACAACATATACTTTTATTGAGAAGTAACAAAAATTAAAATATTTGAAAAAATTCATACCCTTAAAGGTGTATTCCGCATGTAATGGGTTAATAGCTTCAGCAACCAGGGAAGTTGTTTCTGGCTGGCGGTGATTTTGGTTCTGTTGATTGGGAGATCTTTGATTTTTCATCACCTGTATTCAGAGCTCAAGTTAAGGGGCGTAATTTGACCAACTTGGGGTAAAATTTTGTTCTTTCTTCATCAAAAATGGCAAGTTGGGAGTGCTTTAGAATCGTCTCATTGAGACGATTCTAAAGCACTCCCAACTTGCCATTTTTGATGGAGAAATAAGAAATTTACCTCCAAATTACGCACCTTAACTGGAGCTCTGGTATTTCATGAGCGAATCATTGCGTCTATGCCAGCTTTATCAATCATTTATTCATCATCCTTGCTATAGGCTGTGAATATATGTGTGGGTGGTTAACCCTTAGAATGCGGGATAGTCGTCAGCTGTTAATTCATATTTTGTCTTTTCTCTCTGTAAAAACATGGTTTGGCAGCATTTTAGAATCATTTCCATTGGAAATGTTCCATTGGAAATGATTCTAAAGTGCTGCCAAACCAAGTTTTTTATGAGAAAAATGGAAAATAAAAAATATTCAGCAGACGACACAAATTAATTCAGCATTGTAAGGGTTAAACTCTTATTTTGACCCTTTCCTACATACCTCATATGTGTTTGCAAACAGTGTAGATACAGATGAGCCGTCTCATCAGTATCTGCACTTTTGCAAGTAATTTTTCTATTTTAGAACAAAGTCGTGATGCATATAGCAAAACACTTTCCTTATAATGATAGTTACAATTAATACAGTTCTCGTTGTGCCATGTTGTCACATGCGACTTACATATTGCTCATAACAGGTTAAATATTTTAAAATGTATACAATAGAAGGTGTGCATTAACCTTTAAAAGGCAGGAATTGAATAGTGTCCTGCTGTTTTATATTATGTTTTACCATTCGGCGGGTGGGCGGTGAGCACAAAATTATTGTTTGGAGCGTAAGTCATATACCGCTTGAAATATCTTCATGAAACTTCACAGGTGTGTTGATATCAATTTGATGAACGCGTCTGTTGAAGGTGGGCTTCCTCTGCCCAAAGTCAAGGTCAATCTTGTTCTTTTTGTAGGTTAATTCTTGACACAAACAGCTAGTTTTGACAATTTTTATGTGCTGTCAAACGATGTTTTCATCAAGTTTACACTGTACATGTATCCAGGGGCCCGTTTCACTAAACATCGTACAACTAATATGTTCATAAGCGCAAATTTAGAATCGTCTGAAAATTGATGGATTTACATTTATTGAGCATACGCTACATATGCTCAATAAATGTAAATCCAATAATTGTTTACAAGAAAACATTGTTAATGTGATATTTACAGACTATCATAGTTTTGCCCTGACGAACATTTTAGTCTTACAAAGTTTAGTGAAACTGGCCCCTGGTACTCTTAGCTATTGCTATCATGAAGTGGTTCCATGTTAACCCTCACTACGCGGGCGATGGATTGTCGTCTAATATTTTTCATTTTTGTCTTAATTCTTAACAAAAAAAACCTGTGTTGACAGCACATGAGAATCGTCTCCAGTGGAGACGATTCTCATGCGCTGTCGAAACAGGTTTTTGTCGAGAAATATTGAAAATAAAACATCTCCAGTAGACGACAAAATTAATACAGTGTAGTAAGGATTAAAGGCACTGGGTCACATATATGGCTGGGACTGGAAATTGGGCTCATGGGATCTGTGACCAGTGTAGCTCCTGATCAAATAGCGCACTACTGTAGCCTGATAACGATCTGTGTTGCTTGTTATAAGTATAGCGGGTGTTTCATTGATGGAATAGCGAACAGTGCAGATCTTGATCAGACTGTGCGGATGCACAGGCTGATCTGGATCTACACTGGTCGCAAAAACCCATATGGCCCATTTCTCTAGTGACAGCCACATATATATTCTATATTTATGTTAATAAACATTCATTCACCATTACCCCACGTATTTATTGGCATTATTATACATTTTATATCAGACGTAACTTTTCACACTGATATCAGGGGCGATAACCGTGTTTCCTTAAAATGTTAATGGACATTACTATTTATACTCTGTATCATTTTTTGATATGCAATTATCATACTTTATAATCTGTTGAAAATATTATTTTTCCAGGTGATACATTTAATTACATTGTAGTATAAATAATTAAAAAAAAAAAAAATTTTTATTTTAAAAAAAAAAAACCATGGATACCTATATAGCGGTCCACATCGTCAATTTTTTATAGCCCAGGTTTTTTTGAGAGAAAAAATCCAGGCTATTGGAATTGGGGCTAAAAGTCCGGGCGTGCTGGGCGGGCGGGCGGGCGGGTCGGGCGTCGTCCACAATCAATGTTAAGTTTTCGTGTTTGAGTCCATTTCTTTGTTACTGTACCACCTAGGACCACCAAACTTTCACAGCTTCATTATCAGGGTGCCCACCACATATATCAGGGGTGACCACATATCACTATCCAACATGTTACTTTTTTTTTTATCTTGACCCATTTTTTCCGCATAGTCGACTTAGCCATTTTCAATGTTAAGTTTTCGCGTTGACAATGTTAAGTTTTCGTGTTTAAGTCCATTTCTTTGGTACTGTACCACCTAGGACCACCAAACTTTCACAGCTTCATAATCAAGGGTGCCCACCACATATCACTATCCAACATGTTACTATATACTTGACCCATTTTTTCCGCGTAGTCGACTTAGCCATTTTCAATGTTAAGTTTTCGCGTTTACAATGTTAAGTTTTCGTGTTTAAGTCCATTTCTTTGGTACTGTACCACCTAGGACCACCAAACTTTCACAGCTTCATAACCAAGGGGTGCCTACCACATACAACTATCCAACATGTGACAATTTTTTCACCTTCACCTATTATTTCTACGTAATTGACTTAGCCATTTTCAACGTTAACTTTTTAACGTACGTCTGGTTAAAGTTTTTTTTGGTTAAAACTTTTTCGTTATACTATATCTCTGCAACTGCTTCGCCCATTACCTTGAAACTTCACATGGGTGTTTATCATCATCCATATTTTCATTCTAACCCCCAACCGTGCGGCCCCTGTGCCAATTCAAGTCAAATTACTTTGGAATAGTTAGTCGTGTACTACTTCTTTTGAATGTTAAAGTTTTTTTTCGTTTTTTTGTAAACTATATCTCTGCAACTGCTTCACCAATACCTTAATACTTCACATGGGTGTTTTATTCATCATTGTCGGACCTGCTTGTGGAAAGCGCGATCCTGTGCCCAATGTCAAGGTCAAATTACTTTGAAAAATTTTTTTTTGTTAAAGTTTTTTTGTGTACTATATCTCTGCAACTGCTTCACCCTAATACCTTGATACTTCACATGAGTGTTTACATCATTGTCGCACCTGCTTGCGGAAAGCGCGATCCTGTGCCCAATGTCAAGGTCAAATTACTTTGTAATTTTTTTGTTAAAGTTTTTTCGTGTACTATATCTCTGCAACTGCTTCACCCAATACCTTGATACTTCACATGGGTGTTTATCATCATTGTGAACCTGCTTGCGGAAAGCGCTATCCTGTGCCCAATGTCAAGGTCAAATTACTTTGAATTTTTTTGTTAAAGTTTTTTTCGTTGTACTATATCTCTGCGACTGCTTCACCCAAAACATACATTGATACTTCACATGGGTGTTTATCATCATTGTCGCACCTGCTTGCGGAAAGCGCGATCCTGTGCCCAATGTCAAGGTCAAATTACTTTGAATTTTTTTGTTAAAGTTTTTTCGTGTACTATTATCTCTGCAAACTGCTTCACCCAATACCTTCATACTTCACATGGTGTTTATCATCATTGTCACACCTGCTTGCGGAAAGCGCGATCCTGTGCCTATGTCAAGTTCAAATTACTTTGAATTTTTTTTGTTTAAAGTTTTTTCGTGTACTATATCTCTGCAACTGCTTCACCCAATACCTTGATACTTCACATGAGTGTTTATCATCATTGTCACACCTGCTTGCGGAAATGCGCGATATCGTCGGCATTTTGGCATACGTCCGTCCGTTCGTCCGTGTGTCCGGTTAAAGTTTTTTGGTTAAACTTTTTCCATCTACTATATCTATTTTTTTAGTGTCCATGCCTCGCCCCAAGGCGCGACATGCAGGCCACGGCCATCTAGTCTACAAAAAGTGGGTATAATTATGTTATCCAAGTGTCTATGCTTGGAAAAAACCTGGCCTTCGTGGCTTTGCCTCGTTTCTTGTTAGAAGTGGTGGAATAGTGACACAATTCTACACTTTTTTAGCCAGGTTTTTTGAAAAAAAATCCAGGCTATTGGATTGGCGAAAGCCGGGCGGGCGGGCGGACGGGCGGCGGGCGGGCGGCGGCGTCCACAATCAATGTTAAGTTTTTCGTGTTTTGAGTCCATTTCTTTGTTACTGTACCACCTAGGACCACCAAACTTTCACAGCTTCATAATCAAGGGTGCCCACCACATATCACTATCCAACAATGTTACTTTTTTTTTTAACTTGACCCATTTTTTTTTCCGCGCAATCGACTTAGGCCCGATTTTCAATGTTAAGTTTTCGCGTTTTCAATGTTAAGTTTTCGTGTTTAAGTCCATTTCTTTGGTACTGTACCACCTAGGACCACCAAACTTTCACAGCTTCATAATCAAGGGGTGCCCACCACATATCACTATCCAACATGTTACTTTTTTTTTTAACTTCACCCATTTTTTCCGCGCAGTCGACTTAGCCATTTTCAATGTTAAGTTTTCGCGTTTACAATGTTAAGTTTTCGTGTTTAAGTCCATTTCTTTGGTACTGTACCACCTAGGACCACCAAACAAATTTCACAGCTTCATAACCAAGGGGTGCCTACCACATACAACTATCCAATGTGACCATTTTTTTACCTTCACCTATTATTTCTACGTAATTGACTTAGCCATTTTCAACGTTAACTTTTTAATGTACGTCTGGTTAAAGTTTTTTGGTTAAAACTTTTTTGTTATACTATATCTCTGCAACTGCTTCGCCCAATTACCTTGAAACTTCACATGGGTGTTTATCATCATCCATATTTTTATTCTAACCCCCAACCGTGCGGCCCCTGTGCCCAATGTCAAGGTCAAATTACTTTGAATTTTTTTGTTAAAGTTTTTTCGTGTACTATATCTCTGCAACTGCTTCACCCAATACCTTGATACTTCACATGGGTGTTTATCATCATTGTCGCACCTGCTTGCGGAAAGCGCGATCCTGTGCCCAATGTCAAGGTCAAATTACTTTGAATTTTTTTTTTAAAGTTTTTTCGTGTACTATATCTCTGCAACTGCTTCACCCAATACCTTGATACTTCACATGGGTGTTTATCATCATTGTTGCACCTGCTTGCGGAAAGCGCGATCCTGTGCCCAATGTAAAGGTCAAATTACTTTGAATTTTTTGTTAAAGTTTTTTCATGTACTATATCTCTGCAACTGCTTCACCCAATACCTTGATACTTCACATGGGTGTTTATCATCATTGTCGCACCTGCTTGCGGAAAGCGCGATATCGTCGGCATTTTGGCATACGTCCGTCCGTTCGTCCGTGTGTCCGATTAAAGTTTTTTGGTTAAAGTTTTTCCATCTACTATATCTATTTTTTTTAGTGTCCATGCCTCGCCCCAAGGCGCGACATGCAGGCCACGGCCATCTAGTCTACAAAAAGTGGGTATAATTATGTTATCCAAGTGTCTATGCTTGGAAAAAACCTGGCCTTCGTGGCTTTGCCTCGTTTCTTGTTAGAAGTGGTGGAATAGTGACACAATTCTACACTTTTTTAGCCAGGTTTTTTGAAAAAAAATCCAGGCTATTGGATTGGCGAAAGCCGGGCGGGCGGGCGGACGGGCGGCGGGCGGCGGCGGGTTGCGGGCGGTTGCGGGCGGCGTCCACAATCAATGTTAAGTTTTCGTGTTTGAGTCCATTTCTTGTTACTGTACCACCTAGGACCACCAAACTTTCACAGCCTTCATAAATCAAGGGGTGCCCACCACATATCACTATCCAACATGTTACTTTTTTTTTTATTTTTTTTTAACTTGACCCATTTTTTTTCCGCGCAATCGACTTAGCCATTTTCAATGTTAAGTTTTCGCGTTTTCAATTGTTAAGTTTTACGTGTTTTAAGTCCATTTCTTTGGTACTGTAACCACCTAGGACCACCAAACTTTCACAGCTTCATAATCAAGGGGTGCCCACCACCATATCACTATCCAACATGTTACTTTTTTTTTTAACTTCACCCATTTTTTCCGCGCAGTCGACTTAGCCATTTTCAATGTTAAGTTTTCGCGTTTACAATGTTATTCGTTTTCGTGTTTAAGTCCATTTCTTTGGTACTGTACCACCTAGGACCACCAAACTTTCACAGCTTCATATCAAGGGGTTGCCCACCACATATCACTATCCAACATGTTACTTTTTTTTATCTTGACCCATTTTTTTCCGCGTAGTCGACTTAGCCATTTTCAATGTTAAGTTTTCGCGTTTACAATGTTAAGTTTTCGTGTTTAAGTCCATTTCTTTGGTACTGTACCACCTAGGACCACCAAACTTTCACAGCTTCATAACCAAGGGGTGCCTACCACATACAACTATCCAACATGTGACAATTTTTTCACCTTCATCTATTATTTCTACGTAATTGACTTAGCCATTTTCAACGTTAACTTTTTAATGTACGTCTGGTTAAAGTTTTTTGGTTAAAACTTTTTTGTTATACTATATCTCTGCAACTGCTTCGCCCATTACCTTGAAACTTCACATGGGTGTTTATCATCATCCATATTTTTATTCTAACCCCCAACCGTGCGGCCCCTGTGCCCAATGTCAAGGTCAAATTACTTTGAATTTTTTTGTTAAAGTTTTTTCGTGTACTATATCTCTGCAACTGCTCACCCAATACCTTGATACTTCACATGGGTGTTTATCATCATTGTCGCACCTGCTTGCGGAAAGCACGATCCTGTGCCCAATGTCAAGGTCAAATTACTTTGAATTTTTTTTTTAAAGTTTTTTCGTGTACTATAACTCTGCAACTGCTTCACCCAATACCTTGATACTTCACATGGGTGTTTATCATCATTGTTGCACCTGCTTGCGGAAAGCGCGATCCTGTGCCCAATGTAAAGGTCAAATTACTTTGAATTTTTTGTTAAAGTTTTTTCATGTACTATATCTCTGCAACTGCTTCACCCAATACCTTGATACTTCACATGGGTGTTTATCATCATTGTCGCACCTGCTTGCGGAAAGCGCGATATCGTCGGCATTTTGGCATACGTCCGTCCGTTCGTCCAGTGTGTCCGATTAAAGTTTTTTGGTTAAAGTTTTTCCATCTACTATCATCTATTTTTTTTAGTGTCCATGACTCGCCCCAAGGCGCGACATGCAGCCACGCGCCATCTAGTCTACAAAAAAGTGGTATATTATGTTATCCAAGTGTCTATGCTTGGAAAAAACCTGGCCTTCGTGGCTTTGCCTCGTTTCTTGTTTTTAACTTGACCCATTTTTTCCGCGCAATCGACTTAGCCATTTTCAATGTTAAGTTTTCGCGTTTTCAATGTTAAGTTTTCGTGTTTAAGTCCATTTCTTTGGTACTGTACCACCTAGGACCACCAAACTTTCACAGCTTCATAATCAAGGGGTGCCCACCACATATCACTATCCAACATGTTACTTTTTTTTTTAACTTGACCCATTTTTTCCACGCAGTCGACTTAGCCATTTTCAATGTTAACTTTTCGCGTTTACAATGTTAAGTTTTCGTGTTTAAGTCCATTTCTTTGGTACTGTACCACCTAGGACCACCAAACTTCCACAGCTTCATAACCAAGGGGTGCCTACCACATACAACTATCCAACATGTGACCATTTTTTTACCTTCACCTATTATTTCTACGTAATTGACTTAGCCATTTTCAACGTTAACTTTTTAATGTACGTCTGGTTAAATTTTTTGGTTAAAACTTTTTTGTTATACTATATCTCTGCAACTGCTTCGCCCATTACCTTGAAACTTCACATGGATGTTTATCATCGTCCATAGTTTCACTCTAACCCCCAACCGTGCGGCCCCTGTGCGCAATGTCAAGGTCAAATTACTTTGAATTTATTTGTTAAAGTTTTTTCGTGTACTATATCTCTGCAACTGCTTCACCCACATTACCTTGATACTTCACATGGGTGTTTATCATCATTGTCGCACCCGCTTGCGGAAAGCGCGATATCGTCGGCATTTTGGCATACGTCCGTCCGTACGTCCGTGTGTCCGGTTAAAGTTTTTTCGTTAAAGTTTTTCCATGTACTATATCTATTTTTTTAGTGTCCATGCCTCGCCCCAAGGCGTGACATGCAGACCACGGCCATCTAGTCTACAAAAAGTGGGTATAATTATGTTATCCAAGTGTCCATGCTTGGAAAAAACCTGGCCTTCGTGGCTTTGCCTCGTTTCTTGTTAATTCCTATAATGAACATTTTGTGCCTACTGAGTGGGCATGTACCTTTAATATGCAAGTTTTCAAATAATTATGAGACACAGGGATATTTCTTATGGAGATAATGCAAAAACAATTGGTTTAGCAAGTAAAGACAAATAATGCACCGCTCATTTTCTCACCTTCAAAGGGTTATACTCATGTATTGTTGACTGACTGGAGGAATGCATACAATCTGGTAAGAGGTGATTAAGATACTTCATTGACTGAATGTGGCTAGAGAAATCGGGCTTAAGCGTTTTGCGACCAGTGTAGATCCAGATCAGCCTGTGCATCCGCACAGTCTGATCAGGATCTGCACTGATCCCCATTCCATCAAGGAAACACCCGTCATGCTGCTAACAAGCAATAATTATCAGGCTACATGAGTGTGCTATTTGATCAGGAGCTACACTGGTCACAAATCCCATAAGCCTCCAGTCACAGCCACAAATTGCAAACGGTCCAGACCCTTGTTATACTAATGCAGATCCTGGTCAGACTGTGCAAAACCAGTCCCATTTCTCCAATCACAGCCACGTAATTATCTAGATTACACTACGTAACCTGTGGCTTGCATATATTCACTGGGGAAATACTCAGGGTTTTGTTTTGTAGCCAAAATGTTGTTGTTTTTTTCCACGTGCACATCTATCTATCTATACAGGAATAGAGAACAAGACCAATCTTATTCATAGTCAAAACACAATATACCCTTAGAATGCAGGAATTTTCCATCAGCTGTTTTTAGCGAAGCTCATGTGAGCTATTGTTACCGCAATGTGTCCGTCGTCCGTCGTCCGTCGTCGTCGTCGTCCGTGAACATTTTCAAACGTCTTCTCCTCGGTAACCATTGGGCCTATAGTCACCAAACTTCATGGTCATGGTCCTTAGGTAGGGGGATTACAAAATTGTTAAAATTACATCATTACGTAATCCAAGATGGCCGCCGTCTAAAAATAGCACAAATTCTTCAAAAATCTTCTTCTCAAGAACCGCCGACCGGATTTCGACAAAACTTGGTAGGACTGATCAATGTACAATGCTCTTTCAAAGTTGTTAAAATGGTAACCCCGGGGTCAAAAATGGGCGTGGCCCGTGGGGTCAAATTGGGGTCAAATTTTATTTTTGACCGAATATGGTCTTGTCATATATCAAATTGAAGGTATCAACGAGGCAATCACTCTGGTGCATTATTTGTCGAAATCGGATGGTTAGGTCATCCAAGATGGCCGCCGAAAGGTCAAAGGGTCGTTCTTTTATTAGAGATTTCAAAATTCTTCTTCACATGAACTGCTTGGCCCATGGTAGCCAAACGTAAGAGTTATGGTCCATGGGTGAAGCCTTTTCAGATTTGTTAAAATGGAGGTCATCGCTAATCCAAGATGGCCGCCGTCTAAAAATAGCATAAATTCTTAAAAAATCTTCTTCTCATGAACCGCTAGGTGGATTTCGACGAAACTTGGTAGGAATGATTGATGTACAATGCTCTTTCAAAGTTGTTAAAATGGTTACCCCAGGGTCAAAAATGGGCGTGGCCCGTGTGGTCAAATTTTATTTTTGACCGAATATGGTCATGTTATATATCAAATCGAATGTATCAATGAGGCGATCACTCTGGTGCATTTTTTGTCGAATTCGGATGGTTATGTCATCCAAGATGGCCGCCGAAAGGTCAAAAGGTTGTTCTTTTATTAGAGATTTAAAAATTCTTCTTCACATGAACCGCTTGGCCCATGGTGGCCAAACTTAAAAGTTATGGTCCATGGGTGAAGCCTTTTCAAGATTTGTTAAAATGGAGGTCGTCGCTAATCCAAGATGGCCACCGTCTAAAAATAGCACAAATTCTTAAATCTTCTTCTCATGAACCGCTGGCCAGATTTCGATGAAACTTGGTAAGAATGATTGATATACAATGCTCTTTCAAATTTGTGAAAATGGTGACCCCAGCGTCAAAAATGGGCGTGGCCCGTGGGGTCAAATTTTATTTTTGACCGAATATGCTAATGTCATGTATCAAATTGAAGGTATCGATGAGGCGATTGCTCTGGTGCAATATTTGTCGGAATCGGATGATTATGTCATCCATGATGGCCGCCAAAAGGTCATTTATTTGAGATTTTGAACGTCTTTTTCTCAGAAACCACATGGCCGATGATGGCCAAACTTCATAGTAAGTTAAGTTCCTTGGGTGAAGCATTTTCAGATTTGGTAAAATGAGTCATTGCTTAATCCAAGATGACCGCCATCTAAAAATAGCACAATTTTTTTAAAACACATGAACTCAATGTCACATTCATGGAGTCAGGTGAGCGAATTAGGGCCATCATGGCCCTCTTGTTTGTTGTTTCAATACTTTGTCTTCTTTCATTCATTCTCGTCACGAGCCGGCTCATCTGGATCTACACTGTTGGCCAATACCACTATACATGTTGTTGCAGTGTTGAAAACTGGAAAGGGTTAACCCTTGCTACGCTGAATTAAATTTTGTCGTCTGCTGGAAATGTTTTATTTTCAATATTTCTCGATAAAGACCTGTTTTGGCAGCGCATGAGAATCGTCTCCACTGGAGATGATTCTCATGTGCTGTGAAAACAGGTTTTTTTGTTAAGAATTAAGGCAAAAATGAAAAACAGCAGACGACAATTTTCGTCTCCTGCGTAATGAGGGTTAACTACACAAGGACTCCAGTTCAGTTCGGACACAACCTCGTTGGTACATAAAACATTTTTAGCTCAATAATTTTTGTGTATGACATATTTCAGCAAGATAACAATATTTCGCCAATGTGTCTGTGAATATTTTACCAACGCTTGTCTTCAATCCGAGCTGGAACCCTTGTTTTTATATAGCAGTACCAGAAAGCTGAATCCCCATGCTTTACAGGGCCATATCAGGATTTTTTGAAACATTACTATAAAAAATAAAACGTGTTTTTCATCATGGCCCCATGCAAAGTGGTTTAATTGAAGATATATAGAGAATAGTAGGTTAGTGCCGTGAATGGGAAAAAATATCTGGCAAGGCTCAGGAAACGGGATGGGCGAGGCTTTGCCGAGCACATCCCGTTTCCGTGCCGCGCCAGATATTTTTTCCCATTCACGGCACTAACCTACTATTCTATTTATCCCGTCAACACCTACAAATGACTGTAAAATGCAAAAATTGTATTGACTGGATATCAAAAATGTTTCACGGCACCGTGTTTCACAGCACATACGCACTGTGTTGACGGGATAAATCACGATACTAGGACCACTGGCTTGTATCTATTTTCACCCATATAGGTACATAAATATTGGATTTCCTATCTTCAACAGGATAGAAAATCTGATACTTTTGTACCGATTTCGGTGAAAATTGAAACTAAGCAGTCCTAGTATTGTCATAATTATACCCCCCCCCCATTGTGGGGGGGTATACTGGAGTCAGCTCGTCCGTCCGTCCGGGGCACACATTAGGGTACTTATGGGGTAAGGGGCGTGGTCTAAGACAATGGGTTAGGGTTAGAACACAATGGAACTTAATCCGTACCCCGTAAGCCTATTGTGTCTTACGGGGTATTTCCTTTGATCTTTTATATAGCAAGTACCCCCTAAGGTCTGAAATGTAAGTCCGTCCGTCCGTCCGGGCACACATTAGGGTACTTATGTGGCTAGCCCCACAGGGTTATGGACTTGTTAAAGGATAGGGTTGGTTACAATTAGCCACCTAAAAAATCGTTTTATGTGGCTAATATTAACATGTGATAAGTCACATAAGTACCCTAATGTAAGAACGTCCGTCCGTCCGTCGTCCGTCCGTCCGTCCGTCCGAGTTTCCGTCTTTCCGGGCACACATTAGGGTACTTATGTGGCTAGCCCCACAGGGTTATGGACTTGGTAAAGGATAGGGTTGGTTACAATTAGCCACCTAAAAAATCGTTTTATGTGGCTAAAAATCGTTTTATGTGGCTAATATTTAACATGTGTCAGCCACATAAGTATAGTAATGTAAGAACGTCCGTGTTTCCGTCCGTCACAAAACTTAACAATTGTAAATTTCCTTTTAACTTCTCTTTCCCTTTGCGGAAATCTTTCATATATTACCCGCCCCTTCTCTGACACTCATACATCATTCTGTAACAAACCTACTACCCCCATTTATGCCAGGGGTCAAGGTCACGGACTTAGAAACTTAGAAAAAAAAGAAAAACTAGAGCAGCTGAAGCTGCATCAACGGTTTGAGGCTTGATGTACTGACAAACGTACACTGGCAAAGTGATTAGAAGACATTGCCAATGACGAAAACATATGAAACTCAAAAAAAATTGATGCAATTCCAATGAAATTGAAAAAATAAAGTTTCGTATTTTCAGAATCGCTTGACTATCCTAAGCATTTTTCATTATATAACGTTCTACGAAATGTGTACCGTTAACCCCCTAGTCTGACATTGAAGTTGAGACGATTCTAAAGCACTCACAGCATGTCAGTTCGTATATAAAATGAAAATTGTTTAAGTTCGAGTCCAAATCTAAATCTCCACGTAACTCGTTCCATTTGGTGATTTGGTCGCCAATATTAACCACTATATCTCTCTCTCTGTACTGCCTGTCCCTCAGACATTTCGCCTTTTTTTTGGCCGACGCCGTTTCATACAATTTCCGTCCTGGACGTTTCGACATGTTGATATTCTTGTTTACATATTGGGAAGCCGACTGGCGCGCGTAGTATACTGCGCATGCGCACCGCAAGCCGTGATGTGAAAGTCGTCGTCCACGCACATTATCAAAATAGACTGTTACCGCCGCGCGTCGCGAACAGTAAATTGATAATTAATAAATGATTATATTTGTATAGCGGGCACTCGTAATGTTTAGAACTGGTGGGATAGTGACATAATTATACACTTATTTAATTCCTATAAAGAACATTTTGTGCCTACTGCGTGGGCATGTACCTTTAACAAACGCTGGTCAGTGGTCGCATAGAGTTAACACGCGAAGTGTACCATCCAACTCTAGACAGTGACCTCATGAACTTAACACGTTGCTAAGATCAAAGGATTTAGCCGCAGCCACAGGCATTCGGCCTGTTTCGGCTTTCATCGGTATAATTATCATGATTATGTTGAACAACAAAGAAAACTAGAGCAGCTGAAGCTGCATCAACGGTTTGAGGCTTGATGTACTGACAAACGTACACTGGCAAAGTGATTAGAAGACATTGCCAATGACGAAAACATATGAAACTCAAAAAAAATTGATGCAATTCCAATGAAATTGAAAAAATAAAGTTTTGTATTTTCAGAATCGCTTGGCTATCCTAAGCATTTTTCATTATATAACGTTCTACGAAATGTGTACCGTTAACCCCCTAGTCTGACATTGAAGTTGAGACGATTCTAAAGCACTCACAGCATGTCAGTTCGTATATAAAATGAAAATTGTTTAAGTTCGAGTCCAAATCTAAATCTCCACGTAACTCGTTCCATTTGGTGATTTGGTCGCCAATATAAACCACTATATCTCTCTCTCTGTACTGCCTGTCCCTCAGACATTTCGCCTTTTTTTTGGCCGACGCCGTTTCATACAATTTCCGTCCTGGACATTTCGACATGTTGATATTCTTGTTTACATATTGGGAAGCCGACTGGCGCGCGTAGTATACTGCGCATACGCACCGCAAGCCGTGATGTGAAAGTCGTCGTCCACGCACATTATCAAAATAGACTGTTACCGCCGCGCGTCGCTAACAGTAAATTGATAATTAATAAATGTTATATTTGTATAGCGGGCACTCGTAATGTTTAGAACTGGTGGAATAGTGACTAATTATTACACTTATTTAATTCCTATAAAGAACATTTTGTGCCTACTGCGTGGGCATGTACCTTTAACAAACGCTGGTCAGTGGTCGCATAGAGTTAACACGCGAAGTGTGCCATCCAACTCTAGACAGTGACCTCATGAACTTAACACGTTGCTAAGATCAAAGGATTTAGCCGCAGCCACAGGCATTTGGCCTGTTTCGGCTTTCATCGGTATAATTATCATGATTATGTTGAACAACAAAGAAAATAAAAAAATGAAAGAACCAAACTTCAAATGCCTACAACTCTCTCATTTGGGCAGATAGCCAAAAACTACCAGCGAAGCGGAGATAGAGAATTTTGTTGGCTTTTTAATGGAAAAAAATATTTGAAATCGGTTAGATAATAACAAAGTTATGAACATTTAAAATTTGAAAAATTGAAGAAAAAAAACTTCAAATGCATGTAGCTCTCTCATTTGAGCAGATAGCTAAAAACGGAGATAGAGAATTTCAAATTTAAAAAAATGAAAGAACCAAACTTCAAATGCCTACAACTCTCTCATTTGGGCAGATAATTGCTGATTTTTTTCATTTTTCTCAACTTCACATGTCAATAGCTCTCTCATTTGAGCAGATAGCCAATAACGGCCAGGCAAGCGAAGATAGAGATTTCTCGCAGCTTTCGAATACAAAAAGAATTTTTGAAATCGGTTGGAAAATAAGGAAGTTATAGGGAATTATATGATATATGACGTCACTTCCGGTTTCGTAAAAAGTGACGTCATGAGAATTCTGAAAATTGAGTTATTCTCGTCTCACTGTTGATGCGAATCGGTATACAAAATTTGAAGTCGATCCGACCAGCGGTTTGGGCTGTAGTCTCGACGGCTGAATAAAAAGAAAAAGAAAAAAAAGAAAAAGAAAAAAAAAACCAACGAAAACAAAAGGTTTGAGGAATCAAATTCCTCAAACCTAATTAACAATTGTAAATCTCCTTTTAACTTCTCTTTCCCTTTGCGGAAATCTTTCATATTTTACCCACCCCTTCTCTGACACTCATACATCATTCTGCAACAAACCTACGACCCCAATTTATGCCAGGGCTCAAGGTCACGGACTTATAAACTTAGAAAAAAACTAAAACTTAACAAATGTAAATTTCCTTATAACTTCTCTTTCCCTTTGTGGAATGCAGTGATATTTTACCCGGCCCTTTTCTGACACTCATACATCATTCTGCAACAAACCTACGACCCCCATTTATGCCAGGGGTCAAGGTCACGGACTTAGAATGTCTAGTTTGCTTTTTTCAACTGGAACCACCATCGCACTCTCCATATGTGCTGACATAGTCTTTTATCTGAAAATGATAGTATGCGAGCTGGAATTCATTCTAGGTCAGGGCTGACGCGGGCGGGTATTCCGTAAGCCCCCGCTTACTAACAAATCTAGTTTATATCTTAAATTAAAACACTTTACACAGGGCCATGATGAAAACACTTTTTATTTTTTATAGTAATTTTTCAAAACATCCTGATATGCCCCTTTAATCTCCGATGCTGTCTAAATTATCTACTATTATACATTGTTTAGCAGAGAAATAATAAATCGCAGACTGAAAATTATATCTGCCACATGCATCCGATTAACCCTTAGACCGCTATCTTAATTTGTTTGTCGTCTGCTGCTTATTTTCTATTTTCCATTTTTATCATCAAAAACATGCTTTGACAGCACTTTAGAATCATTTCCATTGGAAATGATTCTGAAGTGCTGTCAAACCATGTTTTTATTGAGAAATAAGGCAAAATATAAAAGCAACAGCAGACGACAATTGTTGTGTCAGTAGCGGTCTAAGTGTTAATCTATGCACATTAGCCATTGGCATGTATACAATAGATATTTGATTAGTAAATTAATAGGTGGAATGTAGATACAGAGTTGCTTGATTTTATCATTGATTGTACATGTAGCTCCAACCTGGTGGTAATACTCGGGTAATAGATACCGTAAAGATTCTAATAGACACCCATGCTCTAATAGACACCCATCCCCCAGTTTTGACATTGAAAATTACCAATTTTTTGGCTGATTTTCACAAAATTAAAGCCTCTAGAAAACGCCCAGTGCACACTGCGAACAAAATTGGAGCTAAATGTCCAAAAATATTTTCTTTCTTTCCTGTATTTCGAAGGCAAGTCCTTTAATGACCAAAAGTGGACCGAAATGTCTTTGTTTCCACAATGTTCATAAACAGACAGTCGGTACAATCAAGTCCGGCAGACATTATGTTTTTGTTTGTGGTAGAAATACCATATCATATTCCCTTCACTGAATAACACTTTGCTCTATTAAACACCCATCCGTGACTTGGAGCCAGTGGTGATTCCAATAGATGCATGCCCGAGCGTCTATTAGAATCTTTACGCTACTTTAGTTACTCATAAATCCTAATCCAGGTGTAGCTGACTTGCTTGCCATTCAAATTAAAAACTACATACAGTGCCATTTGTTTTGGTCAAACGACATATGACATGGTCACATGAAATTACCAAGTGACATCAGTGTAATGCGTATTTTAACCCTTTTCATGCTGAGGATACGCCATTATGTTTGCGGAAAATCCTAAATATTTTCCTTCTATGCGCTCAGAAGTATACGTCGCGACCACTACTTGAACCGTCTTGTCGATACTGTTCAAATGAGTGGTCACAACATATGATATACTTTCATTCTGAAATCACAAAAATAAAAGTAAAATATTTTTAAATAATCATACCCGTAAAGATGTATTCTGCATGTAAACTACCTTATATTCATTCGCCTATCCTGTCACAGAAAATTTTACTTGATAAATAGTATACCCTGCTAGTTCTAATGATATAGTTTATCTGGCTTGACGATGGTAGGAATTCCTACGCCTTTCCTAGCCTTGCCTGATAAACTTGATATCAGTAGCCTATTTCATCAACATTGCAAAGTATACTTTACTAGCAAAGTATGCTTTGAGGGAGTAATCATTTATTTTTCCTGAAATTCATTATTTCATATAGAACTAACAAATGCATGTATTTCATGATTAATAGTATGCAGAATTATTATACTGAATTTATTACATTATCACAGCCATAATGGCTGTGATAATGTAATAAATTCAGTATAATAAAAATTAATAAATTTATCATAAAATTGAAAATTTCTCCCTCTGTAGTATACTTTGCTACTAAAGTATACTTTGCAATGTTGATGAAATAGGCTCATGAACGCTCTAACCAGCCATTCTCCACGTCATGACTTGTGAGTAACCACCACAACCGCCTGTATTTCAGAGCTACCATGATGAGATACAGCGGTCGCCGAGACTGAAGGCGTTTAACGACTACGCGTACCAGCTGACACAGCGCCAGCCGATCCTGTGTGACGAGATCAACGTGTTCCTCAAGGAGGTGAACACCCAGTGGGACGCAGTGGAGGCCGCCACTGCCCCCACCTACCAGGATGCCGACTCCATGCTCAGGGGTAGGTCGGATATAGCTGAGGTCTCTCATCATTCACATACTAGCTACACTCGACACAAACCCCATAAGCCCCATTGCTCCATTCACAGCCACAAATACAGGCCAATATACCAACGTACCCTGCTGAGGAGGGCCATGAACCTGGGGCCCGTTTCACTAAACTTCGTACAACTAAAATGTACATAAGTGCAAATTTAGGATCGTCTGAAAATTTCAATTGATGATTTACATTTATTGAGCATAGGCTGCATTTGCAGCCTATGCTCAATAAATGTAAATCCAATAACTGTTTACAAGAAAACATTGTTAATGTGTAATTTACAAACTATCATAATTTTGCACTTACGAACATTTTAATCAGACAAAGTTTAGTGAAACGGGCCCCAAGGCCGTTGTATCTAGTTGTGATCTCCAGTCACATCCACACACTGAGGAGGGGCTTACTTAAATATGGCCGCCATTATTTTGGATATATAGAGAATAGTAGGTTAGTGCCGTGAATGGGAAAACATAAGTGGCAAGGCTCAGGAAACGGGATGGGCGAGGCTCTGCCGAGCACATCCCGTTTCCGTGCCGCGCCAGATATTTTTTCCCATTCACGGCACTAACCTACTATTCTATTTATCCCGTCAACACCTACAAATGGCTGTAAAATGCAAAAATGGTATTGACTGGATATCAAAAATGTTTCACGGCACATACGCACTGTGTTGACGGGATAAATTGTTATGATGAGCTTATGGGTGAATAAATAAAGTTGAGATTGCACTGTTAATAGACAGCATTTTCAAAGAACCGTTTTATTTACTCTTTATTTGCATGGTCGCAGGGTTCGATACAATGACCACCCTGCCATTCCATAATACAACCACTTTTGACAGTATAGACTGACAAGTAACGATACAGTTTGTTAGAAACATAACCACTGTTTCACAGATATTAAGACAATAGTGACAATAAAATTGTATATAAAGTATATACAATAAAAATAATATTTTCTTGTACAGTACAGCCACCGCGAAACCCGCACATTTTTTGTAATTGCGGCAACCAATTTAGCTTTAGCGCGGAATATTGCCGCAATCTCTCGCAAAACGTCCCGTGGCCGTTTGCGGCATAACGCGAAACTCCGCAAATTTTATGCGGTCGTTTCGCGGCGATCCTCGGCAAAACTCCGCAAAACTTTCCAGCGTGTACAATGTACATGTTATCGCACCTTTACCGCCGCGTTTTGCGGCAAAATGGACACGGTAAAATGCGGCAAAACTCGGCAATTCACTCCGAAAATGTGTACATTGTTTGATTGAATGAAGTCAGTTTTACCCTTGTAGACATGCATTTCGCATGGATCGATTTGGTATATCTGTCAATAAATCATGTTCGAACATCCATGGCCATACCGATATTGATCATGTAAGATGTAGATATCAAACAGGCATATTCAGAATGTGAACTATGTTTGGGGAACACCAGTTCTGGGATTGAAAGAGGTTTACACAGATCTATTACACAGATCTATTACATACATGTACACATGTATAGACAGACATACATGTAGTCGAACACCCGCACGTACGGCCACAAAGGAATGCAAATTTACACCTCTAATGATTTGCTCGACAGGTAAAATAATAAAGTAAAACATCGCAAAACGCCGCATTTTTTGTCCATCAAAACGCCGCAAATTGTGGCAAATGTGCCGGTGATCCGTTTTATGATTTCCCCGCGTTTTGCCGCAATTGACTTGGGTCACGATTGCGGCAATTTATTTTAACAATTGCGGCAATACCGCGAGAATTTTGCGATGCTTTGCGGCATTTCGCGGCAAACCAGCGATTTGCCGCAATAGGTAGGAAATTCTGCGCTGGCGAAAAACTCCTCAAAGCAAAATATGTGCGGGTTTCGCGGTGGCTGTACTGTACATTACACATGTAAACAAATGAGCAAACATGTATTAAATGGTGAATTTCTTATTATTAATTTTTATGTTCGATCCTCATTAAGATTGTGGGCTTATTAGGGATTTGGTTCCGGTAATAAGACCGACTAGCTAATAAGACCACTTTTGCTCAGAACCACAAGTGGTCTTCATCAGGGAACTTTACTGTATCTTCTCTTGTAAGTATATTTTTGAAACCCATTTAATTATTGATGAAATCATTGATGAATAAGGAGGGATCGTAGCTAGTTATTTTCCTTTGCAAATCTATTTATAGAGATCCGGTCCTATGTTGTATTTCAGCGTTTATTTCTTACTGAATAGCACAAAACTTGAATTTTGCGAACAGTGTAGACCCAAATCACACTGCAAATCTGTGCAGTCTGATCTGAGTCTACACTGTTTGTAATAACATTAATAAGTGTGAAAATATGAATCTGGAAAATAATGAAGTACCAGATCAGATTGCATAGATCTGTAGGATGATCGGATCAATACTACTGAATGTTACACGTTTTGCTGCCGACGATGTTTTGGCCATTAAACACATTAAATCTTAAAAATCTTAAAACTATTTAAATGTAAGTACTTTTTCATCAATAACAAAAAAGTCACCCTCCCTAAACAATTTTATTTGATGAATTATTTCCTATGGGAATTTAACATGGGGGCTAAAAATAGATTTTATTTTAATAATTTTTAATTTGTGGACTGATTTTCAAAATATAACTTGTTTTCTTAGTTACATCATTTCCAAGCTATCTAGCCAGGTTTTGGAGTCGATTTCCAAATGTTTACGTTTTTTTACTCCTCCCCCAGCACTTCCACCTCTTTTCTCCCCATGTTAAATTCGGGATACTGACAAAAAAAAAACCCGGACATAATCGCCCCCATGATTTTTGACACAGGAGGACTAAATCCCCACCGTCTAAAATGCAGGTAGGACAAAAAAAAACCCGTCTAATATGCCGGTAGGACAAAATCCCCCCCACCCCACGTCCAAAATCACAGGTAGGACATAATCCCCACCCCCCCCCCCCCCCATCAATATGTAGTATCATTATTGTGTTATCGCCATCGTAACATTACGGTACATTTACCAACATCGTAGTACCGTGCTGTCGTAGTATACATGTATATTCGTGTTTTTAGTATGGGTTGCATTAATTGGTTTTCAAATTTCACCCTCTAATCCTCTTTAATCAGGGTAATTGAATTGCCTGATTTCTTTCAAGTAGTTGATTAAGGATTACGTTTTGGCGAATAATTCTTTGAAATGGTAATCAATTCTTCACTAAAACAATATGGTTTGGGACCGACATCAGTATACAAATGTACAAACGATACATACATATTCTTGTTTGATGTTTATTGAACTGAAACTGAAACTACTTTATTAAATGTGCTTTATGTTGGATGTTTATTGTGCAAATAAAATTACTGAATATGATGGGGGGGGGGGATTTTGTCCTAGGCTACATTTTCATTGGGGGGGATTTTGTCCTACATTGAATGTTGATTGGGGGGGGGGGGGCGGAATTATGTCCTACCTGTGATTTTAAACGGGGGGGGGGGGGGGTTCCTCCTGTGTCAAAAATCATGTGTTTTCTATACTGTTCATGATCTGCGGGTTTCAAACCTCATGGTATTGTGTTACAGACCTTCAAGATGACCTTGAGTGCCTGAGGAAGTATCTGGACAGCATTGAGGATGATCTTCGGGGCCAGACCATGAGGGCCTGGGCGTACGAGGAGCTGGAAGACGTTCTCAGAGAGCACAAGGTATGCGCCATTTCTAGGGTTTTTATTTTGCATGTGACTGATGGGTTGAAGCAATGGTTTAACTTGTAAGAAGAGGTTGTTACAGGTAAGTCTGTAGCATATTTCACCAACATTGCAAAGTATACTTATCTACGAAAGTATATTTTGAGGGAGAAATTTTCAATTTAAGGATAAATTTATTATTTTTTATTATACTGAATTTATTACATTACCATAGCCATTTTGGCTGTGATAATGTAATAAATTCAGTATAATAATTCTGCATACTTTTAATCATCAAATATATGCAGTCATTAGTTCTATATGAAATAATGCATTTCGGGAAAAATAAATGATTATTCCCTCAAAGTATACTTAACTAGATAAGTATACTTAACTAGATAAGTATACTTTGCAATTTTGATGAAATCAGCTACTGGTGTGGATGTTCATAAACAAATTGAAGACTCAACAAAGTTTGAAGGAAGAGAATTAACCCAAGAGGGAACAATTGAAGGTAATATATGAGAAGGAGTTAGCCCCCTTATGACAATGATACCCGTCATTCACTACAGACCAGTCTTATGATCAAGTTATCAAACATATCAAATCACTGTTAACTTCCCTGACAACAAGTTCCGGAGCATACATGTTATTGTTAGAATTGGTGACTGAAAAATTAACATATACGTCATTTCTAATGACTCAAGGATGTCTCTGGAAGCTGTTCGTTATAAGGAAAGTTATTTGTACTATCCCAAGTTATATAGCCTAATTAGTGAGTTACTACAGAGCATACACACATCAAAAACCATACAAGCCTATCCATAAAACATAATACCATACAACATAGGTGATTTTTTCATTTGAAAACCGATAATATTTTATGAAAATCAAAAGCTGAAAAACCTGCTGTTGCATGGTTCCACCTTTTCACAGAAATATTACAGGAATGAATGGCCTTTTTGTGGAATTTATCGGGGTATAAACTTGCAAAAGTTGCGGGAATACTGGACGAAGGCCGGAAGGCCTCGTCCAGTATTCCCGCGACTTTTCCAAGTTTATATCCCCGATAAATTCAACAAAAATGCCATTCATTCCTTATAATTCCAGCATTTTAAATAAATTCATTAAGAAAATGTGTTTATTTTCCGTTTTCTTAAGAATTATTTTAACTGCGCCTGACGGTTACAGAAAGTAGTTCGGCATGGAGTTTACTGGGATATAAATTTTGGACGGAGACTTGCAACGGACCAATCAAATGTTAGGGAATTGTGTAAATATTTTTGTGCTGGAATTATTTGTAAATGATAGCGTTATCTCCAAAAGCTTTCTCAGAAAGTTAAAATTAGTTTCAACAAATAGCTTTTTTGCCTAGACTTTCTATGAGTGAGAGGATATTGTGATAACGTCTGTATACAACAGAACCTCTCTAAGCCAGACACCCTGGGAGGTCCCCTGGGTGTCTGGTTTAGTGAGGTTCTGTTATAACGTATGATAACTCAAAGATATGCCTGTGAACCATATAATTATCAACAGGCATTATCGTTGGAGATACATGAAACCATTCAAATTAACCCTTTCAACACCACAGGCCTGTATAGTGATATTGGCAAAAAGTGTAGATCCAGATGAGCCGGCTTGTGACGAGCCGTCTCATCAGGATCTGCACTCTTTGCATATACTTTTCATATTTTTGAGAACAAAAACACCCCCTTTTCATAAATGGACTAGTCTGCAAATAATGCTGTGACCATTCAGTTGGATTGGTTATACAATTTACATATCAAATTCCATTCCAGTTACTTAGGGGTGAAAGGGTTTATAAGGTGTCTGGTTTATTCAGACATGGTTTCACTGTACATCAAATATTTTGCCCTATACTCAAGCAATAGGTGTCGATCACTGTACGATGCCTATTTACTAGCGGTGTATATTACTAATTCATCATCGAAATCAGTTGACTTTTATTTACATATGTTTGTCGATAGTATTCAGTAACAGCCACAGGTTAGGTGTGTAATTTGATACAAAATGTTATGTGACACAAGAGGAAATCTGTTGTTTGAAATTCATCATCACCGATCAGACACGTCAATGGCCATGCTGTTTGTGAATATCAAGCTGTGTTTGGAGCTAGCTGTTAATGAATACCTCCTGCCACTGAGTGATACACTAGTAAGCTATGTAATTGGAACATAATCAGTTAATTCTCTTATTGTCATCTAAACTAAGCTAGTATGTGCGACCCTCTAAATTTGTGAATAGAGACACAATTTTCACACTTTGTCGCCATTAATTCAGATTCAATCTATATATCTCATCATGCCCTGCAGCCTGTAGACTGGTTCAGTACTTAACCCTTAGAATGCGGAACCGAAGATAGTCGTCTGCTGTTAATTCATATTTTGTCTTTTATCTCAGTAAAAACATGGTTTGACAGCATTTTAGAATCATTTCCATTGGAAATGATTCTAAAGTGCTGCCAAACCAAGTTTTTGATGAGAAAAATGGAAAATAAAAAATATTCAGCAGACGACACAAATTAATTCAGCATTGTAACTTGTACACCTAGACATGGTGATAAATGATTTTATAAGCAGTCAATTACTTGGCGTCAACAATGATTTAAGTTTTGATGTAATATGATATTTATTAAACAAGTTCTCTGATGTCATATATAATGAGGCTATGCCGATGCTATTCCACGTTTTCTAGATATCAGTGAATAGGTTTAACCCTGAGACCGCTACACACAACAATTGTCGTCTGCTGTTTCTTTTATATCTTGCCTTATTTCTCGATAAAAACATGTTTTGACAGCACTTCAGAATCATTTCCAATGGAAAATAGAAAATGAACAGCAGACAACAAAAAAATATGATATCGGTGTAAGGGTTAATAAATAACATATAAAATCATCACAAATGTTACATTCTATTTATTGCTTAAGCACAGAATCATACACAGAATATATGCCAATCATGTGCTTCCTACAGTGGTCTCATTTGCATATTTATTTCACTATCACATGTGACGACTATGACTGGAGAAATAGGGCTTATGGGGTTTGCGACCACTGTAGCTCCTGACCAAATAGCAACTCGTGTAGCCTAATAACGATCTATATTGCTCGTTAGAAACATGACGGGTGTTTCATTGATTGAATAGCGAACAGTGCAGTTCTTGATCAGACTGTCCAGATGCACAGGCTGATCTGGATCTACACTGGTCACAAAACCCATAAGCCCAATTTCTCCTGTCACAGACACATATTTTATGATCTTAATACATTCCGTATCTACTCTCTAAGGTGCCATTATAATTAAATTCAGTGAGTGAACAGCAAACGGAATATTCCTGGATATTTTGCAGGATAATCTGGGTCCGAAGCCACATCTGTTTGCCTTGGGCCATGTTCAAAATTCATAATTTCACCCTGTCACCCCTAAGTAACAGGAATGGATTTTGTAATGTTAATTTTGCAGCCAATCCAATCATCACAAAATGATTTTCAGACTAGTCCATTTATGAAAAGGGGGTATTGTTCTCAAATATGGAAATTACTTTCAAAAAGTGCAGATCCTGATGAGACGCTATAACGGGCTTACGGGTTCAAAGGATTATCATTGCATGCAGTCTGGCAATCTATCCATTATATACATAGTCAAAAGACAGTTGTGTTCTATGCTGGTTATTGCACTTCACACAAAGTCACTTATGTATGCTCATAATGCCGTGTCAATCGCCACGTAACCAATATAAAATTAATGTCAAATCAAAGGAAATTTCGAGCTAGACATCAAATAGATCTAAATGTCACCTCTAGTCATGGCTGCCGGGTTCAAATACTGATCGTCACTCCCAGTGACAAAATGAGGCTTAGCCCTTTTAATGTTGAATTAAAATGTTGTCGTCTGCTGTTTTTACTTATAAATTTTCAATATTTCTTCAAAAACCTGTTCTGGCAGCACATGAGAATTGTCTCATATGGAGCGTCGGACTGCTGATCTTACGGTCGTGGGTTCGCGCCTCTTTTGACGCAGGCACGTTTTCCTTGAGCAAGAGACAATTTATCCGCACTGCTTCAGTCCACCCAGCTGTAAATGGGTACCGGCTGATTACCGGGAATCTTGATTGTATTTTATTTTATGTATTTATACTTAATATGAATACAATATGACCCTGCACGTAGTCCCCGAATGGGAAGTTAGATAGATAGACAGTGCAGACAGAGTTCACATAGGCACAAACTGGTTTGGATTTACACTGGTAGCAAATGCCAAAAGCCCCATTTTCCCGATCGCAATCAGATACGTGTTACAATTTACAAAGTATGGTATCAGGGTGTCAGGGAATCATTTTATTCGTAGATTTTTCCTGCAATAACATTAAAATTTCATAAAATTCTGTGTGCTTGTAAGAAAGAGTTACGTCACTGAGCTAAAAAAATCATGCGATCTAGTACCCTGGGTACACTATTTTATTTCACCCGTAAATTCTGTTTTTATTAATATTTAAATTATTTCTCATCAGAAACACATTTGTATATATTTTGACCACCATTTGAACCGTCTTTTTGAGATGGTTCAAATGAGTGGTCACAACATATACTTTTATTGAGAAATAAGAAAAATAGAAAACATATTCACAATTGCAAATGTATGGGTTATAGTGTGTATACTGAATACTGCAGATGTGTCAAGGGAAGTAACTCGTACAATGTAATTCAATAAGGACAACAGAGTAGTGTTTACATTGTTGGGTTATGTACCATGCAAGGGAAGCAATTGCTGATAACTTATGGCAAGTCACTGAAGCAGTTTGCCAACTTGGATTATGAGCCCACCTATTTTCTTTGTTTTGTGAAGGGAAAAGTCCAGTTTATATCCAGGCCAACTGCATATATGCATACTGATTAACGTTACATGTTTAACCCTTTTCATGCTGAGGATACGCCATTATATTTGTGGAAAATCCTAAATGTTTTCCTTCTATGTGCTCAGAAGTATATGTCGGGACCACCATTTGAACCGTCTCGTTGAGACGGTTCAAATGAGTGGTCACAACATATACTTTCATTGAGAAATAACAAAAATAAAAATAAAATGTTTCATAAATTTCATACGCGTAAAGGTGTATTCCGAATGTAATGGGTTAAGGAAATTTGATGACTAGTTCATTATGCAGTCTTCTGTGTGTGCAGATTTATGATAGAAACTCAATTCACAATACACATGTATATAATAAAGATCCTGCGTTTCTTCTGATGTCTCAACTGTTCAATATGTGGATTGTGAACATCCTATATCAATTGTAACAATGCAGCATTTTATTCGATCAAATTACAAGGAGTTTGTGTAATATTCAATTATACAGTTCCACAGACTGATAAACAGGAGAGATAACTGGGTAATGGGTGTCTTTTACAAGTAAACATAAGATGTGAACCATAACACACATTTGCTGTGTACTACACCACATATAGAAAATAGTTCCCATTTTTAGACTCTACATAATTTAAATGAAATTAAATTAGTAACCTTATATACCACTACAAAAACTAGTGTACGGAACATAAGATGGTTTTCAGCATTTTAAACATTTGTTGTAACGTATATCGTGTTATTCATCGGTGCATCTCGGTTCACAAAAACTGTATAAATCTACATAATTATCAGAGACAATGGGCTTTTTATTGTCTATTTACTTCAACCACAACTTTGTACAATACGATCAGACTATCAGATGAAAACCGGTCCATATGCTCTGCCGCGACCACTCTTTAGCAATGCCTATGTCTATTACGGCTATTGATTGTCTTGCTTGCTTCTGTAATGTGATAACGTGTTGTTCCTGTTTGCTGTTGTATTATGTGTAAATGGTTAAACATTAGAGAAAAGGAAATTATTTTTATTTGGGTCCGCTTGGCTGAGGATTACCACATGCGTGACCAGCGTAGCCCCAGATCAGCCTGCGCATCCACACCTCCGCGCAGTCTGAGCAGGGCCGTTCAGTCAAGCGAGCGAAGTTCATGTCACTGAATGAACATTTTTGATCAGTCGATAGATTTTATGAGTATATTTAAAGATCAGGATCTGCACTGGTCACGCATGTCCTAAGGATCTTTATATCAGCTAGTGGTTCATTTTTTTTATCCAGCGATTATACAGTAATTTCGTTCAGCCGCTACTATGGGCCCTATGAGGATATTTAAATATAACAATATATACAATTGCAAGAGCTTCAGAAAGTTATTGTTCAATTAACCCTTTCGACACCACAGGCCTGTATAGTGGTATTGGCAAAAAGTGTAGATCCAGATGAGCCGGCTCGTGACGAGCCGTCTCATCAGGATCTGCACTTTTTGCAAGTAATTTTCACATTTTTTTTAGAACAAACACTCCTTTTTCATAAATGGACTAATCTGAACATCATTTTGTGACGATTGGATTGGTCGGAAAATTAGCATATCACAGTCCATTTCAGTTGTTTAGGGTTGAAAGGGTTAATGCTATTTTATAATTGTCTACAAACTAGTCCATGCTTCTGTCTTTCCATCTGTCTGTTCATTCAGTGACTGGAGTGGCAAATTGTAGAATAGTATTGAGTGTAGTAATACATGTAAATGTATGTGGCTAAAGCAGGATTAGTCAGGCTAAGTAGTCATTTGTGTGTACTAAGAAACATCTGGAACATTTAACCCTTAGACCGCTACTCACAACAATTGTCGTCTGCTGTTGCTTTTATATCTTGCCTTATTTCTCAATAAAAACATGGTTTGACAGCACTTCAGAATCATTTCCATTGTTTTTGATGATAAAAATGGAAAATAGAAAATAAACAGCAGACGACAAAAATAATAAGATAGCGGTTTAAGGGTTAACCCATTTTTTGTGGAAAACATTACAAATTTTCATTTTTTGTCAACAGCAGTCAGCATAATATTATGTCGTCGCCGGCGTTTGAACTGACACATCGAGACAGCTCAAATGAGTGGTCACAACATATGCTTACATCAAGAAATTAACTTGTCCTTGCTGTTGTCATTTAGTTCTGTTGCTTGGAAACAACCTGCCAATATTGATACACATTAATTAATACCTTTTTTGTTGCGACAGCGCGATATAGTCGGCACATTGGCATACGTACATCCATACGTGCGTCCGGGTTAAAGTTTTTATGTCCCCCTAATATATTCAATATTACGCGACGGATTGCTTCCTTACTCGCGCCACCATCAACATGACCTTGACCTTTGTGACCTTCGAAATGGTGCTGAAACAGTTAGCCATTTTGTTGCGTCAAAAAGAGTTTCTCCATCATGTAATATCTTCAATTGATATTAGTTGAATATTGGCTCTAACATATGGACAGTTCATTCACCTGAACATGTTCCCCATGTTAAATCCCCATAGACTTAACATGGGGATGGGGAAATTGTGTGCAATCACACCACCAATGACATTACCTTGACCATTGTGGCCTTCAAAATGGTGCTGAAACACTTAGCCATTTTCTTACGTCAAAAAGTTTGTAAGACTTGCTCAAATGACTTGGAAATTTGTGTATATTTTAAATTTTCTTCTTTTCTTTTACACACAGTCCATGGGGGCATATCCATGTTTTACAAACATAATTTCTAGTAGTTGGTTCAAATTTTTGGTTAAGGTTTCTGGTTAAAGGTTTTGGTTAAAAAAGATTTTTGGTATACTATCAAAGCCTCGGCGGGCGTGACATGCGGCCGCGGCCATCTCGTCCATTTGTGGTTTCATGTAAGCAAACTAATTCCAGCAAACACCAAGACATACTGTATAGAGAAACCTTATAAAATTCTGTAGATTTCCCAAGGCAGCCCATATTGGCACTCCGTGATTATACTTATGGCACCGGTAAATCCAATTCTGTGAAAAATCTCTGCTGAAGTCGTACAAAATTATGGATTTTCTTTTTCGTTGGTTTGCCCAGCTTTTATGAGCGGATTTATGTATGTTTGTTCCCAGAATTTGTGTTGTATATTGTGTCAATAGGGTTGCCGGCTGAGATAAAGGACTTTATGATGTTTTCGACCAGTGTAGCCCAAGATGTGACTGCGTATCCACGTAGTCTTATCAGGGCCTACGCCGCACTCACTCAAGTAGACTTATAGCATCAGCAAAACGATTTTATCCCGTCAACACAGTGTGTATGTGCCGTGAAACACGGTGCCGTGAAACATTTTTGATATCCAGTCAATACCATTTTTGCATTTTACAGCAATTTTTAAGTGAATTGCCGTGAATCTGGCACGGCACAAAAACGGGATGTGCTCGTCACTAACCTACTATTCTCTATATATTCTCACCTTACTACCTACCTGTATATATCCTTGCTGTTGAACGGGCATACAGTCCCAATCATTTAACCCTTACAATGCTTCATTCAATTTTCGCGTCTGCATTTCATCTTTTATTTTCCATTTTCTCATCAAAACCATGGTTTGTCAGCACTTTAGAATCATTTCCATTGGAAATGATTCTAAATTGCTGCCTAACCATTTTTTTCCCGGAGAAAAGACAAAATATGAAAACAGCAGACGACAATTTTCGGTTACCGGAGTCTAAGAGTTAATCTAACCTTACGGAGTGAACGTACAAGGGGACTAATATCTCCAATTGTTACAAATGTCGTAATGTACATTTTCTCAACCGATTCCCATATGTACCAGTGTTACACGATCATCAGCTGACAAACGTGAGTGTACATAGTTTGGGACAAGGAAGGGTATGTGTCCACAGACCAGTTTGCACATTCGCCTCGCGTAATCAATACCTACTGTTTGCATTTTAGCCAGCAATGATGGATTAACCCGTACATCGCTATCCTAATTTGTTGTGTCTGCTGTTTATTTTCTATTTTCCATTTTTATCATCAAAAACATGCTTTGACAGCACTTTAGAATAATTTACAACATGCTTTGACGGCACTTCAGAATCATTTCCATGGAAATAATTCTGAAGTGCTGTCAAACCATGTTTTTATTGAGACATAAGGCAAGATATAAAAGGGTTAATACTGTCCTAGTAGCAAACGCAAATCGAAACAAAAATCTTTCAAAATTACTTATCTGGTATGCTAAATAACGATGCGAGTGTGTGAATAATTCACTCCAATAAGGACCAAAATATCTCTGGCAATTACCTGATTGACAGTTGAGCGTGTAATCTTCCTAAATTTGGGGCACGGAGATTGGCCATTGCAATCAGGGCGCTGCCAATGTGTGAAATAATTGGAGAATCATTTTATCATCATCAACAAGGCAGGCAGCAGTATTGTAGAGAAAACATATGAGGTTGTATCAGCAGAGGCGTCGAAAGTGGGGCAACCGCCGCCCCAATATTTTGACCAAAAATAAAAGGTGTCTCTTAAATGCAGTAGAATGCAGGAAATGGCATCTAGAATTAAAAAAAATATCCACTAATCATGCCCCCGGACCCCCCTAGCACTAATTCGCTTTGCTTGGGTTGACATTTGCCTCCCCAATATTAATTTGCTTCCGACACCTCTGATCAGGTATTACCGTAGCTGCACGTTTTCCGCATTATAGGCAACAGGTTGCACTATATCGCTACACCACACTACACAGTACAAAATGTGCGTAATAGCATTAACACTTTGCGCACTAAAATATCGAAAAACCCGGCAGGGCGTTGACGTTCATTATAACTTAGCTATATTGTTATTGAGAGACAATATGACACAAACATATTACCATAAACTTACCTAATAAAGTGTGTATAAACAAAGAATACTTCAAACGCACATTTGGATAGACTGCTCCGTCATAACTCTTATGTAATGCTGAGTAATGAAATGTAATTAGAGTCATGTACTGAGAACTAGTATTACCGCCTTTATCACATTGCCGATTTTCCGCGATATTGATTTCATACATAAGAAATGCATGATGAAAGTTGACGCAACATTCAGAGCTCATGCGGAATTTAATTCCGCATGAGCTCTGAATTTTGTGCCAATTCTTTACCTGTCAATTCTTACCTCATTCATGTAAAGTATGACTCATTTTGTAAAACAGTATCGTCATCAAACGGCAATGCGATATGGGAATACCAGGACCAGGGTTATAGTTGGTTTGTGTGAATATCGCCCGACAGTATCAATATACGGTAATGCATTCTGCAAAATACACATGCATAATCCATTATAATGTGACTGGAGAAATGGGGCTTATGGGTTTTGCGACCAGTGTAGATCCAGATCTGCCTGTGCATCCGCACAGTCTGATCAGGATCTGCACTTTTTGCCATTCCATCAATGAAACACTTGCCATGCTTATAACAAGCGACATAGATCATTACCAGGGTACACAATCGTGCTATTTGATCAGAAGCTACACTGGTCATAAGTCCCATAAGCCACATTTCTCCAGTCACAGCCACATATTTGAAATCCCTATAGAGGGTACACAAATCATAATGGTTCCTCACTACGATTCGATTCGGCTTATATTTAAGGGTGGGAATTGGCTCGAACACCTTCCATACCGGGATCTCTCTTACTTCTCATCAACATTTATATGTTGTGGCAACTTATTCCAAATCCACTAGCCCAGACAGGTTTTCGTGGGTGGTGGTCGGGCGAACGCGACGGTGTAAATTAATGGTAGGGGTTCCTCCTTGTAGGAATCACGATTTGCATGGTTTGGTCCTCCGGTACCTATCTTTGGCTCTTTTGTTACCTGGGATTTGAACTGGGTTATTGCCATTATAAAAGTGGTAAGATTATTACTGATCCTACTGCTTTTGGGAGGGGGCCAAGTGATTCTGGTGTGGCCTTTTGTGTTTTCAAATGTGATCTCTTACTGCCAGTGGGGGCATTTGTGTGCCGACAGGCCACATTTCTAGTTTTAAGAAGAGATGTCTCAATCGGCAAATTCTAATTTCAATTGTTGAGAGAGATTATCTAAGAAAACAGTCACTCTAAATTTCCCCCTCAGCTAGCTACTGGCATAATTATATATATACCATATTTATTCTAATAGTAGTCCCGACTCTAATAGTAGCCCCTCTCCCCCCTCCAATATTTTCATTCTAAATATGTTATTTTCACATACATGGCTTTTGTATGTGAAAATAACATATTTTGATGCTATTTTCCACGTTTTGATCCCCGCAAATTGCATAGCCGCGGGGGTGTTTATTAGAATAAATACGTTAAATATAAAAAAAACCATAATGGTCCAATTTCTTTTGCGTAGAAATCAATAACAGTGTCTGCTGCCAGCATAACTTGTACCACGGGTCAGCTTCAACTTCCGCCTCATTGATTGACCGGTTTGTATGTCTAGTCATGGTTTCAATTTGTTGTTGCCATCATTCTCAGCATTTCCCTAGCTTCCTATATATGTGTGTGATTTAGCTTTCTATAGTTAATTGGCTCTCTGCTCTGTAATTGTGCAATTAACTCATTCCATTCACAATATAGCCCAATATTTGCTAAGATAAAAGTGTTATTGTATCCCCCGGACTCCGTCGGGGGATACTATGGATTTGACAGCGCGCCGCGTCCGCCGCAGACACTTCTTGTCCGGAGCATAACTCGAACACCCTTTGGAATATTTTCATGAAACTTCACACATGCATAGACCACGACCAGAAGGTGTGTCGTGCACAAGAATGACAACTCTTGCATAGCTAATTTTTGAGTTATCTCCCTTTTTTGTTTCTCGCACTGATTTCGTGTCCGGAGCATAACTCCACCACCCTTTGGAATATTTTCATGAAACTTCACATATGCATAGACCACGACCCGAAGGTGGTGTGTCGCGCACAAGAATGACAACTCTTGCATAGCTAATTTTTGAGTTATCTCCCTTTTTTGTTTCGCGCACTGATTGACCATAACTCGACCACCCTTTGGAATATTTTTATGAAACTAACACATTGAATTAGACCACAAACCGAAGGTGTGTCGTGCACAAGAATGACAACTCTTGCATAGCTAATTTTTGAGTTATCTCCCTTTTTTGTTTTCGCTCACTGATTTCCTGTCCAGAGCATTACTCGACCACCCTTTGGAATATTTTCATGAAACTTCACACATGCATAGACCACGACCCGGAGGTGTGTCGCGCACAAGAATGACAACTCTTGCGTAGCTAATTTTTCAGTTATCTCCCTTTTTTGTTTTGCGCACTCTACAAACTGGACAATAATGCATGAAGACCTGTTTTCTCGTCTGCTCTGTATACCTTTTCTCGTGTGCTCTGTACACCTTACCTGTAGAGAGAACAATAGAAACTGGGAGAACCATGTGCTAAGCATGGGCTAGCATGTGCAGATGTCCAGTGCTTGACCACTGCTGACCAGGTAATTTATACAGGTAAATCACTACATTGGGTACTGTGTTGAAAATATTGTGGCATTATGTGGACCTCTGCAGATATATGTAGATAAATATAGGACTATATCTGGTCTCCAATAGCAAGCATTATTATTTTTAAACTTTTTTTTGTAATTTTTTATTTATTTTTTTTTTCATTATTTTTTTTCCTTTTTTTTTTCAAATTATTTTTCAATTTGACTGGAAACAAAATCTGGGCTCCAGTAGCAAGCATTATTATTTTTAAACTTTTTTTTTCCATTTTTTTTTTTTCATTTTTTTTTTTCAAATTATTTTTCAATTTTTGTCCAGTAGCATAAGGTCGTAAGTGCTATATACAGACTATTCACCTGTGCATGTGCTAGCATGTGCAACTGACCACTGACCACTTACAGGTAATTTATACAGGTAAATGATTATATTACATTTCCGTAAACTGTGTTGAAAATATTGTGGCATTATGTGGACCTGTGCAGATATATGTACATAAATATAGGACTATTAAAAAAAATTCTGGGCTCCAGTACAAGCATTATATTTTTAATTTTTAAACTTTTTTCTTTTTTTCCATTTTTTTTTTTTCATTTTTTTTTTCAAATTCTTTTTCAATTTTTGTCTAGTAGCATAAGGTCGTAAGTGCTATATACAGACTATTATCATATAATAAAACAATTATTGACTAGTGAGCCATAGAATATCTGATATTCTATGGTTCACTAGTCAATAATTGTATAATATGTTCGGGCCAGTGAAAATTGCTTTCGGGCCCAGGCTCGAGGTCAAGGCGGGACAAGGCGAGGCATCTGATTCCGCGGAATTCTTGTTTACTTATCTCCCTTTGTTGTTTCGTGCTCTGATTTTGTATCCAGAGCATAACTCGAACACGCATATACGCATTGCTCTCTAATGGTCCTCTACCGCCCTGTGCCAAATCCACGTTCGTTCTGCCCCCGTCAAGCCCAGGTTCAAGGTCACATACTTAGTGCTTCAAAAACATTAACGCTTGGGTAAATATCTTATACTTTCTGTTTTCTTTGATGGATCATGGATCATCTTCATATTTCATATACGCATTGCTCTAATGGTCCTCTACCGCCCTGTGCCAAATCCACGTTCGTCCTGCCCCACCAATCCCAGGGTCAAGGTCACATACTTGGTGCTTCAAAAACTTTAACGCTCAGGTAAATATCTTATAATTTTTATTTCCATTCACAGATCAACTTCATATTTTCATATACGCATTGCTCTAATTGTCGTCTACCGCCCTGTGCCAAATCCACGTTCGTCCTGCCCCCGCCAAGCCCAGGGTCAAGGTCACATACTTAGTGCTTCAAAAACTTTAACGCTCGGGTAAATATCTTATAATTTCTGTTTTCTTTCATGGATCAACTTCATATTTCATATACGCGTTGCTCTAATGGTCGTCTACCGCCCTGTGCCAAATCCACGTTCGTCCTACCCGCTCCCGCAAGCCCAGGTCACAAGGTCACATACTTAGTGCTTCAAAAACTTTAACGCTCGGTAAATATCTTATATAATTTCTGTTGTCTTTCATGGATCATCTTCATATTTCATATACGCATTGCTCTAATGGTCCCATCTACCGCCCTGTGCCAAATCCACGTTCGTCTGCCCTCACCAATCCCAGGGTCAAGGTCACATACTTGGTGCTTCAAAAACTTTAATGCTCAGGTAAATATCTATTATAATTTTTCTTTCCATTCACGGATCAACTTCATATTTCATATATGCGTTGCTCTAATGGTCCTCTACCGCCCTGTGCCAAATCCACGTTTGTCCTGCCCCCGCCAAGCCCAGGGTCAAGGTCACATACTTGGTGCTTCAAAAACTTTAACGCTCAGGTAAAAGAAAATTTTGACTTGCAATTTGGCCTCATTTATTATCAAAGCGATATGTGGGACATCCGTGTTCTATGAACACATTTTGTAGTTTATTAAAACTTTCCACAACATTGCATAGAAGACGACCCAAAGGTGTGTCGCACGTAAGAATGACAACTCTTGAGTCGTTAATTTCTTAGTTATCTCCCTTTGTTGTTTCGTGCACTGATTTCGTGTCTGGAGCATAACTCGAACACCCTTTGGAATATTTTCATGAAACTTCACACATGCATAGACCACGACCCTAAAGGTGTGTCCCGCAAGAATGACAACTCTTGCATCACTAATTCTTTAGTTATCTCCCTTTGTTTTTCCGTCACTGATTTTGTCTCCGGAGCATAACTCGAACACCCTTTTTTCAAACTACTTGTGTATCTGGGGAGGGGGATACACATGCGCTTGTCGACAAGCGTCCATTTCTAGTTTTCTTAAACTTTTCAACCATAGTCGGACCTTGTAACCAACATTTGCAAACACTGTAGATCCAGATGAAACGGCTCGTCGAGTTTGTCAATATATATGTTCATAGTTTTGAAAATACCTCTTTTCTAATTAATTGTGGACACATTGCTTAGCAACCATTTTATGCTCAAATCAGCATTTATGTTTTTAACCCTTAGACCGCTACACACAACAATTGTCGTCTGCTGTTGCTTTTATATATTGCCTTATTTCTCAATAAAAACATGGTTTGACAGCACTTCAGAATCATTTCCAATGGAACTAAAGTGCTGTCAAAGCATGTTGTAAATTATTCTAAAGTGCTGTCAAAGCATGGTTTTGATGATAAAAATGGAAAATAGAAAATAAACAGCAGACGATAAAAAATTAAGATAGCGATGTTGAGGTTAATTGAAGTATATTATACAAGTACCAGTAAACGTGAGGAAAATAAAGGTTCCCATATATTTAACTTTTCATAGTTCTGTTAATCACTTATATAGTGTTTCCACCAGGATTAAATAGGGCACGGTAAGGCTAGAAAAAATGGCACATATAGCGCATAAAATTTTGAAAAGGGGCACATCCTGTGCGTGAAACAAAATCTGGCCACGGCTCAGCCTGAGTGTCGTGGTAAAATAGGGTTGCGGGAACACTAACTATGTCTGTCAAATCTTTGGCAAATTTTTTTATTTTTTTCTAAATGACCATCATGTTCTACTGGACCATTAACCCTTACACCGCTATCTTAATTTCTTGTCGTCTGCTGTTTCTATTTTTAGCTCACCTGAGCGAAGTTCATGTGAGCTATTGTTACCGCAATGTGTCCGTCGTCCGTCCGTGAACATTTTCAAATGTCTTCTCCTCGGTAACCATTGGGCCTATAGTCACCAAACTTCATGGTCATGGTAGGGGGATTACAAAATTGTTAAAATGACGTCATTACGTAATCCAAGATGGCCGCCATCTAAAAATAGCACAAATTCTTCAAAAATCCTCTTCTCAAGAACCGCCAACCGGATTTCGACAAAACTTGGTAGGAATGATCGATGTACAATGCTCTTTCAAAGTTGTTAAAATGGTGACCCCTGGGTCAAAAATGGGCATGGCCCGTGGGGTCAAATTGGGGTCAAATTTTATTTTTGACCGAATATGGTCATGTCTATATCAAATCGAATGTATCAAAGAGGCGATCGCTCTGGTACATTTTATGTCGAAATTGGATGGTCATGTCATCCAAGATGGCCATCCGAAAGGTCAAAAGTTTGTTCTTTTATAGAGATTTCAAAATTATTCTTCACACAAACCGCTTGACCCATCGTGGCCAAACTTCACAGTTATGGTCCATTGGTGAAGCCTTTACAGATTTGTTAAAACGGACACATTGCTTTAAGCAACCATTTTATGCACAAATCAGCATTTATGTTTTTAACCCTTAGACCGCTACACACAACAATTGTCGTCTGCTGTTGCTTTTATATCTTGCCTTATTTCTCAATAAAAACATGGTTTGACAGCACTTCAGAATCATTTCCAATGGAAATGATTCTAAAGTGCTGTCAAAGCATGTTGTAAATTATTCTAAAGTGCTGTCAAAGCATGGTTTTGATGATAAAAATGGAAAATAGAAAATAAACAGCAGACGATAAAAAATTAAGATAGCGATGTTGGGGTTAATTGAAGTATATTATACAAGTACCAGTAAACGTGAGGAAAATAAAGGTTCCCATATATTTAACTTTTCATAGTTCTGTTAATCACTTATATAGTGTTTCCACCAGGATTACATAGGGCACGGTAAGGCTAGAAAAAAATGGCACATATAGCGCATAAAATTTTGAAAAGGGGCACATCCTGTGCGTGAAACAAAATCTGGGCACGGCTCAGCCTGAGTGTCGTGGTAAAATAGGGTTGCGGGAACACTAACTATGTCTGTCAAATCTTTGGCACATTTTTTTTTCTAAATGACCATCATGTTCTACTGGACCAGCCTCGTGCAGGCACCGGGGCGGGATCAACTGATCCTGAGAATAGTGCTGCAGTAGCCATTGCTTGTCGTAAAAGGCGACTAAACTGGCTTAACGATTTGGTTCATACTTTCCGGAACCCACTATACCGGATTTGGCCCTCATGTACATTTTTTGTATGTGAGAGTTGAGTCAGGCTATGCCCCATATATAAAAGTAAGATTAGCGCTAATCCTATTACTTTTAGGGATGGGATAAATGATGCTGGTGTGGCGAGGGCCTGGCACCAGATCAGGTTGTTCTAATTTCAGGACTGAATATATATTTTGATTGTAAATATTGAGTTCTGAAGTTGGGATTTACCCCCCTCGGACAGGTGGATACGGGACACGACCCCGTTGACCCGTCTGCGTGTAGACTCCCTGAGGCTTGTACCTCTATGTCAGAAAAGCGGACGTTAAACCCTATTCACTCACTCACTCACTCTACTGGACCATTAACCCTTACACCGCTATCTTAATTTCTTGTCGTCTGCTGTTTCTATTTTTAGCTCACCTGAGCGAAGTTCATGTGAGCTATTGTTACCGCAATGTGTCCGTCGTCCGTCCGTGAACATTTTCAAATGTCTTCTCCTCGGTAACCATTGCGCCTATAGTCACCAAACTTCATGGTCATGGTAGGGGGATTACAAAATTGTTAAAATGACGTCATTACGTAATCCAAGATGGCCGCCATCTAAAAATAGCACAAATTCTTCAAAAATCTTCTTCTCAAGAACCGCCAACCGGATTTCGACAAAACTTGGTAGGAATGATCGATGTACAATGCTCTTTCAAAGTTGTTAAAATGGTGACCCCTGGGTCAAAAATGGGCGTGGCCCATGGGGTCAAATTGGGGTCAAATTTTATTTTTGACCGAATATGGTCATGTCTATATCAAATCGAATGTATCAAAGAGGTGATCACTCTGGTACATTTTATGTCGAAATTGGATGGTCATGTCATCCAAGATGGCCACCGAAAGGTCAAAAGTTTGTTCTTTTATAGAGATTTCAAAATTATTCTTCACACAAACCGCTTGACCCATGGTGGCCAAACTTCACAGTTATGGTCCATTGGTGAAGCCTTTACAGATTTGTTAAAACGGAGGTCGTCGCTAATCAATATCACAAATTCTTAAAAAAAATTCTCATGAACCACCTGCCGGATTTCGACGAAACTTGGTAGGAATGATCGACGTAGAATGCTCTTTCAAAGGTGTTAAAATGGTGACCCCGGGGTCAAAAATGGACGTGGCCCGTGGGGTCAAATTTTATTTTTGACCAAATATGCTCAAGGCATATATCAAATTGAAGGTATCGATGAGGCGATTGCTCTGGTGTAATATTTGTCGCAATTGGATGATTATGTCATCCATGATGGCCTCCAAAAGGTCCATTTATTTGAGATTTTGAACGTCTTTTTCTCAGGAACCACATGGCCGATGCTGGCCAAACTTCATAGTAAGTTAAGATCCTTGGGTGAAGCATTTTCAGATTTGGTAAAATGAGTCGTCTCTTAATCCAAGATGACCGCCATCTAAAAATAGCACAATTGTTTTAAAACACATGAGCTCCATGTCACATTCTCCTCTGGTGTTCATGGAGTCAGGTGAGCGAATTAGGGCCATCATGGCCCTCTTGTTCATTTTTATCATAAAAAAAACATGCTTTGACAGCACTTTAGAATAATTTACAACATGCTTTGACAGCACTTCAGAATCATTTCCATTGGAAATGATTCTGAAGTGCTGTCAAAACATGTTTTTATTGAGAAATAAGGCAAGATATAAAAGCAACAGCAGACGACAATTGTTTGTGTAGCGGTCTAAGGGTAAAGATTATGAACATTGGTTAGTCAGTTTAATTGGTCTGGGCAATATTTAAACAAGAAATTGTTCACACTGTCTAGTATTGCTACCGGTATTGATTCTATTTCGTCCCATATAATCACTCCGTGCATTAATTGAGATTGTACTTCGGGCATGCGCACCACTAAGTACAATCTCAATTAATGCCCTCCGTGATTCTATGCCTCATAGAATTACAGTTGAACTTCACCTTCCTAAGGTAAGTCTCGTTTAACTTAGAAATTATTGCAGACTCTACAGAAATTGTCAGGAAACGTGTACATGTCATTCCATATTAATTATATTATTGACTATGCCTTGTTCAACGCCGACTCAGTTATTAACCATTTTTATGTACATACTTGTTGGAAAATTTATGCAAATTTATGTATAGAAATATACCTTTAACCTTTACTACGCTGAATTAAATTTTGTCGTCTGCTGGAAATGTTTTATTTTCAATATTTCTCGATAAAAACCTGTTTTGGCAGCGCATGAGAATCGTCTCCATGCTGGCAAAACAGTTTTTTTGTTAACAATTAATGCAAAAATGAAAAACAGCAGACGACAATTTTCGTCTCCCGCGTAGTGAGGGTTAAAGCTCAAAATATAGGCTGTAAAAATAGCTTCGTTTGATTTTGTATAATATTAAAAACATCCATTTTTGTTACAAAATTAAAAACCAATTTCCACGAAACCTTTTTTTTTTGTAATTTCCTATACGGTATTCAATCACTGCAGCCTGACTATTGGTCTTGTCAGTTTAGATAATGGCCTTGTTTGTCACCACAATGGACAGCAGTCAATAAAGTCTGCTCCTGGCTTTCCTGGAATCAATGCTGAGAAAGTACACAACATGACGTACCGTAATAACCCTAGACACCATTTGTTTTAGGAAAAATAGGGGTTTCAGCATTTGGGAAATTCTTTTTTATGGGAAACCAGGCCCCCGTTTCACTAAACTTTGTACGACTAAAATGTTCGTAAGTGCGAAATTATGATAGTTTGTAAATTCCACATTAACAATGTTTTCTTGTAAACAATTATTGGATTTACATTTATTGAGCATAGGCTGCATATGCAGCCTATGCTCAATAAATGTAAATCCATAAATTGACATTTACAGACGATCTTAAATCTGAACTTACGAACATTTTAGACGTAAGAAATTTAGTGAAACTGGCCCCTGATATTTATATCTGTTTCCTAGAATGAATTCTGTCTAAATATTTAGGGTTATTACGGTATTCAACAAGTAAACAAGTAAATCCAGAACCGCTTGGTTCACGATGAGTCGTATACTTCGACAGTGGTATCGGGCATTTATTTTCTGACACACAATTTCAAACAATTTTATTGCTCAGCTGGGGGCCGTTTCACTAAACTTTGTACGACTAAAATGTTTGAAAGTGCAAAATTATGATAGTTTGTAAATTCCACATTAACAATATTTTCTTGTGAAACAATTAGTGGATTTAGATTTATTGAGCCTATATTCAATAAATGTAAATCCATCAATTGAAATATCCAGACGATCCTAAATTTGCACTTACGAACATTTTAGTCCTACAAAGTTTAGCGAAACGGGCCCCTGGAGCACGGAGCTGTGGTTGAACAAGTGAGGAGCACGGAGCTGTGGTTGAACAAGTGAGGAGCACGGAGCTGTGGTTGAACAAGTGAGGAGCACGGAGCTGTGGTTGAACAAGTGAGGAGCACGGAGCTGTGGTTGAACAAGTGAGACTGCTTAATTTTGAACACACAATTAATGTGGTCCTGTACTTACAGAGCACCCTGAGCATGTATTCGTTTCTCATTATTTAAATCAGGAAGTTTGATTGGATGAGGCTGAGCTATGCTCAGTCTCAGCCAATCAAACTGCATGATTTTGTATACAGATTTAGAGAATGTGCTCCGGTTTTAATACGCACATACCCGGAGTGCAGACTCTGGAATATTTTACATTATGTGATGCGATGATGGCTCCTATTGAGCTTGCGCCCAGTGTAGTACCAGCTCAACCTGCCCATCCACACAGAACAGTATTGAGGAGGTGAAAAATGGCTCATGCCTGTCATGAAATATGACTTACTGGAGATATGGACTTATGGACCAGGGAGCTCTTTAATATTTGACAGAATATTTTTTAGTACAGGTAATTTTTTTCAGATTTATATGTTTAACTGGCCAAGCCGATGAACGGACATTTTATTATACAGACAGTAGTCTCGTGATTCGTGTAATTCCTTGATGAGAATCGCTTGTCGCTGTTAAGTCTAAAAGGCCAATTTGCCCCTGAAATTAGCTGTGATTTGTCTCCATTCTGTAAGAACGTGCACGCTATGTCTTATACTGCATGCTTATTGTTTGATAGATGGTAGCCATTTTTAGCTTGCCTGAGCAAATGTCATGCATGCGAGCTATTGTTACTGCTTTTTGTCTGTCATTCTTCTTCACAAGCTGCTTGGTCATAGTCTCGAAACTTTACACGTGAGGCCCTTCCAAAATGTTTAAAAAGTGAGTCATTATGAAATCCAAGATGGCTCAGAGCTCCAGTTAAGTTGCGTAATTGGACCAAATTTTTCGGGTATTTTTCTTATTTCTTCATGAAAAATGGCAAGTTGTGATTGTTTTAGAATCGTCTCATCGAGACGATTCTAAAGCACTCCCAACTTGCCAATTTTGGCGAAGAAATAACGAAAGTCTCCCCAAAGTTACGCACCTTCACTGGAGCCCTGTAGCCGATTTCACCAACATTGCAAAGTATACTTTCCTAGCAAAGTATACTAATTGAGGGAGAAATTTTAAATTTTAGAATAAATTTATTAATTTTTATTATACTGAATTTATTACATTATCACAGCCAATTTGTAATGTAATACATTCAGTATAATAATTCTGCATAGTTTTAATCATCAAATATACACAATCGTTAGTTCTGCATGAAATAATGCATTTCGGAAAAATCAATGATTGCTCCCTCAAAGTAATCTTTGCTAGGAAAGTATACTTTGCAATTTTGATGAAATAGGCCCCAGATGGCTGTCATGATGTTCTTCAAATGACATCTTGTGTACCGACAGGCGGATTTTGATGAAACTGTGCACAAACAATCGTTGCATTTATGTGCTTTCTGGATGGTTTGTTCAAACGTTGTTGATTGGTCATCATATAGGTGATGATCATTGGTGATGTATGATAGTGAAATTCAAAACCTTGAATACCTTTATTCAAAACCTTGAATACCTATTCAAAACTTTGAATACCTTTCTGCACCCATAACTCTGATTGACTTGAAACTTTATCAGTAGCCGATTTCATCAAAATTGCAAAGCATATTTATCTAGCAAAGTATGCTTTGAGGGAGTAATCATTTATTTTTCACGAAATGCCTTGTGTCATATAGAACTACCCACTGCATATATTTGATGATTAAAAGTATGAAGACTTATTATACTGAATGTATTACATTATCACCAAAATGCCAAAATGCCAAAATGGCTGTGATAATGTAATACATTCAGTATAATAAAAATTTATCCTAAAATTACTTTAAACAATATTTTATTCATCCAATACAAGTGATAAATGATGCATGATAACTAATGGGATTTGACCGAAAGCAGAGCTTATCGTGGTCATCTCCCAAATCCTAAAATTGAAAATTTCTCCCTCAAAGTATACTTTGCAAGATAAGTCTACTTTGCAGTGTTGGTGAAATAGGCTACTGATTCTTTGTCATCATCCACAGGTTCATTCTGTAGACCACCCTTATTATACCTCATATCTCTGCACCCATGGTCACATGGACTTGACCCTTCATATCCACAACCATGCAACTCACATACCCACGGTCAATGTGAACTTTACTTTGAAGTCTATGTTATTCTTTTTTGAAACATTTACATTTATGGGTTTTTAAATCTAGGTCATCTGGATGTTCATTTAACCCTTTGACCCCTCAATAACTGGAATGCATTTTGATATGTTAATTTTCTGACAAATCCGATCGTCACAAAATGATTTTTAGACTAGTTCATTTATGAAAAGGATGTGTTTTTTATTTAAAAAATATGTAAATTACGAGCCAGCTCACTGGAGCTACACTGTTTGCAAACACGCAAATTTAAAAGAGGGCTGTAGTGTTGAAAGGGTTAATCCAATACAGCTTTCATATAAGTTAACTCATACATCATCACTAATCGGTTTTAACCCTTAGACCGCTACACACAACAATTGTCGTCTGCTGTTGCTTTTATATCTTGCCTTATTTCTCAATAACAACATGGTTTGACAGCACTTCAGAATCATTTCCAATGGAAATGATTCTGAAGTGCGGTCAAAGCATGTTTTTGATGATAAAAATGGAAAATAGAAAATAAACAGCAGACGTCGAAAAATTAAGATAGCGGTGTAAGAGTTAAGAAGATGGAGATGATGATGCACCAGATATTGCCTTAAATTAACCCTTTCACCCCTAAGTAACTGGAATGGAATTTGATGTTAATTTTGCAACCAATCCAATGGTCACAAAATGAGTTTCAGACTAGTCCATTTATGAAAAGAGGGTGTTTTTGTTCTAAATAATATAAAAATCACTTGCAAAAAGTGCAGATACTGATGAGACGGCTCATCTGGATCTACACTGTTTGCCAATACCACTATATACAGGCCTGTGGTGCTGATCAGGGCCTACACTGTTCGCTCTTGACTGAGAAAACATTCATATTGCCCCTAATGAAACGTTTCCATCTACATTGTATATTATGTTGCAAGAGTATGCCAGCTGATCGGGAGCTACACTGGCCAGAAATTCACATTTGTTATGGCAAGTCACGCATAACCATATATAATGTCAAAACATTGTCCACACATCAGTGGCCACTGTGTGAATCTGCCTTGAATCTGAATAGATATAGATACGCCCAAATGTCTTGACCCTTATGGCGGGAAACGTAAATTGTCGTCTGCTGTTGTTTTAAATGTTGTCTTCTTTTTCAATAAAAACATCGTTTGACAGCACTTTAGAATCATTTCCTTTGGAAAGGATTATAAAGAGTTTTCCAAGCATGTTTGTGGTAAGGAAAACAAGTGACAAAGAATAAACAGCAGACAACAACATTTAGTGCAACTTCCTGTTGCAGATTTAAATGGTTCATATTTTATCCACTTTGTAATTTAATCGTTCCTATGACAAAGACCTGGTTGCCATGGGATACCTATGTGAGCATGATATTGAAATTCTATATTTTGAATAAAATGTGTTGGCTATCTGTGTCACTTAAAAGTCTGGATAGGTAAATGGATCATTTTTGTCGAGCCCGCTTGCAGAAAGCGAGACATAGTGATCACAATGACGTCCGTCTGTCTGTCCGTTCGTCCGTCCGTCCGTCCGTCCGTCCGAAATCTGCGTTGAAGTTTTTAAATACCTTATATCTCTGCAGTCCTAAGTCACATTGACTTGAAACTTCATATACTTATTAGTCATCATCCATATATGCATGCTGTATCCCACTCATGCGGCCCCTGTGCCCAAGGTCAAGGTCAAATGACTTAGAAGTTTGCGTTCCAAAATCTGCGTTAAAGTTTTTAAATACCTTCATCTCTGCAATCCTATTAGTCACATTGACTTGAAACTTCCTATGCTTATTAGTCATCATCGATATATACATTCTGTGTCCCACTCATGCGGCCCCTGTGCCCCTATGTCAAGGTCAAATGACTTAGAAGTTTGCGTTAAAGTTTCTGTCAAAATTTGCGTTAAAGTTTTCACGTACCTACTATCTCTAACCGTAAGTCAGATTTGTTTGAAACTTATTTGGCATCAAATTTCAAATAAATACACTCTGAGACCATCAAATGCCTCGGCGGGCTCGACATGCGGGCTGCGGCCATCTGGTCTATTTACTTGTAACATTTAGTACATCTCTCTGATCAGTTGCAATACAATTTGGTCTTATAATTAGCCCTTCGAATGCGGGAAATATAAATGATTGTCTTGTTGTTTTATATTTTGTCTTCTTACTAAGTTAGACCGTTACACACAACAATTGTCGTCTGCTGTTACTTTGATATCTCGTCTTATTTCACAATAAAAACATGGTTTGACTGCTGTCAAAGCATGTTTTTGATGATAAAAATGGAAAATACAAAATAAATAGCAGACGACAAAAAATTAAGATAGCGGTGTAAGGGTTACCATGTTTTTATTCTCCCCGTAATATGTCTGTGGTGGGTCAGGGGACACCCCCCACAAACCGCACATTGTCGTCATGTTGAAATGTGTCAGTATAGGAACATAAGCGCATTTATTCTAGGGCACAGAGAATTTTGTGAAGCCAAGTATTTATTGCAGTGAGAAATAAGTACAAAACAACAGCAGACAACAATTTATATTTCTTGCATTCTAAGCGTTAAACATTTTCCACTGAAAACTCTTGACTTTAATTCATACATTTAAAAAACATTATCGAGCTCTTTAAATGCATGCATGGCTTATAAATAATATTTATATACGTACAACGTCACAACCAGCAAAAAATCAATGGTACATGATACAGCCGAATAGTATTGTGAAACCACTGAACCAGTCCAAGTCAGTGACACATAAATATTGGCCAATGGAAACACTTGTTACATATTGCCGTCTGCTCACAGTTGTATTGCTGTACATTTGGTCGGGCCGATTAACTCGTGGACAGACTGTTATTTTCTCTGTTTCTATGTTGTGTTTCTTTTGAATGTGAAACTAGCTTACATTTTGTTTCTATTTTAGTGTGATTAATGGAATTGCTTTATAAACATGTGATGGACAAAACAGTGCAATAATGATCAAGCTATTTACAGATTTTTATATTTATGTTTCCTGTGACTGAAATTGGATATCATCTCCTATCTACGTAAGACAGTGGTAGGTAGTATAGGACATAACTATAGAGATACGTGCAATATGTATGCACCATTTTAATACTTAACTCTTAGAATGTGGGGGGGGGGGGAATTGTTGTCTGCTGTTGTTTCACATTTTGCCTTCTTTCTCAACAAAAACGTGGTTTAGCAGCACTAATGGAAATGATTTGAAAGTGCTGCCAAACTATGTCTTTGTTGATAAAAATGAAAAATAAAAAATGTACAGTAAATGACAAAATTAAATTCAGCATGGTAAGGGTTAATCCTTAAACCACTACACACAACAATTGTCGTCTGCTGTTGCTTTTATATCTTGCCTTATTTCTCAATAAAAACATGGTTTGACAACACTTCAGAATCATTTCCAATGGAAATGATTCATTCTGAAGTGTTGTCAAAGCATGTTGTAAATTATTCTAAAGTTCTGTCAAAGCATGTTTTTGTTGATAAAAATGGAAAATAGAAAATAAACAGCAGACAACAAATAATTAAGATAGCGGTGTAAGGGTTCATGGTTACAACGTGACGTACCTTATCTGACACGATATTGTAAGATAGCTCAGTACAGATATACTGGTATGTTAGGCCATTTTTTTTTTATTTGTTGGTTTACGGATTTTTTTTCCGCGAGATCGGGTCGGTCGGTCGGAAAAAAATAAAAATAACAAAAAGTTTTTTCAATTTTTATATTCTTTTTGGCACAGGGTTGGGTCGGTCGGGGAAATAAAAAAAAAAAAAAAAAAAAGTGTTGAACGCGGATGCCACCGGCGGCATATTGAAGAAACTGACAAACGGGTGAACCAAAAGTGTTAAGTCAAAGGGTGAAGGTCATATGTAGTATGGCAAGGCAGGTGTAGCATACATGCAAATGAATGAAGTATGGAAATATTGAAGCAGTTAAGCAACTTATGTAGATGCTATGGCCAGTTTGAGAAACTGTGACAAACTGGTTAACCGAAATTGCTAAGTCCTTTCAGCAGCCCTGTGAAGGTCAAAAGGTCAAGGTAATATAAAGTATGACAAGGCAGGTATAGCACACATACCAATGAATGATGTGTTGAAATATTGAATAACTTGAGTAACTTATGTAGAAGATATGGCCGGTTTGAGAAACTGTTACGCAGTGGTTAACCGAACGTGTGACGGACAGACGGACGGTCCGAACACCATAAAAATCACATTTTTAAGGCACATGGTTGGATCGGTTCACCTTTTTAAGGCTCATGGTTGGGTCGGTTTGTGGTCGGTAAAAAACAAAAAGGCCAGTGATTGTGATAGAGTGAAACTTGTGTTAACCGGCATCGTCTCGGACCAAGAGTTTGTCGGTTAACGTAGGGAGTCGGTTCAGCAAGTTTCTTTATATTCTACATAGCAACTCAGTTTCATATTCACATACTGTTGAATGTTGATCACTGTGAATGGGTTGCGTAATGCGTACATATTAATACCGTATCTGGTATAATTAAATACAAGACAACGAAGCGGCGATATAGTTGAAACGAATATCAGTGGGGGTGGCATGAGTGTGAATTTTTGGCAGGGCGGTAGAGGACCCTAGGAAGAACGCATACATGAAATATGAAGCACATCGGAGCAAGAAAACAGAAAATATAGGCCATTTACCCGAGCGTTAAGGTTTTGAATTTTTGCATTCAATCTGAAATGGAGATATATCAAATCATATTGGAGATATATCAAATCATATGAATCGTCCATTCGCAGGTTGTTGTTGTTGTCGCTGCTGCTAAGATCCGGTTTCCGCCACTTACTTTTCTCGGCACAGCAAAAAAAAACATTTTTTTTTTGGATCGGAGGTAAAAAATTCAAAAAAAAAATCGGAAATTAAATTTTTTATTTTTTTCCACATTGTCAAAAAATCGGGTCGGCGGATCTGTAAACCAACTAATAAAAAAAAACTGGCCTTAAATACAAAAGAAATTCTTCATGATTTATCATGGCTAAGATTTCAAATGATTGAGGACATACAGATGTTATCATCGGGTCATTTCCTTTTGACCTCTGTTGTTGATATGAATTGTAGAAATGTACATACACATATATGTCTCAGTTATCAGGTAAAACTTCCATAACATAGTATTGTAAATTAGCGGAAAAAGACATAACATATGAATCAGGGGTGGTAAATTTCAGAAAAATCCTGAAATCAGGATTTGAGATTCCTGATAATTGCAGAAAAATACCCGTACTAAAGTTTGCTGTTTATCCCTTAGACCGCTACACACGACAATTGTCGTCTGCTGTCTGCTTTTATATCTTGCTTTATTTCTCAATAAAAACATGGTTTGACAGCACTTTAGAATCATTTCCAATGGAAATGATTCTAAAGTGCTGTCAAAGCATGTTGTAAATTATTCTAAAGTGCTGTCAAAGCATGTTTTTGATCACAAAAATGTAAAATAGAAATAAACAGCAGACGACAAAAGGGTTAGGGTTAAGAATTTGTGGAGGCCTGTGTTAGTGAGACAGTCCAAGGAATGTTTTCAAGAGTTACAGAAATAAATTATGGCTGATTTTTAACCAATACATGTATATTGAATATATGTTTCATATTTGATTATGCATATGCTCCCACGTACAGCCTGTCCCATATAGCATACTTATTATTCTACCTTTCATTGTGATATTGTCATTGCAAATACATTTGTACATTCAAAATATCAGTCCTAATATATCAGTCGGCCAATAGTAATCTAGTAAATTGGTTAATCAACCTTAAATATTGTCTAGACATACATTTAAAGAGCCTATGTTCTTTAAGTAGTGTATTGTTGTTGAGAAGACACGTCCTGGGTATGTGTTATTTATTATGCAAGGACATCCGGGTGTGTGATTATACCCCCACAAACAAAGTTTGTTGGGGGTATATAGGAGTCAGCTTGTCGGTCGGTCTGTCGGTCGGTCAGTCGGTCGGTCGGTCTGTTGGAAATTCCCTTCCGCTCTATATCTTCTACACCGATGCATGGATTATCAAATGGCTTGGCACAAATGTTTCTCATAATGAGAAGGTGTGTCGCGATCAATAACCATGCACCTACATCCAAGGTCAAGGTCACAGTTGAAGGTCAAAGGTCAAACCTATCGAAATTCCCTTCCGCTCTATATCTTCTACACCGATGCATGGATTATCAAATGGCTTGGCACAAATGTTTCTCATGATGAGAAGGTGTGTCGCGATCAATAACCATGCACCTACATCCAAGGTCAAGGTCACAGTTGAAGGTCAAAGGTCAAACCTATCGAAATTGTTCCGCTCTATATCTTCTACACCGATGCATGGATTATCAAATGGCTTGGCACAAATGTTTCTCATGATGAGAAGGTGTGTCGTGATCAATAACCATGCACCTACGTCCAAGGTCAAGGTCACAGTTGAAGGTCAAAGGTCAAACCTATTGAAATTCCCTTTCGCTCTATATCTTCTACACCGATGCATGGATCATCAAATGGCTTGGCACAAATGTTTCTCATGATGAAAAGGTGTGTCGCGATCAATAACCACGCACCTACGTCCAAGGTCACAGTTGAAGGTCAAAGGTCAAACCTATTGAAATTCTCTTCCGCTCTATATATTCTACACCGATGCATGGATTATCAAATGGCTTGGCACAAATGTTTCTCATGATGAGAAGGTGTGTCGCGATCAATAACCACGCACCTATGTCCAAGGTCAAGGTCACAGTTGAAGGTGAAAGGTCAAAACTATTGAAAATCCCTTCCGCTCTATATCTTCTACACCGATGCATGGATTATCAAATGCCTTGGCACAAATGTTTCTCGTGATGAGAAGGTGTGTCGCGATCAATAACCACACACCTACGTCCAAGGTCAAGGTCACAGTTGAAGGTCAAAGGTCAAACTATTGAAATTCCCTTCCGCTCTATATCTTCTACACCGATGCATGGATTATCAAATGCCTTGGCACAAATGTTTCTCAGGATGAGAAGGTGTGTCGCGATCAATAACCACGCACCTACGTCCAAGGTCAAGGTCACAGTTGAAGGTCAAAGGTCAAACCTATTGAAATTCCCTTCCGCTCTATATCTTCTACACCGATGCATGGATTATCACACTATGCCCAGGGTCAAGGTCACAGACTTGATATGTTTGAAACCTTAACGCTCGGCTAACTGGCTTATAATAAAAAATGCCTCGTTTTCTTTGGCTGCCAGTGGGGGTATTCGTGTGCCGACAGGCCACATTTCTAGTTTACACTGTTCTGATTTAACCCTTAGACCGCTACTCACAACAATTGTCGTCTGCTGTTACTTTTATATCTTGCCTTATTTCTTGCCTTATTTCTCAATAAAAACATGCTCTGACAGCACTTCAGAATCATTTACATTGGAAATGATTCTGAAGTGCTGTCAAAACATGTTGTAAATTATTCTAAAGTGCTGTCAAATAGAAAATAAACAGCAGACGACAACAAAAATTAAGATAGCGGTGTAATATTTGAATCATTCTGTAATGATTGACACTGTTACATATCTGAATGAGTGGGCCAGCATATCAGCAGCCACATTTAAAAAAAAAAATGTATTAATTAAGCCAATACACTCGTAATAGGCTTATTATAGGTGTATGCACAATTTGAAATGTTTTATTTATGAGACGGTTCAAATGGTGGGCACAGCACATACCTCTGATGAGAAATAAAGAAATTAATTAAAAATGTTGTCATTAAAATGTTGTACATAATATTTGACGAGTTTAGTAATACGTGTATCATCAAAAATAGGTAAACATTGCTATACTCATGAATAATAACTACGTCAAAGCTGATGTATGCAATTATGTCATTGCTACCATGTGTTAATGGTATAAATAGAGAATCTTACGTGAGAGTGATTTGAACTCGAATAATAGCAACTCGTATTTAACGATAAGCCGCGAAACAATAGTAGCTGGGCCTGAAAACATATTACATATTACTTTACATAATCTAATATCTATCATTCCCTGCCTGATATGTTTTGCCCTGACCAACCGTCAAATATCATCATCATATAGGATCTGTTACGGCTGAGTCTCCATATATCACATGCACTCAGACTCAGCCTTTTTCACGGTCTTACATACCGGCTTCGTGCGATAGGAGAATGAACTAGCTAGGTTTAATTAACCGCCTCATTGCCGCCTTCATTTAATGCACATATTTCGACTGTATGGCAGATATTAGTAAATTCGGAAACAAATGTCATTGGCCTGCCATTTTTGGGCTCAAATGCCTGGGTTTGGAAGGTCCTCGAGCCAATTCCTATCCTTAAATACATGTATAAGATAAAAAAAAAAAATGAGAGTGATTTAAAGGTACATGCTCACCAAGTAGGCACAAAATGTTCTTTATATCAGATATCCACGACATTTTCTGGCAAAATAAACATTCATTCACCATTTTAATACTTATTGATTGGCATTATTATACATTTTATATCAGACGTTTGTAAGTGCAAAATTATGATATTCTGTAAATTTCACATTAATAATGTTTTCTTGTAAACATTTGTTGGATTCACATTTATTGAGCATAGGCTGCATATGCAGCCTCAGCCTATGCTCAATAAATGCAAATCCACCAATTGACATTTCCAGATGATCCTAAATTACGAACATTTTATCGTACAGAGTTTGGTGAAACGGGCTTCAGTGCCATCATATACATCTACAGTCTACTGTCTACAGTGATTCTTTCTCGCTGCCAAAACTGGTTTTCATCGGGAAAATTGGAAAATAAAAACAAGCAACCGATGTCAAAATGGAGCTTGATAATTATTTATAAAAATGCACAAAACCACATTTGTCTCTACACATAGACATATACGGTGTGTCACATTTATTAAATGATATTGCCTACAGCTAGAAAACTGTTCTTGCCTTTTATTGTTCAAAATAATAAAATACAGAAGGCGAAAAGTGACTGCTTTGGATAATTTTACATCAATAAAACATGACCAACTCGCTTCTAGTTACAGTGAAATGATGGAAAATCTGTTGTTGGTGTTGATTTACGATATTATCAGCACATTACTTCTGATATGTCACCCGTGGACTTGACAATAGTAAAACAGCAGCCATATTATGTTTTGGTAATAGTTTTATAAATGTTGTTATTAACGCGGCTGTCAAACTAGTGATTGTAATTGAAAAATCAGTAACATTACCTGGTGTGACATGCTGTATACATTTCTGTAATTATATTATTTATTTTCATCATTATCCATTCGTTTAGCCATTCTTAACCCTTACAATGGTGAATAAAATTTTGACATCTGCTGTTTATTTTTTATGTTCTATTTTTCTTATAAATAACACGGTTTGATAGCACTTTAGAATCATTTCCAATGGAAATGATTCTAAAATGCTGACAAACCATGTTTTTACTGAGAGAATTGATAAAATATGACACAGCAACAGAAGACTATTTTCTGTTCCCGCATTCTAAGGGTTAATGTCTTGGTGCATGATATTCTCATTTGTGGCTGTGTGAAATTGAGCTTATAGGATTTATGGTCACTTTACCTCATGATCATTTAGCACGCTCATGTTACAGCCTGATAACGATCTATATTGCTTGTTAGAAGCATGACCGGTATTTCATTGATGGATGGCGAACAGTGTAGATCCTGATCAGACTGTGCGGATGCACAGTCTGATCTGGATCTAAACTGTTCGCAAAGCACATAAGCCGCAAGTCTCCAGTCACAGCCAAATATATGTACAAACTGAGGGTCACCTGATCTTCCAGAACTAAATACTACTGGTACTCAAAGTAAAGAACTCCTGCAATAACCTTGACCTTGCCGACAAACACGTTTTGGTAATTTCACCCCTAAGTAACTGGAATGGATTTTAATTTTCCGACCAATCTAATCATCGCAAAATGATTTTCACGGTCAATTTATGAAAAGGGGGTGACCTGTTAATTTATGAAAACCTGGTATTTTCAATGATTCTAAAATGCTGCCGAGAGAAAAGACAAAATGTAAATTATCAGCAGACAACTATTTTCAGTTCCCCCCCCCCCCTCAGCATTCTAAGGGTTAATTTAGCATTGTAAGGGTTAAATACTTGACAGATGGCTGGACTGAGTTAAACTTTCTAGCTAGGTAAAAGAAGGTGCACTAAGGGAGGTACTCATAGTTTCTAGGAGAAACATGGAATTTTTTTCTATCCGCACACTTTTTATCCCCACAGTGAAGCGTGTTAAGGTCGGACAACATAAGCTGTAAGCCCATGCTTGTCCTTTATAGTTAGACTTTTAACGGGATTAGTTGAGATTAAGTATTAGCCTTCTGTTCGGTACGTACGCCCTCCTCCATTGTGCCAGCGCCGCTAATCTTCTAAGATTTTAGTCTTAAACCCACAGTTGAATATCGTGCAATGTGTGTGTGACTTAGCTCAGTTCTAGGTCAGAAAACGGCTTGGTACTCAGTTTTGCGGTTTATTCAAAAGGTTAAATACGTTTTCCAAAAGTTTCAAATTTTTCCACAATAATATTTTAACTGTTTAAACACTACAGACCTGTTTCCTAATATGCTCGTAATGAGCCGTCTCGTCAAGATCTTCACAGTTTGTGGATATTTTTGAGATGGTTCAAATGAATGGTCATATCATATACTTTCATACAGCAATTTTCTTCATATCATGTACTTTCATAGAGCAATTTTCTTCATATATACTTACATAAAGCAATTTTCTTCATATATTATAACTTACATAGAGCAATTTTCTTCATATGTACTTTCATAGAGAAATTAACTCTTTGCATGCTAGCGGCGAAAATATCCGCCAAACGAATTAGGAGTATATGTTTTATTTCTCTCTGTAAATATTTCTTGAAATTTCATTAGAATTGAGTCCTCAGGACTCAATTCTAATGAAATTCCAAGACATATTCATGATATTTACAGGGAGAAATACAAGAAAATATAGCTTCAAACTATTTATAGCCCACAAGTTTCCCAGCATGCAAAGAGTTAAGAAATAAAGAAAATTGTTTTACAACCAATAGACTAGTGCCAGTGACATGAAATAAGCTTTCGTGAACAATTGTGTATCGACTTCATAAAACATCTCTATCTGCCGGTCACAAAGCCAAGTTCTACAATGTGACAATGTCGGCAGTTTATGAGTGATGAGATTGCGGGATCTTGATGGCATAGATGTAATTTCCACGATCATTTCCGGGCGCTTCATTATTTCCAGCTCATTTTGGCGCAACATTAGATCAGCTGCCGGCCTAATTTTCTGATTCTCTTCGCACTAGTTTCCTGTTTCTGTTGCTGGAGTATTGCCGTAATTGGGCTGTTGCCAATAGGAGTTCTATGTCGGTTTTGGCAGCAAATTCCAGGCACTGTGTATTAGAAACAGTGAATGGTCACAGCATAGACATCTGTACAGAAATATGAAAAATATTTAAAATTTCCCGTCAGCAAAATGGTGTATCATCAGCACAAGGTTGGTTAACCCTTTCACCCCTAAATAACTGACATGGACTATTTCATGTTAAGTTAGAGACTGTTCCATTATGCAGAAATGGGGTTCATTTTGTAAAAAATAAAAAGCAGATGGTGGTGCAGATCCTGATGAGACGGCCCGTCATGAGCCAGCTCATCTGGATCTACGCTGTTTGCAAACACCACTATAGAGGTCTGTAGTGTTGAAAGCATTGACCCTTACACCGCTTAATTTTTTGTCATCTGCTGTTTATTTTCCATTTTTATCATCAAAAACATGCTTTGACAGCACTTAAGAATCATTTACAACGTGGTTTGACAGCTCTTCAGAATCATTTCCATTGGAAATTATTCTGTAGTGCTGTCAAACCATGTTTTTATTGAGAAATAGGGCAAGATATAAAAGCAACAGCAGACGACAATTGTTGTGAGTAGCGGTCTAAGGGTTAACTGTGTGGACACACTTTGGTGATAGCAATGTACAGCAAGACGTCTCTAAATCGGACGTCGTAGGAAGATCTTACCATGGCTGTTCAAATGAGTGGTCACATCATATATGGCTGTGGCTGTGACTGGAGAAATGGGGCTTATGGATTTTGCGATCAGTGTAGATCCAGATCAGCCTGTGCATCCGCACAGTCTGATCAGGATCTTCACATACTTCTTTGGTATTTTGTATGTGACAGTTTAATCTGGTTATACCCCTTATGTGAGTATTACGATTATTCGTAATCCTATTTTAGGGTAAGGGGCCAAGTGACTGAATATATTTTTTCTCGATGTAAATTTTCTGTTCTGGTTTGGGGATTTTCCCCCCAATGCAGCAGGTTAAAACGGGATCGTACCCATTTGCCTGGCCTTACACGACTTAGCTGTTGATAGACCAATAATTCCAGCACAACAATATTTACACAATTCCCTAACATTTGATTAGTCCGTAGCAAGTCTCTGTCCAAAATTTATATCCCAGTAAACTCCCATGCCGAACTACTTTCCGTAACCGTGAGGCGCAGTTAAAATAATTCTTAAGAAAACGGAAAATAAACACATTTTCTTGATGAATTTATTTCAAATGCTGGAATTATAAGGAATGAATTGCCTTTTTGTTGAATTTATCGGGGATATAAACTTGGAAAAGTCGCGGGAATACTGGACGAAGGCCGGAAGGCCTCGTCCAGTATTCCCGCGACTTTTCCAAGTTTATAGCCCGATAAATTCCACAAAAATGCCATTCATTCCTATATTAAACACCAATAAACAAAAAAAACAAACTGATCAGGATCTGCACTGTTCGCCGTTCCATCAAGGAAACACCCGTCATGCTTCCAACAAGCAATATAGTATAGGATATGGTCTAGCTGTTGAACGGATGCAAAGCCCCAATAATCAACAATCAACCAACCAATCAATTAATCAATCATATGAAGTTTACTCCTGAACAAAATAGAGTGACTTTAAATGCAGCTAGATAACATGTTGTCGGTTTCACATAACATTGGTGTACATGTCCACAGGCATGTAAGTATCGGATAATTTCTACAAGGTTGGTTTGATGTATAATTGATGAGCGATCATTCAGACCTTCGGGTCAATTTCCTTGGCGTGAAGTGGTGTGTACATACTGTCTCTATGTACATTTCTGGATATTTGTTTGCATTTCCTATTTTCTATAAATTTTGTGAAAATATATTTATCAGATTTTACAACTACAATGTTTGTTTATTGTGAATATTTGCACATGGACTTGTGACTTGTAAACGTGTGTTTACATTATGGTCTATTAGCATGTATGATGTATGAAAACAAGTTATTTGTGATACGACTGAATGTTCTTGTTGATCTTTTTGACATTAAAGTTTCAACTGCTTTGAAATGTGGAGACATGATTGTGCTAAATATGTATGCATAATTAATTAGGGATTATGAACGAACCTTGAATTTGTATTGGTAAGTGCAGATAAATGGTAATGTCAGTGTACGTAGGTATGTTGTGAAGTTTGTGTAAATGTTCAGCAACAGTGAGATTTGTAAGGAAATGATCAGAAAAATGTCTTTCCAAATGCAGGGTACTTCAAAAGACATCATCACCGAAATGACGTATTAACCCAATACATTCGGAATACACCTTTATGGGTATGAAATTTTTTAAATATTTTATTTTTGTTTTTCTTATTTCTTAATTAAAGTATATGTTGTGACCACTCATTTGAACCGTCTCAACGCGACCAAATGGTGGTCACGACATATACTTCTAAGCGCATAGAAAGAAAATATTTAGGATTTTCCACCCACAAAATAGCGTATCCTCGATCAGCATGAATATTATATTGGTTCAAATACAAGATTTATATATCCAGAGAATAGTTTGGTCCACACCTGATCCCAAGGTAACAGTTTCTGGTGTCCAAATAAATACCACTATAAAAAATAGACCGTCAACCTGTGACACATTTATGTTTCAATGAAACAACCATAATTGGATATTGTCAATGGTAATACCAAGTGTCCTTGACGTTTATTGCACCATTCTCGGCTGCGGGCTACAAATTGTTAATTGTATATTATAAAGAAATATACATTTATGATGGGAAACATTTGGGAGGCTAGGTGTGGTTATGCTTACATCCGGTGTTGTCATAGCGACCTTTTCAGTCAACCGCCATTGCAGTTAGCTAATAGACTGAAAAAGTGATGTTGTGATACGGATATTATGACCCTGCATATGAATTTGAAATTCAAAACAATGCAGTGGGTGGCAGGTGGGTGTATGTGACGCGTAAATTTGACGATGGGATTCATCCTGAATGGAATCACGATATCCCTGGTTTGACCCTCGGGTACATTTTTGGCTTTCTGGTACATGAGAGTTGAATCCGGTTATATTATGAAAGTTATAAGATTAGTACTAATCCTATTACTATTTGGCAGTTGGGCTAAGTGACCTGGTGTGGTGAGGATTAACCCGGCCTAAAATTACTTTGCTGTTGACAGGCCGTTAAACACCATTAAATCAAATCAAATCAAAACCATGTGAAATCAAAATTAATCAAAGTACTGAACATAGGGTACTACAAGAATTCCGCCACGGAAGCGGTGTTGCGCCTGAAAATGCCTTGTCGGTACAAAACAATGTTGTAGCAGGATTTTTGTTAAAGTTTCTGCATTACTTTGACATCGCCATGTTTACTTCTGTTTTGTGAATGAAATAATTGGCCCCGGATCGAGTATATTAAAACATACAAATGACGTCATTGGGGAAACCGCTGACAAAATTTTCAATGTATGGAAGCTAGCCCAAACTTGTTAGAATTTTTTTTTTGTCGTATTTTCAGTACTTGCATTAATATGGGTATTAATCTACGCTGGATGTGTTATACTGTCATTAATTTGTTCCCTGACTGTAATTTATCACTTACTGACTTATTGACCCCCTTCCCTGAACGTAGAATTGACACTCATGTTGGCGTGTATTGGCCACCATAGACAAATGTCAATCAGGCAGAATTCGGGAATGTCACTAAAATCCGCTGTAAATCCATCGATAGAATGAGGATTAACATCAGTTAGACCCACACGTGCGAGTTTTGTTGCGACACAATCGCGACCATTAAAAAAATCTGGGTCAACATGCAGGTAGCTGTAACCCCTTGATATCGTTTGTGTGTTGAACGCGTCGCGTGTTGTTTATCCAGTGGAGAGTATTCGGAGGGGAGTTAACTCTGCCAAAAACTATAGCCTGTTACTAAATTTAGCGATGACCGCACGATTTGTGACACAAATGGGGGCAAATCACGCGCAACAAAATAATCCGATGTATTTTTGTACGTAGAACATCCGTTGTTGATATTGTTCAGTGCAAGTAGTTTTTCATAATATTATTTTCAATTAGCGGTTGCGTATGACAGTTAAACGTTGAGTAACACAATGCATTTTGTTGCTATATGGTTACTCCAAGATATCACTAAGGACTAGCCCATCGAGGGGGGTCTAAGGCGTGGCTAACTGTCCGAGGCGATTCTAATACATAGGTTACTGTTATAGTGTACCAATTTGATGGACTGAATAGCAAACAGTATAAACCCTGACTGAACCATGCAGCTGCATTGTCCAATCTGGGACTAGACTGGTTGTAAAGGTTGATGATTTATCATTCTTTGGAGGTCATGAACTCTGAGAAATCTCCAGTCGGCAGGAACCAGACACCCTTAATGGGCTAAATGCCCTGGTCAAATAGCTTGGGGTCACACACAATGAATGCTGTTGCAATGCTTAATTGTTGTCTGCAATTGTTATTGTGCAATTCATATAATCATGTAATAACTCTTTTGAGACTGTACATTGATGACTACTAGTATTTGAGCTACACCGAGTCAAAAGATAATACTATAACATGTAGTTGTTTACAGTCATTTGCATATTACAGTTAGTTCCAAATATGATTCAGAAGGCACTCCGATGTCTAAATTGACTTTGATATTCATATTAAAAGCCAATTTAGACATAGTTCTAATGTCATGTTGTCATTGATATTTGCTGTGTGTATGTAGATGAATGGATGAAATGTGCATGTAAAATATCTAAGGTTTGCATTCAATGAGTAATTAATTAATTATAGCAATTTGAACTGTGTTGAACAAACACAGTTCTCAGGAAAAGTCTGCATTTGAGCCGAGTGGTCAGAGGTGCTTTTTATAACGTCCACTGTTGCTGAGTATAAAAGGCATTGTTTGGGTTGCTTGCCAGGGAGCTCTTGGGAATATTACATTATAGAATCAGCATGTGTCTTTGTCTTTCATCTTTCGATCAAATTGAGCCGTAATTCCCAAATTCAAAATAACAGTTTAGAAACAGAATTAAATTAATAAATAAATACAACCACCACTCGTTATAACATTACCCTATGTGAAAACTACATACACCAATTCCATCATTGTAGATGCCCCAGACGTTTTCTAAGGGAAGGTACTTGTATGAGTGACCTTGTATCTGATTGGTCTATATGATTTACAGTGGAACCTCTCTAAACCGGACACCCTGGGAGGACCTCCCAGGGTGTCCGGTTTACAGATGTTCCACCGTAAATCAGGTTTGTGAGCACAGTGTTAGACATGTTTGTATGCTTGGAAATCAAGAAAACACATTAATCCAAAATTCAAGCCTATATATACAGACCATAAAGTCAATGTTTGCAAACACTGTAGATCCAGATGAGCCGGCATGTAACATTTGTCTTCTCATCCGGATCGGCAGTGTTTGTCCGTATGTTACAGATATTTTAAAAGTAATTCAGGAAAACAAGATTTTCCGGGTGTTCGGTTTAGAGTTGTTTTACTGTATATAGATGTTGTTTTCTCATTGTCTGAATGTCATAGCAACTGTTAGCTGGTAATTTTGCATCCAAATAAGAAAAGAATGGGTATTTATAAAGAAAAACTTTAGTTTTGGTTGTGGTAGCTGGAACAGGATATGGATTATTTACACCCGAGTCATGACACGAAATGTACACCGTTTACCTGCAACTGGAGGGTATGCTTGCAACAAATTGATCACTTGAAGATGTTATCATAAATGTATGTGTCATAGTGATACATGAGATTAGGTTCAGACCACTTGTGAAATGCTTGTTTGTTGTGAAACAAGACGCGTTTCCAAGGCGACAACTTGTGAACATGCCTGATCGTCATGGTTATGTCTCATTTTAGGCAATTTTTATCGTAGTAAATATAAGATATGACCCTTTCAACATTAGAGACATTTTTTCTCTAATATTTACAAAACGGTTTATATCCGAATCTGCACCATTTGTGGATATTTTGTAACGTTACCAAAAGTAATCCCTTTTCTGCTTAAGATAACTTAACATAAAACAGACCATGTCAATTACTTTTGAAAGGGTTAATTAATGTAATTTACAACATTTTATTGACTGCATTGTAAAAATATTCCTTGCACTAAAAGGAAAATCTTGACTTGATTTTTGCACTGCGACTGTTTTCTATTCTCTGAAGTATATGTTTTTAACCCTTAGACCGCTACACACAACAATTGTTGTCTGCTGTTGCTTTTATATCTTGCCTTGTTTCTAAATAAAAACATGGGTTGACAGCTCTTCAGAATCATTTCCAATGGAAATGATTCTAAAGTGCTGTCGAAGCATGTTGTAAATTATACTAAAGTGCTGTCAAATTTAAAGCATGTTTTTTATGATAAAAATGAAAAATAGAAAATAAACAGCAGACGACAAAAAATTTAGATAGCGGTGTAAGGGTTAATATTTATTTGAACTGTTTGATAGTGAGGATGCAAATTAAAGGATACAATGCATACTTACAAAAAGAAATATTGCATACTTTCATGGAGAAATGTCAAAAACTACAAACCCCTAAAAGTATGAGACATTTATAGTTACCTGTACAATTACTGGGAAAAGCACTTAATAAAACAATATATGTGACATAAAAGTTTCATATCAGCTAATATAATATCATACCTATATTCCTTTAGTCAAGCATTTCTGATCAAAGTTTTATGTTTTCATTTATGATTGAGACTTTTTTTTATCCATAAACATATGTATAAATGTTATTTAACTTTTATTGAAACAAGATGGTTGATAAAGAGTTCAGTCTCCCATGTCTGCAGCTTGCTGGCGTCTCTTGTTTACATGCCTAATAATATTGGTAGTCTAGCTATATTGGGACACGCCTTTAACCCTTACAATGCTGAATTAATTTGTGTCGTCTGCTGAATATTTTTTATTTTTTCCATTTTTCTCATCAAAAACTTGGTTTGGCAGCACTTTAGAATCATTTCCATTTGATTCTAATTTGCTGCCAAACCATGTTTTTACTGAAAGAAAATACAAAATATGAATTGTCAGCAGACGACGATTTTCGGTTCCCGCATTCTAAGGGTTAAACATACAAATATATTTCCAAATGCATGGCCCTTATGAGGGTGTCTGACAAAGATGTTAACCCTTTCACCGCTATCTTAATTTTTTTGTCGTCTGCTATTTATTTTATTTTTTCCATTTTTATCATCAAAAACATGCTTTGACAGCACTTTAGAATAATTTACAACATGGTTTGACAGCACTTCAGAATCATTTCCATTGGAAATGATTCTGAAGTGCTGTCAAACCATGTTTTCATTGAGAAATAAGGCAAGATATAAAAGCAACAGCAGACAACAATTGTTGTGTGTAGTGGTCTAAGGTTAAAATATATGATTCAAATGACAACTGTACTGACCGTACAAATGTGTTTGCGCTCATTATAGGAATGAATGGCCTTTTTGTGGAATTTATCGGGGTATAAACTTGGAAAAGTCGCGGGAATACTGGACGAAGGCAAGACTTTTGCTAATACACACTTTATTAGGTGAGTTTATAATAATGTTTTAATATTTTAATAATAATATGTCTCATATTATGCATTTGTGTCTCAATAACAACATAGTGAAGCATGAACATGAACACGCCCTGCAAATTATTGCTATATTTTATTTTGTGAAATGGAAACGTTAGTCCGCAAATTTATACCATTGATTGTCATGTAGCGATATAGTACTACTGTTTGCCTTTAACCCTTACAATGCTGAATTAATTTGTGTCGTCTGCTGAATATTTTTTATTTTTCCATTTTTCTCATCAAAAACTTGGTTTGGCAGCACTTTAGAATGATTTCCAATGGAAATGATTCTAAAATGCTGCCAAACCATGTTTTTAATGAGAGAAAAGACAAAATATGAATTATCAGCAGATGACTATTTTCGATTCCCGCATTCTAAGGATTAAAGCGGAAAACGTGCAGCTATTTATTACCATATATGTCGGTAGAATGATAAATGTGGTTATTGGGTGGTTTTCTGTGTGATAAAACTCTTCACAATTTGTAACATGACAAAGCAAATATTTTGGGGTTTGATTGCATGTAATACATGATTAATTGCTACAATAAGTGCATACAAATTGTGACAACAAAATTGATGTATTAGTCCCTCACAAAAGTAGGTTGTTATAAACATGTAGCAATGATTTTCCAATCCATTTACTCGCATAATCACATGTACGGTTATTTCATCCAGAACATCAGTTAACCCTGACAATTTGCTGAATAAAATCTTGTCTGCTGTTTATTTTTATGCCACCGGGTTTCGAAGAAACGGGTGGCAAATAATGTAAGAACGTCCGTCCGTCTGTCCGTCCGGGCACACATTAGGGTACTTATGTGGCTAGCCCCACAGGGTTATGGACTTAGTAAAGGATAGGGTTGGTTACAATTAGCCACCTAAAAAATCGTTTTATGTGGCTAAAAATCGTTTTATGTGGCTAATATTTAACATGTGATAAGCTACATAAGTATAGTACTGTAAGAACGTCCGTCCGTCCGTCCGTCCGTCACACTTTTCGGTTAACCACTTTGTCACAGTTTCTCAAATATGCTGCAGGTGGCATCCGCGTTCGACAGACGCATTTCTTGTTCATTTTGTCTCATCACAGACATGCTTTGACAACACTTCAGAATCATTTCCAATGAAAATGATTCTCAAGTGTTGTCAGATCATGTTTTTATTGAGAAGGAAGACAAAGTATACAGCAACAGCAGACAACCATTTACTTTTCCTATATTCTATAGGTTAACATGGGAAATAGCTGGCAAGTTTCTTTACATTGTAGTTAAACAAATAAATAGAAAATTTATATGAATTTTCAAAATATTTTTATCAACATTCTCTATATGGTATTCATTAACCCTTACAATGCTGAATTACAATTGTCATCTGCTGTTTATTTTATATTTTCCTTTTTTTTCACAGGAAAAAGATGCTTTGACATGAAGCACTTTAAAATCATTTCCAATGGAAATGATGCTGTCAAACCATGTTTTTATTGAGAAAGAAGACACAATATAAAACAACAGCAGACGACTATTTTTTTGGTTTTCCGCATTCTAAGGGTTAATTTTCATTAACTAGCCACGTGCTGTTATGATACTATATGGACCATGCAGATGCCATAGCAGCCGTCACAAAGGTTGCAACAATATTGTTGATCCTCGTTGTTATACATTACTTGATGTTTACCCTAGTTTCTCGACCAATGAAAGAACAGCATTTCATCTCAATTAATCGCATATTGCGACACTTTCGCCAATATCTATTAAATTAATCACTAAATGTTCAGCCGCTATATTTAGAACTGATTTTACGCCTTGTGTCATCGGTTCACGAGACGCAAATACCGCCCACCCACGTGGTCACTTCGTGTCACACCGCCAATCATACGCTAGTATAGCGATTCAAAATCACGTTTAGGGGCGGAGCTTCGCGACTGGGCTGGTAAACAATAAGTACGTTATAGTTCACATATTGAATTTTTAGCCAGGTTTTTTTAATAAAAATCCAGGCTATTGGATTGGCGAAAGCCGGGCGGGCGGGCGGCGGGCAGCGTCCACAATCAATGTTAAGTTTTCGTGTTTCAGTCCATTTCTTTGTTACTGTACCACCTAGGACCACCAAACTTTCACAGCTTCATAATCAAGGGGTGCCCACCACATATTACTATCCAACATGTTACTTTTTTTTTTAACTTGACCCATTTTTTCCGCGCAGTCGACTTAGCCATTTTCAATGTTAAGTTTTCGCGTTTACAATGTTAAGTTTTCGTGTTTAAGTCCATTTCTTTGGTACTGTACCACCTAGGACCACCAAACTTTCACAGCTTCATAACCAAGGGGTGCCTACCACATAAAACTATCCAACATGTGACCATTTTTTTTACCTTCACCTATTATTTCTACGTAATTGACTTAGCCATTTTCAACGTTAACTTTTTAACGTACGTCTGGTTAAAGTTTTTTGGTTAAAAGTTTTTCGTTATACTATATCACTGCAACTGCTTCGCCCATTACCTTGAAACTTCACATGGGTGTTTATCATCATCCGTATTTTAATTCTACCCCTCAACCGTGCGGGCCCTGTGCCCAATGTCAAGATCAAATTACATTGAATTTTTTTGTAAAGTTTTTTCGTGTACTATATCTCTGCAAGTCTGCTTCACCCATTACCTTGATACTTCACATGGGTGTTTATCATCATTGTCGCACCCGCTTGCAGAAAGCGCGATATCGGCGGCATTTTGGCATACGTCCGTCCGTCCGTCCGTCCGTCCGTCCGTCCGTCCGTCCGTCCGTCCGTCCGTCCGTCCGTCTGTCCGTCCGTCCGTCCGTACGTCCGTGTGTCCGGTTAAAGTTTTTTTCGTTAAAGTTTTTCCATCTACTATATCTATTTTTTTAGTGTCCATGCCTCGCCCCAAGGCGCGACATGCAGGCCACGGCCATCTAGTCGACAAAAAATGGGTATAATTATGTTATCCAAGTGTCTATGCTTGGAAAAAACCTGGCCTTCGTGGCTTTGCCTCGTTTCTTGTTAATAAATTAATTTCTTGCTCGCTACAAATTAATTTATTAGCCAGGTTTTTTGAGAAAAAAATCCAGGCTATTGGATTGGCGAAAGCCGGGCGGGCGGGCAGGCGGCGGGCGGCGGGCGGCGGCGGCGGGCGGCGTCCACAATCAATGTTAAGTTTTCGTGTTTGAGTCCATTTCTTTGTTACTGTACCACCTAGGACCACCAAACTTTCACAGCTTCATAATCAAGGGGTGCCCACCACATATCACTATCCAACATGTTACTTTTTTTTTTAACTTCACCCATTTTTTCCGCGTAGTCGACTTAGCCATTTTCAATGTTAAGTTTTCGCATTTACAATGTTAAGTTTTCGTGTTTAAGTCCATTTCTTTGGTACTGTACCACCTAGGACCATCAAACTTTCACAGCTTCATAATCAAGGGGTACCCACCACATATCGCTATCCAACATGTTACTTTTTTTTTAACTTCACCCATTTTTTCCGCGTAGTCGACTTAGCCATTTTCAATGTTAAGTTTTCGCGTTTACAATGTTAAGTTTTCGTGTTTAAGTAAGTCCATTTCTTTGGTACTGTACCACCTAGGACCACCAAACTTTCACAGCTTCATAATCAAGGGGTGCCCACCACATATCACTATCCAACATGTTACTTTTTTTTTAACTTCACCCATTTTTTCCGCGTAGTCGACTTAGCCATTTTCAATGTTAAGTTTTCGCATTTACAATGTTAAGTTTTCGTGTTTAAGTCCATTTCTTTGGTACTGTACCACCTAGGACCATCAAACTTTCACAGCTTCATAATCAAGGGGTACCCACCACATATCGCTATCCAACATGTTACTTTTTTTTTAACTTCACCCATTTTTTCCGCGTAGTCGACTTAGCCATTTTCAATGTTAAGTTTTCGCGTTTACAATGTTAAGTTTTCGTGTTTAAGTCCATTTCTTTGGTACTGTACCACCTAGGACCACCAAACTTTCACAGCTTCATAAACAAGGGGTGCCTACCACATACAACTATCCAACATGTGACCATTTTTTTACCTTCACCTATTATTTCTACGTAATTGACTTAGCCATTTTCAACGTTAACTTTTTAACGTACGTCTGGTTAGAGTTTTTTGGTTAAAAGTTAAAACTTTTTCGTTATACTATATCTCTGCAACTGCTTCGCCCATTATTACCTTGAAACTTCACATGGGTGTTTATCATCATCCATATTTTCATTCTAATCCCCAACCGTGCGGCCCCTGTGCCCAATGTCAAGGTCAAATTACTTTGAATTTTTTTGTTAAAGTTTTTTCGTGTACTATATCTCTGCAACTGCTTCACCCAATACCTTGATACTTCACATGGGTGTTTATCATCATTGTCGCACCTGCTTGCGGAAAGCGCGATCCTGTGCCCAATGTCAAGGTCAAATTACTTTGAATTTTTTTGTTAAAGTTTTTTCGTGTACTATATCTCTGCAACTGCCATCATTGTCGCACCTGCTTGCGGAAAGCGCAATCCTGTGCCCAATGTCAAGGTCAAATTACTTTGATTTTTTTTGTTAAAGTTTTTTCGTGTACTATATCTCTGCAACTGCTTCACCCAATACCTTGATACTTCACATGGGTGTTTATCATCATTGTTGCACCTGCTTGCGGAAAGCGCAATCCTGTGCCCAATGTCAAGGTCAAATTACTTTGAATTTTTTTGTTAAAGTTTTTTCGTGTACTATGTCTCTGCAACTGCTTCACCCAATACCTTGATACTTCACATGGGTGTTTATCATCATTGTCGCACCTGCTTGCGGAAAGCGCGATCCTGTGCCCTATGTCAAGTTCAAATTACTTTGAATTTTTTTGTTAAAGTTTTTTCGTGTACTATATCTCTGCAACTGCCATCATTGTCGCACCTGCTTGCGGAAAGCGCAATCCTGTGCCCAATGTCAAGTTCAAATTACTTTGAATTTTTTTGTTAAAGTTTTTTCGTGTAATATATCTCTGCAACTGCTTCACCCAATACCTTGATACTTCACATGGGTGTTTATCATCATTGTCACACCTGCTTGCGGAAAGCGCGATATCGTTAGCATTTTGGCATACGTCCGTCCGTTCGTCCGTGTGTCCGGTTAAAGTTTTTTGGTTAAAGTTTTTCCATCTACTATATCTATTTTTTTAGTGTCCATGCCTCGCCCCAAGGCGCGACATGCAGGCCACGGCCATCTAGTCTACAAAAAGTGGGTATAATTATGTTATCCAAGTGTCTATGCTTGGAAAAAACCTGGCCTTTGTGGCTTTGCCTCGTTTCTTGTTAAAATTTCATTATATGAACTGTAACTATTACATATTCACACTATTGCAGGCACTTAGCTACAGCAATTTTGTTTCTAGCAGTAACTCTGCAGAACTCGCGTATCGTCCATTGCTGTAAGTCCCCGTTTTATATACAATGTGATTTAATGCCATTCATTACCTCTAGTACCTCTAGAATGATTACGGTATTGTGAGTGAAATGATTTACCTAAAGAATGGATAAAAAAATCCCTGCAGTACAACGTAAAATGTTGTCCCTAGTTTCATGACCATCGTTTCTCGCATACATTTGTGTGTATTCGAGTCACCATCATTAACCCTTTCCCTGATAGAAACAACTTTTCACGCCTCTGCAGAAGATGTCTTTTGAAAACATTGTGGGAAAAGGAGAAATTGCTTGTAACAAGCAATTTCTCCTTTTCCCACAATGTTTTCTACTCTATCAGATAATTTAACCATCATTTGACCCAGCATTTGATTCTTTTATTCAGATGTTTTCGATTTGGAAGAGTCGAAATATCGCAAAACAGGGAAAGAGTTGAGGCATACTTGGCATGCTGGGAGAATTATTGAAAAACATGTCTAGAATATAAAGTGACATATAAATAAAAATTTAACAATTTAGGTGTTATATTAAATTCACCGAATTCTATTCACCATAGCAGCATGTAGTAGGTATCAGTTGCTCGGTGTAAACTAATCAGGGTCGTGTACATGAGATTAACCCACACTACACGGGAGACGAAATATGTCGTCTGCTGTTTTTCATTTTTACCTTAATTCTTAACAAAAAAACCTGTTTTGACAGCACATGAGAATCGTCTCCAGCAGAGACGATTCTCATGTGCTGCCAAAACAGGTTTTTATCGAGAAATATTGAAAATAAAACATTTCCAGCAGACGTTAAAAAAAGACTCGCATCTCTGATACGCCAGGAATATAAAATATGAAGACAACAGAATAAAATTAGATGGCTGCGGCCCATATTTGATGGTCACAATGTGTATGTATGTGGTTGGAGTCAATCAGACTTGGGATTGTGGAGATATTAGGGACTTAAAAACATTAACGCAGATTTTACAAAAAGCTTCAAAGTAATTGGACCTTGACCTTGGGAATGGGGACTGCATGTGTGGGCTATAGAATGAAAATATTGATGATGATAAAGAGGTATGTCAAGTTTCACATCAATTGTACTTAGGGTTGTGGAGATATTTGGTAAGTAAAAACATCAATTTACATGTACACACATCAATAGCACGAGCTGCAGGTGGGCGCGATAAAAAAATAAGCCAATATAGAATGTTTTAATGACCTAATATTTTCCATGCCAATGTTAAAAAACATGGGACAATTTACTGCATGGTATGTGTGGTCGTTATGGACGTTTCCGTGATTTCGTCTGTTTGTTTCTTTGTGGCATGGAATGAAGATTAGCTTGGCGAATAATTAAACTTTGTCTTTTCGCCACACTAATCATCGTCTCTAAATGCCCCGAAGGGGACATTTATCGCCCTATATATAAAGTTGATAATTTACGCAGCATAAATTTAAACTACAAACAAATTAGCGCCCCTTATTCTTCTTTTCTTTGTTTCGTCGCAACACTGTTTTACACCTACAGGACGCTAATTATCATTCCTTGGCCATGAAGGAACTAAGACAAAGTTTATTGTCCTTAATCTTCCTTCCTTCATTTCTTTGCCACTCTGTTTTTCATTATAGGAATGAATGGCCTTTTTGTGGAATTTATCGGGGTATAAACTTGGAAAAGTCGCGGGAATACTGGACGAAGGCCGGAAGGCCTCGTCCAGTATTCCCGCGACTTTTCCAAGTTTATATCCCCGATAAATTCAACAAAAAGGTCATTCATTCCTTATAATTCCAGCATTTTAAATAAATTTGTCAAGAAAATGTGTTTATTTTCCGTTTTCTTAAGAATTATTTTAACTGCGCTTGACGGTTATGGAAAGTAGTTTGGCATGGAGTTTACTGGGATATAAATTTTGGACAGAGACTAGCTACGGGCCAATCAAATGTTAGGGAATTGTGTAAATATTTTTGTTCTGGAATTATTTCTTTGTATCTTTGCGGTGCACGAAGGAACGATAATTATCGCATCTTTAATCTTCATGTCTTCGTTTCTTAATAGCCACCTAAGTACTCATCTGTACATGCTTGTGTGTTTGGTCCAATGAAGATTCATGTGCTATCAAAACATAGTTGTTTCAGAAATAAGACAAACATTATAAAGTAAAAAGTCATCATAGGACAATATTTGTTTCCCATTAATTACTCTTGTACTGGTATTGTAACACCCAGGGTAATCTGCACTAACACATAGAATCTTCTAGCACGATTTATGGTCACTGTTGGTCACTTTACTGACTTGACCCTCTGTTATGGCTGTAATATTTATAGCTATAATATGGAATTGGCTTTGTTACTTGTTACCTGTAACAAGTGCACAAAGGTTGTTGATAAGTTCGGAATAATAAAATTATTGGTCATACAATATATTGACACTATTCCAAACAACAGAATTATTGATGACATAGCCAAAATAATAAAAGTTCTGGGGCTCGTTTCACTCAACTTTGTACGACAAAGAAGTGCAAAATTGAAATCCAATAATATATTTTCTGACAGCTGATTTTTGGAAAATCGTTCGTAAATGTGCTACATTTAATGGCATGAACCCGTCCTAAATGGTAGCATTATAAAGAAACCTGTTAATGTGAGAAGAATTCAATTCATAGACATCATTGTACGAACATTTTTATCATTTTTATCGTACAAAATTTAGTGAAACTGGCCCCTGGTTATACATACAATTGTAATAAAAGTACGGTAGTCCTAACAGTCAAATTATTTGCCAATTAAAATACACCACTCTGTAGAATTTGATTTTACTGATTTAGTTAGTATTTGGGATATTGGTGATGTAGATTTAATCCTTAGACTGCTACTCAGAACAATTGTCGTCTGCTGTTGCTTTTATATCTTGCCTTATTTCTCAATAAAAACATGGTTTGACAGCACTTCAGAATCATTTCCAATGGAAATGATTCTGAAGTGCTGTCAAACCATGTTGTAAATTATTATAAAGTGCTGTCAAAGCATGTTTTTGATGACAAAAATGGAAATAGAAAATAAACAGCAGACGACAACAAAATTAAGATAGCGGTGTAAGGGTTAATATATATGTATATGCTATGTATGCTCAGTTTGTTTGCAATGGTTATATGTGGGTGTGACTGGTGAAATGGGTCTTGGACCAGTGTAGATCTAGATCAACCTGTGCATCCACACATTCTGATCTGGATCTGCATGGTGCCCCCTTTCATCAATGAAACGCCCACCATGCTTTCTAACAAGCAATATAGATCATTATCAGGTTACACAAGTGGCAATTTGATCAGGACCGAAACTAGTCACAAATCCCATAAGTCCAATTTCTCCAATTACAGCCACATATTGGTTGGTGTGTTAGGTATATGTAGTCTAAAGCATGAAGAGACTGCATGCTGCTAATCTGTGGATATAAAGCAAACTTCATAATGCACCATTTGTGAATATACTAGAAAATCACATCACAGCATGCACTGATGATAATACAATATGGATTGCCTTATGGATATGTGTACAAGGTCTACACTGGTTAGAGGGGACATTACTATGTTTACCAGATGATGGTCCATTTAGAGTTGCAGTCTTTATTTATAATTAGCTGCTCTGCTTCCTGGCTATTGAATATTCCCTTTGAGCTGCCTTGATGACATCTGCCCACTGTACACCCATTGTCCCATGTCCATACTGAGGCTGGGATCAATGTTTTCTCTTCAAAATATTACACATCCTTGTATGGTATGAAAATAATTTACCCTTTCAACCCTATAGACCATAATAAGCCAGACGTTGCAAACACTGTAGATCCTGGTGAGACGGCTTGTAACTCAACAGGATCTGCAGTGTTTGTCAGGTTTTTTCAGATATTTTGAAAATACGCCTTATCTGATTAATGGAATAGTCCAGAAATGAGCATGGAACTATCAAAACTATCAATGTCAGATATTTAGGGGCGAAAGGCTTAAGCTCTTGCAATATCAGTGCCGTCCGTACCCAGAGAGCAAAAAATACACAAACTTATCAGTGAGGCAAACATAACATTAACAGGCAAAACATGTTTACTAGGTCTTTTATGCTTCCACGAACTAGACATTATGTTTGTAAAACATGGATATGCCCCCGTGGCATACTGAACTCTAACTGGAGAAACTCTTACAAATGTTTTGACTGCATATGCAGCCTATGCTCAATAAATGTAAATCCATTGATTGAAATTTCCAGAAGATCCTAAATTTGCGCTTATGAAGTTTCAGTGAAACGGCCCCCAGGTGAACAATGATAACATATTTGTAAACTGAAGCAAATAATGAAAGTGCCAGGTTTTTCTGCAATTTATCATAATTAATATTGACAGGATTGTCATGTTTCAAGGAAACACAGGGGGAGTTTCCTCTGCCCTGCTTTGAAGTTGGCATGTCCTGTTCTGTTGTATTGGACATCACAAGTCAGCATTGGCATAATCAGGAAATGCTATCCATTTCCCACCAGTGTAGTCCCTGATTCTGAGCCAATCTCGTATCTGTGCAGTCTGAGGAAGGAGTATACAGGCAAAACATGATGGTGCTAATTGCCTGGCAAATAATTCTTGCAAACAGCTGATGCACTGATCAGACTAATTACTGCAGCATAAATAATTAATTTGCAAATAATGTCCTTGCAAACAGCATAGACCCTAATCAGACTGCACTGCAGGGTAAATAATTAACCCTTAGACCGCTACACATAACAATTGTCGTCTGCTTTTGCTTTTAAATCTTGCCTTATTTCTCAATAAAAACATGGTTTGTAAGCATGTTGTAAATTATTCTAAAGTACTGTTAAAGCATTTTTTGGTGATAAAAATGGCAAATAAAAAATAAACAGCAGACGACAAAAAATTAAGATAGCGGTGTAAGGGTTAACTTGCAAATAAAGACCTTGCAAACAGCTTAGACACTAATTAAACTGCACTGCAGCGTGAATAATTACCTGGCAAACAGCTTAGACACTGATCAGACTGCACTGCAGCGTAAATAATTACCTGCAAATAACTTAGACCATGATCACACTACGCCTCAACATAAATAATGACCTTGCAAACAGCTTGGACCCTGATCAGTCTAAAGTGCAGCATAACTACCGGTAATTACCTTGCAAACAGCTTAGACCATGATCAGACTGCACAGCAGTGCAGTCTGATCATGGTCTAAGTTGGTTGCAAACATGTCCAGTAAGATGTATGCAATTGTGCCCACAGCTAGATAGCCTGTATTGTTTTAAGTGACTAGTTGTCTGATTGCCATTAATGAGATGGGTAGCAATAATTGCACATGGTCCTTTCATGCTTGCCAGGAATCGGAAACCTTTGTAGAGAATGTGTGGTGGTCACGTGTGCATGACACAAAGGCACACAGTACAGTGAGATGGCCACGTGTGGATCTGATGGCACTGTTATAGGATATAATTGAACTTTAATAGCTCCTTTGATCTGGTATAGCTGTCTCTGTTTTATGTGAAATAAAGATGGATTATTAATTGGATTGATTATTGGTGAATTTTTAGGTGAAATTTGTTGATATATATAGTATTACAGATGGTCACATGCAGGTAGTATATATCTAAGTTTTATGAAATGTTACCTCCCACAACAAGTTGTTGGGGCAGGGTGGGTGTTTAGTGGTGTAAGGTTGTCCATCCTTCTGTCACATTACTTAAAGTTGGATTAATTTGGAATAGCTGTTTTCTTTCATGAAACTTTCACTTATGCAATTTGTTTATGCCTGTCACGGTCGCAGCCTTATATAGAAACTTGGCAACAGGGCATAAGCGATGGTATTTCTAACAATAACCCAGCTTCTGTAGCCGATTTCATCAAAATTGCAACGTATACTTATCTAGCAAAGTATACTTTGAGGGAGTAATCATTGAGTTTTCAGAAATGCATTATTTCATACAGTACTAATGATTGCATATATTTGATGATTAAAACTATGCAGAATTGGCTGTGATAATGTAATAAATTCAGTATAATAAAAATTAATAAATTTATCCTAAAATTGAAAATTTCTCTCTCAAAGTATACTTTGCTAGAAAAGTATACTTTGCAATGTTGGTGAAACAGGCTACTGGTGCATAAAGTTATTATTAACCCTCTCTCACCCTATTAATCTGGAATGGATTTGTATGTGTTAACTTTCCGACCAATCCAATTGTCACACAATTGTTTTCAGAGAAAAGGGGGTGTTTTTTCTTCTCAAAAATAAGAAAATTACTTGCAAAAAGTGCAGATCCTGATCTGGATATACACTGTTTGAAAACACCACTATAGAGGTATGTTAGAAGTGTTGAAAGGGTGAATGGCATATAAAGGAAGTTACATAATTAACTGTCCATTGTGATAATAGCATTGTTATGTTCACAGTTACCCATTTGCATTTCTCATGAGAATTTTCAACAGCTCCTGATGTTTCTTCTCATGTTTTCCCTATTTGTACATGATATTCCTCAATAAACTAGTATTACACTGTGTAAATCCATTTCGCTTGACATTTGCTGCCCAATTTATTACATTCAGGAACCAAGATATTGAACCAGTCTATGTGATTTCAACTTTAACCAATCATTTACCAGTAGTAGCAGACTGTGCCATGGCTTTATTGCTTGGCAGCCATTTGTCTTGTCATCGTATGGTTGTCTTGGCGATTGTCATGGTTATATCACTACTGGAGACTGCATGGTTAACCCTTACAATTCTGAATTAATTTGTGTCGTCTGCTGAATATTTTTTATTTTTCTCATCCAAAACTTGGTTTGGCAGCACTTTAGAATCATTTCCAATGGAAATGATTCTAAAATGCTGCCAAACCATGTTTTTACTGAGAGAAAATATGAAATATCAGCAGACGACTATTTTCGGATTCTGCATTCTAAGGGTTAAGTGGGGCTTCACTGGCAAACATATAAACCTTGTTTAGCTGTAGCTGGTCTGTCTGTATTCCTGTAGGAATTTTTGTTTCTAAGATATTAACCCTTAAAAGGCGGGAATCGAATATTGTCATTCGCTGTTTTCATTTTTAACTGTAACTTTTGTTGCGCCCTCTTGTGGACAGCGTGATATAGTCGGCACATTGGCATACGTACGTATGTTCATACGGGTTAAAGTTTATGGTTAAAGTTTTTTGGTATACTATCAAAGCCTCGGCGGGTGCGACATGCGGGCTGCGGCCATCTAGTTTTAGCAAAGGACATGAGAATTGTCTCCGCTGGAAACAGTTCTCATGCGCTATCAAAATATGTTTTCATCAAGAAAAAAGAAAATAAATAATCAGCAGGCGACAATATTTGTTTGATTTGGCATTGTAAGGGTTAACAGAGGGAACATATTTTGCATGCATGTGGGTCAATCTGCCCATATGTGCCTAATAAATGGAAAGTTTTAGGGAGCAAACATTTATGACATATTGACCTTGAGGTGACCTGTGAAGGTCACAACCCAATTGCAAAACCTTTCACAACATTGGCATTCTGCAAATAATTCATGCAGTAACAGTAGTGCCAGCAAGGCTGGTAGAGCAAGATTTGTGAAAGATAAACTTTTGAGCTAAGGAGATAAAACCAGTATTTGCCTAGCCTTCAATATGTGGGTAAATTGTATGTTTGTTGTGCGCTTGTATACACCAATTCATCATGAAACATCACCTGCAGTAGGTAAACATCTACATTTACAAATGACCGTTTTGTGTACATTAGACTCAATGTCTCGATTACCATTAGCATCGTGTTATGTTTTCTGTATTTTGTGTCTGATTTGCATAATTACGTCCCTACATGACAGGTCAGTGTCAGCCTGAATGCTAATTCTGGTGTACCTTTGTTTGGATTGATGACCCTTAATTATCACCTGTCTGACCACAGCTGACACTTGTTGATTGATTGAATTATTGCTGACCAACGTGAGTGTGTAATTACAGGTGTTTTCCTACATGTTACAGTGATGGCGGTCTTACCATTGTGTTCTTCATTGTTTCAACATTGTGAACCCTGATTGGCAATTTTTTCTTTTTCTGAATACAGCGAAACCTCTCGAAATTGGACACCCTAGGAGATCCCAGGGTGTCCAGTTTAGAGATGTTTCACTGAAAATCAGGCATATGATAATTCTGAAATGTATTGTGTGCTTTTCAATCATGAACATGCATTATCTTCTGAGATAAGTGACCGAGAAACCTATCAACAGATTGTTTTCTTGGTGTCCGGTTTAGAGATTTCCATTGTATTAAAATACACCTATGCCAGTGTCGCTGTTTTCTGGTGCTTCTTGTTTCATTCATTTGTGTGTGCAGTTGTCAGATACATGTATTGATTTATAGTGCAACTGAGGTGACATGTGAGAAAATACGTAGTTGGACATTTGTAGTCAGCGTAGTTCCAGAACTAACTATGCTGACCGGTGTATACACTGTTCTTGTATGCAGATTTTTTAAGCTGTATCAAATGCATACTCTGATCTGGGTTTGTACTGGTTGTAAGCACCAAGTTTCACATTATCTGATGAATGCAAACTTGCCTTGTATTTTTTTATCCAAGCCTTTCTCATTGTGAGCATTTTCTTTGGAGACATTTGTGGGTGGTGAGTATTTTCACAAATTGGATTTACAGGATGTGGTGGTAAACATTATATGGGATAGTTGTTTCTATAACTGTTATATAATTAACTCTTTTACACGCTAGAGGTGAAAATATCCGCCAAACAAATTAGGAGTATATTTTTAATTTCTCTCTGTAAATATGTCTTGGAATTTCATTAGAATTGAGTCCTCAGGACTCAATTCTAATGAAATTCCAAGACATATTCATGATATTTACAAGGAGAAATAAAAGAAAATATGATGATTTTTGTCCGCTATTTTTTAACTATTTATAGCCCACAAGTTTCCCAGCATGCAAAGAGTTATGGACAAATGTGTAAATTGTGAAAAGGATAATTGTTATACAGGGATATCTCTATATCTGTCCATGGCAGACTATGTTGTTTCAGAGAGGACATAAGCTGTGTTAGTAACTTTCCAGGTATTTGTACTGTTTAATAGTTCTGAGTATCTAATTACATTGCATTACATAAAATATTTTGGCAGAGTAGTATTTAAAAATTTGCATTTTAAGCGTTATTTCGAGTTTTCTCTGAATAATAATATAGCGAAGTATGAACATATACGCCCTGTAGATTATTGCGATATTTTAAAGCAAACAATATGAAAACTCTTTCGCAAATATTTTATGCTGTTGATGGGTAGTGATAAAGTGCAACCATTGCCTATAAAGCGGAAAATGTGTAACTATATATTGTACTATATTACTTTCATAAGTGTAAATGTACATACAACTGTATATCTCTGATCACTGACCACACAATTCACTGCAGTGACCAGATAATATATGTTGTCCGGTATAACATGTACATTACTTACATTTCCTCGATAAGTTATCAATTGTAAAAAGGTTTCGCCATATAACATGCCAGTTGAGACTAATCCTGTACAATGTGGAATAAAATGTTGTCATCTGCTGTTTATTTTCTTAATTTTTGTAATGAAAAACGTGGTTGAACAGCCCTTTAGAATCATTCCAATGGAATGATTCTTAAGTGCTGTTGAACCATGTTTTTCTTTAGCAGGAATGCAAAAAACACTCAAAGGGTTACGAAAGTCTCAAATGGCATTTCAGTAAATGGTGAAAAGTGACTTCTAGAAACATAACAAGCGTTTTATTTTTCCCATGGAACTATATACAACGCTTACCTGTGGCACTTGTCACATTAATCGGAGACATTAATATGTGTGCACATGTCCAATGGGCATGACAATATGGCAGTGAGTGAATGTGACATCTTCCACCTACACACATACAGTGGCATATCCAGATTCTAATGCCAAGGAGGTTTGAACTGTGGATCGAGTTTTTGGAAAGTGGTTCGGGAGCATCATTACCTATAGTTTCCTTGATAAAATTGATTTTAAAGCTATAATTTTGTGTAAGGGTGAAGGGGGGTGGGGTTGAGGTCACCTCGAAAAGAAGGTTATTATATCTATCTATCTTCAAATACTGCAACGCACTCCCGCGAGGATTATGTGCAGGTGCGCTGTCAGTGCAGAATTAGTGAATAGTAGTAAAAGCAAGTTTGGAAAGAGACAGTCGGTTAATGTTGTTGTGTAAAAGTCGGATAAAGACGAGGTGACAGTAACATATTAAAATGGTAGTGACTTTCCTCAGAATAATGTAAGTTAACCCTTTCATCATTGCAGGCCTGTATAGTGGTATTGGCAAACAGTGTAGATCCAGATGAGACGGCTCATCACGAGCCGTCTCATCAGGGTCTGCACTTTTTGCAAGTAAGTTTCATATTTTTTTAGATAAAAAACAACCCCTTTTCATAAATGACTAGTCTGAAAATCATTTTGTGACCATTACTTTGGTTGCAAAATTAACATATCAAATTCCATTCCAGTTACTGAGTGGTGAAAGGGTTAGAGTAAAGTGCACAACTGACAAAATATTAGGCGGTGCATTAACACACCTTGCACACCGCTGGCTGTGGCATTGCAGACATGTGTACGACAGTATACATGTAGTTATAGCACGACCAATTCAGATCAAACTGAATATCTTGTGACCAACAGAGAAGCATTGACTACTTAGTGACAAACATCCAACTTGATGTACGGTTGACATGTGTGGGGATTTATGGATTTAGCTTTGTGGGTTATTTATTATTAAACGTTCATCGTAGATTGTGCCAGTGTATGGGGATATTTAATATTTTTCCTGTGAGGATTATCATAACCATCATTATAACATTTGTGTGTATTGTCTGTGTATGTTTGGATTTACTTATACATATTTTGGGCCGTATATTGCTTGTAATCTAAGGTAAATCTTTTATAATGCTTTCAACACTACATATCTCGATCCCAATATTGGCAAACAGGGTTGATCCCGATGCGCCGATGGCGAACAGTGTAGATCCTGATCAGACTGTGCGGATGCACAGGCTGATCTGGATCTACACTGGTCGCAAAACCCATAGGCCCCATTTCTGCAGTCACAATCTCATGAATTATTATTGACTTCCAAATTCATGCGGATTGATATATAATACCGGTGCTGTATTCCTGCGACTAAGCTTTCACTTACGTGGAGAGCTTGCAATTCCATTAGGCGCCAGTGTCTCAGAATTTTAACGTATTTATATATATTGAAAAAATGAAAACAATTGTGTCTGGTGTGAATTGTGTAGTGTCCGGGTGTGGTGGTGAGACACGATTGCCCGGTTAGCTCAGTTCGTAAGAGCACCGTGTGATGGGGGTCGTGGGTTCAAACCCCACAATGGGCGACACTTTTTCCCCTTATAAATACTTCAATTGTTACATTCGGAATATGCTTATTTCTGCATAGACAAATTAATGAATATTTCCTTTTCACCTGTTCTTATCACTCGTCAAATGTATGAGACGGTTCAAATAATGATCACAACAAATATTCCTAATGAGAAAGGAGAACATTTATTTGATTAAAATGCTGTCTTAAAATTGTAAGGAGTTAAAAGTTACGATCGTGAATGTTTAACCCTTAGAACTTGGCAAACGTAAATTGTCTTCTGCTGCCGTTTTGTCTTTTTTCTCAATAAAAACATGGTTTGACAACACTTTAAAGTGTTGTCAAAACATGGTTTTGATGAGAAAAATTGGAAATTAAACAGCATATGACAAAATTGAATTTAGCATTGTAAGGGTTAATTAATTTGTGGGATCGGCTGTATTCATTCAAGGCTATTTGAGCAACATCATTACCATGTGACCATTTCTATTCACACGTCCACCATTCAATCAATAGTATTAATTCCCGTTATTTTCACTCTGCAATTTATCTTGCTCCGAGTTTCAGATTGCACATCGAGATTACCTGCACTCTGGTGTGACACACGTGTGCATTAATTACATACCATATGTTACATTTTCCGACAAGCCATGCGATTTTTGTACCCAAGAAATATAGTATTTGACCCCGTTAACCCAGCCTAAAATGATGTTAGCTGTTGACAAGCTGTTAAACACCATCAAATAAACAATTGTTACCAATGAAGATATGTGATATCTCAAGATATTTTCCATAATTGAAATTGAAAGTTGACGAAATGTTCTGAACAAACGCTGAATAGTATTCTGAAGTTGCTATGAAAACATCGCCAACTTCCGACGTCACTTCTACAAAATATCACAGTTTCCGTAAATATTTTTCATGCAAATCGCACATGTTCTTCGGTACAAAATCACATTGTAGACCTGGAGCAGTTTATTTTATTGATATGCCTTTAACCCTTTTCATGCAGAGGATACGCCATTATGTTTGCGGAAATTCCTAATTATTTTTCTTCTATGCGCTCAGAAATATATGTCGCGACCACCATTTGAACCGTCTCGTCGAGACGGTTCAAATGAGTGGTCACGACATATACTTTCGTTGAGAAATAACAAGAATGAAAGATTTAAAAAATTCATGCCCGTATTAAAGTTGTATTCCGCATGTATAAATAGGATAATGGGTGATATCTCGGGAGACATTTACTTGTGTTGTATTGGAATCCTTTCCGACATTGAAGTATCGACAATTAAAGCCAGTGTATACCACCAGACTGATATAATTTTCAAGCTATATAAACCAGGGGGCCGTTTCACTAAACTAAAGTACAAAATGATGATAGTGTTACAACGAGCGTTGTTTAATGCTATTTATTAATTTACTTTTACTTATTTTAGACTTGGGGAATTAGGCTCAATTTGATCGAAAGATGAAAAGACAAAGACACATGTTGATTCTATACTGTAATATTCCCAAGAGCTCCCTGGCAACCCAAACAATGGCCTTTATACTTGGCAACGCGGACCTTATAGAAAGCACCTGACCACTCGGCATGAAATGCACACAATGCAAACTTTTCCTGAGAACTGTGTTTGTTCAACACAGTTCAAATTGCTATAATTAATTACTCATTGAATGCAAACCTTAGATATTTTACATGCACAATTCATCCATTCATCTACATACACCCAGCAAATATCAATGACGAAATGAAATCAGAACTATGTCTAAATTGGCTTTTAATACGAATATCAAAGTCAATTTAGACATCGGACTGTCTTCTGAATCATATCTGGAACTAACTGTAATATGCAAATGACTGTAAACAACTACATGTTATAGTATTATCTTTTGACTCGGTGTAGCTCAAATACTAGTCAATCAATGTAACAGTCTCAAAAGAGTTATTACGTGATTATATGAACTGCACAATAACAATTGCAGACAACAATTAAGAATTTCCACAGCGATGCTGCATTCATTTTGTGTGACCCCAAGCTATTTGACCGGGGCACAACGCCCATTAAAAGAGGTCTGGTTTCTGCAGACATGTTACTCAGAGATCATGACCTGATTCCATATGAACAAAGGAGCAACCAGTCTAGTCTCAGATTGGACAAAGCATCTGCATGGTTCAATCAGGGTTTATACTGTTTGCCATTCAGTCCATCAAATTGGTACACTATAACAATACCCTCCTGGTTCGAAACATTTGGTCCCCAAATGAAATATGGATAAACAACCATGTGAACCAAATATTACATGTAACAGTACAAGTAATAAGTATGAATATTGTAACACAAGAAATATCGCATTCACACACCTTACACACTACAATCCTATAATGCTTAATTTTCAAATTATATGTCTGGGTGCCAGGATAAAAACATCAACTAATGCATGCAGTAAGACATGAAATACATTATACCGTACTTCATCTAATAAACACCCTCATCTATGCAACATTTGAAAAATTAAAATTATGTAACTAAAAACATTTCCACTTGTTATGCAAAAGTGTGTTTGATATGGTAAAAAAAAACAAAAAAAAACCACAATTAAACAAAAAGCATAGAAGGGGTTTACATTAGAATAAATATGGTATAGTCCATGTAAAACGTTCCATCAGTCTTGATCAGCGCAGTTCATCGTAATAAACTGTAATCCATTTTAATTGGAATTTTTAAATTAAACGACATGTTAAAGTTGCAGATACCGGTATTGAGCACATGTGTAAGGTGTACAGTTATTCAATTATAGGCAGTATGTTGCACTATGAATTATGTAACACAAACGTCCATGATATGCAATACTGTTTCGTTTCCTTTATCAAAATCAGGTTAATTAGTAAATCATCAATCGTAATACATGTAATCCGTTGTAATTGGAAAACGTAATAATTGATACATGTATGTCACTGGTAAGTCATAATTCCATTATTATGGCAGATATGCACAGGAATTAATTATTACTGTGGTCCATTTATGGAATATTTAAATTAAAAGACAATATTAAAGTTACAGGTTCAGGTATTGAGCACATGTGTAAGGTGTACAGTTATTCAATTATAGGCAGTATGTCGCCACTATGAATATGTAACACCAAACGTCCATGATATGCAATACCGTTTCGTTTAACAAAATCTTCTATTGTAATTAATTACATTGTAATCCGTTTGTAATTTGAAACGTAATTAATTAAGATACATGTATGTCCACTTGTAAAGTCATAATTCCATTATTATGGCAGATATGCACAGGAATTAATTATTACTGGGGTCCATTTATGGAATATTTAAATTAAAAGACATATTAAAGTTGCAGATTCACGAATTGACCTCAAACATCACTTTCCATGTCATAGTATGTGGATTTTCGGAAGAAAAGTATGAGAAAAGAGAGAAGAAAGATGCGCTAAAGATCAAATCCCACACAATATGAAATATGAATGTACATGAATGAAATCGCAACATGAAACTACAAACTGTCAATAAAATTCCAAAAATGTATTTGTGCTATTGTCAATTCTTCTTCATTCTGCCGTCAATGGTCCTATTGTTGGCGTGTAGGATGTGCGGAACGTGTCCCTCGCACACCCCGGTCCGAGATTCGTAGTGTTCCTTCCAGAATGTGCGGGTAGGCCCCGTCACACATTCTGGCTTCGTAGGTAACTGAGTCCGTCGTGTTTTGCGAGTCTGTTGGTACATCAACTTCTTGAAATATTGTGTAGCAAACACTGATTCAAATGGTGAAAATCCTGTAGATTGTATACATTCTGTCCAACACAATGCCATTAATATTGTAGGCAAAACGTAAGCGAAGTTGATGGCTACACATTTCTTCTCCATCTTCAAAATGTTATTAAAATTTTACACTGACTAGCTGTGTGTGTCGAAAAATCCATCTGTGTAAAGTTCCACAATTTGTTTCACTTTCCATCGAAATAATAGATTAATAGTTACTTAAAATTTTGTTCACTTAAGTCCAAATTAACATGACCGAGGATCTAAAGACTCTCCACCAATTGTTACAACGAGCGTTGTTTAATGCTATTTATTAATTTACTTTTACTTATTTTAGACTTGGGGAATTAGGCTCAATTTGATCGAAAGATGAAAAGACAAAGACACATGTTGATTCTATACTGTAATATTCCCAAGAGCTCCCTGGCAACCCAAACAATGGCCTTTATACTTGGCAACGCGGACCTTATAGAAAGCACCTGACCACTCGGCATGAAATGCACACAATGCAAACTTTTCCTGAGAACTGTGTTTGTTCAACACAGTTCAAATTGCTATAATTAATTACTCATTGAATGCAAACCTTAGATATTTTACATGCACAATTCATCCATTCATCTACATACACCCAGCAAATATCAATGACGAAATGAAATCAGAACTATGTCTAAATTGGCTTTTAATACGAATATCAAAGTCAATTTAGACATCGGACTGTCTTCTGAATCATATCTGGAACTAACTGTAATATGCAAATGACTGTAAACAACTACATGTTATAGTATTATCTTTTGACTCGGTGTAGCTCAAATACTAGTCATCAATGTACAGTCTCAAAAGAGTTATTACGTGATTATATGAACTGCACAATAACAATTGCAGACAACAATTAAGAATTTCCACAGCGATGCTGCATTCATTTTGTGTGACCCCAAGCTATTTGACCGGGGCACAACGCCCATTAAAAGAGGTCTGGTTTCTGCAGACATGTTACTCAGAGATCATGACCTGATTCCATATGAACAAAGGAGCAACCAGTCTAGTCTCAGATTGGACAAAGCATCTGCATGGTTCAATCAGGGTTTATACTGTTTGCCATTCAGTCCATCAAATTGGTACACTATAACAATAGTCTGTAAATTTCACATTAACAATGTTTTCTTGTAAACAATTATTGGATTTACATTTATTGAGCATAGGCTGCATATGCAGCCTATGCTCAATAAATGTAAATCCATCAATTGAAATTTCTAAACGATCCTAAATTTTCACTTACGAACTCGTACGCAGTTTAGTGAAACAGGCCCCAGGACATTTAACTGCAGTATTGCTTGAGGGAAGATGGAAAATATTTTTGTGAATATTTTTAAATTTCATGCCTAAATGTAGAAGCAGACAGTCTATTTAGTAGTAAAAGCTACACCATGTCATAGTATGTGTATGTTCAGTTTCAGTTTGGAAACAATCTAAAATAGTTAATTGACTATTAAACGTAAATCAATCAATTCTGTCACATGAAGGGGCTGAAATGTGGAATGAAATGATTGGGTGAACTGGTCAGTGGTTGACTGAGCCACAACTGTTTAATTATTTGGTCAATCTCATGGACAAATTGGACATTCCTTATCATCTGCCTTGTCACATACGTTTGTCACTTATTATTGCCTTGCTCCCATCTACTGTGGGGACATGAGATTTGAAAACATATAAAGTGGTCATTGGCAGAATAGGGCTAACTCCCTCATGGAGTTAGCTCCCTTCTTCCGCTGGCCCCTGGTTCTCTCAGTTGGTAGAGCGATAATACAGTAAACCAGACGTGCCGGGTTCGAGTCCCGTGGCTGTGTACGCAATTATTTTTCCCTGCGATGTTGGATTATTGTTCCATGTTGAGTACTGTAATAACCCTAAACACAATTTATTCTGGGAAACACATACAAATAGATGGTTTTCCCAGAATAAATAGTGTCCCAAGTACCGTATGTGGATACAATTTAGTTTGGGAAACCCCTATTATTATCGTTCCTCTAAATATTTGGAGTTAACTGTGTTGTAATTTTCAAATTTGCGGCGTATATCAGAGAATGATAGGTCGGAAAATATGTTTAATGGCGACGCGCTAGCGGAGCCATTAAACATGTTTTCCGACCTAACATTTTCTGATATACGCCGCAAATTTGAAAATCAGATTGCGTGATATTTATAGAGTGCATTAGAAAATTTGTTTTGGGAAACCCTATAAGGGTTTCCCAAAACAAATTGTGTCCAAATGTTTAGGGGAACAATTTATTCTGGGAAACACATATGCAAATATATGGTTTCCCAACATATAGAGTGTCACAATTGTAGTTGATATTTGGATAAATTTTATATGGGTTTCCCAAAACAAATGGTATTAAAATATGCTACAGTAACTTATAATATTTGTCCTAACCAAATACGGTGTGAATAATATCTCTTTAATAAAAGCGTTTTCAGAGTTTTCCAACCGCTGAATCGGTCCTCATACGTGTTTGAGAGTTCCCCAGTTCTATTCCATTCAGACCGCATGTAAAATGGCCTCGATTTCACGTCGGTAATCAAATTTTCTCCACAGCCGAGCGCTCGACAATGGAATTATCGGCAATATATGGAAATTGGACAATGCTCTGTTCCACAGCACTAATGATAGCACTGGTTCTTGAGGTGGGAAAACATACAAGTGTTTACTCAGAGCTCCAGTTAAGGTGCGTGATGTGGAGGTAAATTTCTTATTTCTCAAAAAATGGCAAGTTGAGAGTGCTTTAGAATCGTCTCAATGAGACGATTCTAAAGCACTCCCAACTTGCCATTTTTGATGAAGAAATAACAAAATTTCACCCCAAATTGGTAAAATTAAGCACCTGTCTACTTGTGGTTTCATTACTCGGAGGGTATACATAAAAATATATGTTTTGTGTAACATTATGTTCTTTTTGGAAGGAAAGAATGAGAGAAAATAAGCCGATGATTCATATATAGCAGGCTCTTTTTGTCTGCCTTCTGGATAGTTAAATATTTTATGCCTGTTGTCTTAAAATAGCGCTGTAGCCAATTATATAGACAGTATTTCAGATGCAGTGGAGACGTTTGAAGAAAATTGATCCCCATTTTTGTCGTGCCTGCTTTAGCAGAGGCGCGACTATAGTCGTCGTATTTTCCGTCGTCGTCGTCCGCGTCGTCCGCGTCGTCCGGTTTATTTGTAAGGCAAATGCGTTAAAGTTATTGTTTTTTCACAATATCTCTTTAACCCCTTGCCAGACATTGATAATATTTCACATCAATGTTTGTCTACGGATGATGCTTCATTACGCACACCCCCACATCCAAATTCTCAAGGTCAAGGTCATTTATTTACTTGTAATGTTCACCGGTTTTGTAACAGAAATGCGTTAAAGTTATTGTTTTTTCACAATATCTCTTTAACCCCTGGCCAGACACTGATAATATTTCATATCAATGTTTGTCTAGGGATGATGCTTCATTACGCACACCCCCACATCCAAATTTTGAAGGTCAAGGTCATTTATTTCCTTGTAATGTTCACCGGTTTTGTAACAGAAATGCGTTAAAGTTATTGTTTTTCACAATATCTCTTTAACCCCTTGCCTCCAAATCTTGAAGGTCAAGGTCATTTATTTACTTGTAATGTTCACCGGATTTAAATTGTAACAGAAATGCGTTAAAGTCATTGTTTTTTCACAATATCTCTTTAACCCCTTGCCAGACTTTGATAATATTTCACATCAATGTTTGTCTAGGAATGATGCTTCATTACGCACACCCCCACATCCAAATTTTGAAGGTCAAGGTCATTTATTTCCTTGTAATGTTCACCGGTTTTGTAACAGAAATGCGTTAAAGTCATTGTTTTTTCACAATATCTCTTTAACCCCTTGCCAGACATTGATAATATTTCATATCAATGTTTGTCTAGGGATGATGCTTCATTACGCACACCCCCACATCCAAAGTCTGAAGGTCAAGGTCATTTATTTACTTGTAATGTTCATGGTCAAATGCCTCGGTAGGCGCGACACCGCTTCCGTGGCGGAATTCTTGTCTTTATTTCTTCTCGAAAGTGTATATGTTTTTTGTTTGTTATCACTTATTTGAACCGTTTTATTAACACTGTTCAAATGGTGGTCATAACATTTGCTTTTGAGTTGAGATAACAAAAAAAAATTATTTTCCAAAACCTAAATAAAACATATACCTACATGTAATTGTGATTTTAAATGAGGAAAATGTTTTTAATTTCCAAAAACTTAAATGGTGTAATCTTTTCTTTTTTTTTTCGAAAATTGTAATTTTGTGTCATCAGGAATTTAAATGGGTTAAAGTATTATGAGCCGTTACAATGCTTAATTAATTTTTTTTCGTCTTTTATTTATTTTCATTTTTTTCCCTTAATGCAGTCATGACAAGGGAGACAATTCTCATGTGCTACCAAACAAGGTTTTAACTCTGTATGCTAGCGGTGAAAATATCCGCCAAACAAATTAGGAGTATACGTTTTATTTCTCTGTAAATATGTCTTGGAATTTCATTAGAATTGAGTCCTCAGGACTCAATTCTAATGAAATTCCAAGACATATTCATTTTTTGTCTGCTATATAGTTTTGAACTATTTATAGCCCACACGTTTCCCAGCATGCAAAGGGTTAAGGGTGAAACATAGCCATCATGAGTGCTTTTTTCTCTCCGTTTCTAACTCTGTTGGGACTTAATTATCGCTCCTCGATCGTGTTACAAGGCTCAAAATTACATACAAATTGCAGAAAGTTGTTGCTAAACCCAATGTATTTACTGCTGTACATTTCCAATATTGATCCAGTATATGGTTACCAAAAAACACTTGTTGGCAAATCACCACAATGGATATGTTACCATATTCTGAACACGCACAAGCTGGATATGACTGAGTGGCCATGGTGGGCGGGCAGCTAGTAGGTTGGCAACATGTGAAGGGTAATGTAACGAATGGGTTCATCCTTACCCGAGTCCTGATATTCCTGGTTTGACCGGATACACCCATAAGGTATCATTTTCTGAGTGTATTTAAAAACAACCTATTTCCCATAAATAGCAACTTTAGTTTTCGGCGGTCTTTGTCCACAGAAAACAGCGTTTGTTGAAATCTTATCAGTTTTACAACAATTTGTTCAAAAGTTCAAGTAATTTATTCCTTATTTTTGTTTAATTCTTCTGTAATCTACATTATGCTGAGGATACGCCAGTATGTTTGCGGAAAATCCTAAATATTTTCCTTCTATGCACTCAGAAGTATATGTCGCGACCACCATTTGAACCATCTCATCGAGACGGTTCAAATGAGTGGTCACAACATATACTTTCATTGATAAATGACAAAAAATAAAAATTGTTATTTCGTGGGAATGCATTAATAAAAAAAAGAATTCTACGTCCCCAGCGGGGCTCCGTAGTGGAGAGTGAAAAACATATAGAATGTTTTTTTTTGTATATATTGATCAGCTTTTGGCTTGTATTATAGTTCAACTGGAGCTGTTGCCTGTTTTGTCTAATCTGTCTTGGCATAATATCCTGTATGTGGCCAGATTGATCAAGATTTATATGGGCAGCCGACTGCGAAAAAGCACCTTCGGACAATTTCGATGTGTGTAAATCATGACTAACTTGCACATCCACACCATTGGAATAAAATAATCAATTTACTGAAAAAAGTAAGACCACTTCTGTGAATGAATCGCGAACAGTGTAGGCCCTGATCAGACTGCGCGGATGCGCAGGCTGATCTTCGGCTACGCTGGTCGCAAACGTTCTAAGATTCATTTTCTCAGCACATGTCCTATATTCTGGTAGCTGGCCAGTTTTCCACACAAATAACATAAGCCCTCATGGTCTTTTGACCTGGCATTAATCGGATTTGCAGCCAAATTCTGCAAAATATATGACAGCATGCGATGGGAGAAATGGGGCTTATGACATTTGTTGCCCATGTAGTCCTATGTTTAGCCTAGCTGTGCAGTATTGGTATTGTTCACACTTTGAACAGTAAAACGCCTTCCATGTTGTTGCCAAATATTGTAGGGTTGTGGGGGGGTATACTGGAGTCAGGTTGTCCGTCTGTGTGTCCGTCCGTACTTACGAGAGCTACATTGTGAGGTTGCTGTGTTGTGCTGAAACCCACCCACCGCCCTATTTAAGACACTTGGATAAGTGTTTTTCAAATATAATTAACTAATGGCTAGCTCATTTGCATATTATGCGATTTATTCCGTAAGAGAATCGTTAAGGAAGAAAATAACGGAATAAGTTGCTACATTGTGAGGTTAACCCCACAGTGTAAACATCAAAGGAAATAACCTCACAATGTATCTCTCGTAAGAACGTCCGTGCATCCGTCCGTCCGTGCGTCCGTCCGTGCGTCCGTCCGTGCGTCCGTAAACTTAACATCAGAGAAATATTGTTATAACTTCTATTTCCTTCATCTAAAATGCTTGATATTTCACACATGCATTCCTGTAAGGCTCTACTACCATGCTGTGCCAAATCCACGACCGTCCAACCCCCGCAGATCCCAAGGTGAAGGTCAAATACTTAGTCCGTAAACATAACATCAGAGAAATATTGTTATAACTTCTATTTCCTTCATCTAAAATGCTTAATATTTCACACATGCATTCCTGTAAGGCTCTACTACCATGCTGTGCCAAATCCACGACCGTCAACCAACCCCCGCTGATCCCAAGGTCCAAGGTCAAATACTTAGTCCTCTTTACAAAACTTAACATCAAGAAAAATAAGTTATAACAAATTCTATTTCCTTCATTGAAAATTCTTATTATTTCACTTGTGCATTCCTCTAAGGTTGTACTATCATGCTGTGACAAATCTACGACTGTCCAACCCCCGCAGATCCCAAGGTCAAGTCACATACTTAGTCTCTTTACAAAACTTAACATCAGAGAAATATGTTATAACTTCTATTTCTTTCATTGAAAATTCTCTTATATTTCATATGCTGTGACAAATCCCCGCTGATCTCGAGGTCAACGTCACATACATACCGTATAACCTCGAATTAACGCCCCCCCCCCCCCCCACCCCCCCCCCCCCCCCCCCCCCCCCCAAATATAAATAAAATGTTTTACCAATGACCGCCAATTTCAAACAGAAATAATCCTTAAATCCTTATTTGTGTTTGAAATTGGCAGTCCTTGGTAATTTTTTTTTTTTTTTTTTTTTAACTTAACATCAGAGAAATCGGTTATAACTTCTATTTCCTTGCTCGGATCTGCTTCATATTTCACACACTCATTGCTCCAATGGACCTCTACCACCCTGTGACAAATTCACGTTCATGCCGCTCGCGCTAATCCCAAAGTCAAGGTCACAAGCCCACACACTTGGAAATTTTTACATATTTTAGGGGTACCTGGGCCCACGCGGGGGGTATTCCGTAAGCTGTAACAGTATGACTGGCTAATCAGATTAGCCAATAGCATCTAGAGCAAGGTATCCCTCTGGGAGTATCTGGGTTACCAGCTGGGGCTGTCCACGGATGGTCAGTTTCATTACACTCCGAGCTACGGATAACATGAATAAATATATAGCTAGATTATCTAAGGATTGTTGTTCCGTTGATCGTTGATCCCGTTCCCATAACATAACATGGTGTCAGAATAGCGGATTAAATAAAATCGAATTTTGAACATTCTGTAGATTGGAATACCATATTCTACATCTTGCGACAGACAGAATTTCAAACATTCACAATGGATCTTAATGGTGTTCCTACGCCGTGCATGGACTGGAATGCAAGCAATCTTCCTGAGGCCTGGAGAAAGTTCCAGGATCACACCAGCTTGATCTTCAGAGGACCACTGAAGGAGAAAAGCGAAGACGTGAAAGTCACATACTTACTGTTATGGGTTGGCGAAAAGGGCAGAGATATATTCAGCACCCTGCCATTAACCGAGGAACAGAAATCCAACTTGGAGGCGATATGCGACGCAATCAAGAGGCACGTACAACCGAAGGCAAATCCAATATTTGCACGCTACAAATTTAATAACGAAGTGCAGGGAGAAAACAGCATGGAGGCGTTCATCACACAATTACACATTCTAGCCAGGGATTGTAACTACACAAATGAGCCAGAGATTATACGTGACAGAATCGTGTTTGGAGTGAACTCGCAACGAGTAAGGGAGAAATTGATAACGGAGGGCGAATCATTATCAATGGACAAAGCCGTCCAGATTTGCAAGAGCTTTGAATATGCTCAGGAACAATTGAAAACAATGAGCCAGGCGACAGCAGCTGCGAGCAGCATCAACGTGATTGGAAGCAGCCAGATGAGGAGTTACGCCGGACCAAACCATTCCAACATGCGATACCAGGCAAACAGAAAATTCAGCGCCAGACCAGATCACAGACTGCAGACCGACGACAACAGGAAATGTGGCAACTGTGGACAGTCACATACAAACATAGAGACATGTCCCGCGAGGGGGCAACAGTGTCACGCTTGCAGAAAGTGGAACCACTTTAAATGTGTGTGTAGGTCGAAAAAAGTGAATGAAATTGGTGCAGTGGAAAATTCAAATATTTTCGTGTTAGTCTTGAATCAGACGTCGTGAATGGCCAAGTATTTGCAGGAATTCAGGTTGGTCCTACCAAACAGCCCATTAAATTCAAACTTGATACAGGAGCACAGGTAAACATTTTGCCTCTATCTGAATTTCAGAACCTTGGTATCAGGTCAGTACTACAACCTCCAGGGTCTACACTGTCCGCTTACAATGGGAACCATCTGACTGTAAAAGGCTGCTTAACCCTTCATTGTACACATCCCAGTTCGGGGTAGCGGGGGACACTCTGTTCTATGTTGTTGATACAAAATCCCCACCTTTGTTAGGGCTCCAGTCGTGTATAGATTTTGGACTCATCAATCTTACATATGCGATTGAAGCAGATCATGATCAGACTTATCTCACGAAACCTACAATCCTGAAAACACATGCAGAAGTGTTTCACGGAATAGGTCTCTTCCCTGGTGAATGCAATATTCGAATAGACCCTGAGGCCACACCTGTCGTGCACCCACCTCGCAAAATACCTGTAGCATTGCATGATAGGGTGAAAGACGAGTTGTCCCGAATGGAGAAGTTAGGGGGTGATTACGAAAGTTTAATGAGCCTACAAGCTGGGTTAACTCCATGGTCATCGCTGAGAAGCGTCATGGAAAACTCAGAATTTGCCTGGATTCAAAAGACCTCAATAAAAATATTTTGCGGCCTCACTATCCCATGCGCACACTTGACGACATCTTGCCTCAGTTATCGGGTGCAAAATATTTCACAAAGCTCGATGCTAGGTCTGGATATTGGTCCGTGAAGCTATCCGAGGATTCTTCGTTTCTCACCACATTCAATACCATATTTGGTAGGTTCAGATACCTCCGGTTACCGTTTGGTCTTAAATCGTCGGTGATGAATTCATTCGGAAGGTCGATGAGAGTTTTGAGGGTCTGACTGGTGTGGCGGCTATCGTTGATGATATCCTGGTATTCGGCAGAACTAGGGACGAACATGACACAAATCTTAAAGCGGTTTTGCAAAGGTCACTTGAAAAGGGAATTCGCTTCAATGATGAAAAGCTGGAGGTAGGTGTCACAAAAGTGAAATACTTTGGACACCTGCTGACAGCTGAAGGTCTCCAACCTGATCCAGAGAAGGTCACTGCCATTATTGACATGCCCCCACCCACTAGCAAAGCAGAGTTAGAAACGGTACTGGGTATGATCACATACTTGTCCAAGTTTGCCCCTAACTTGAGAGGTCACAAGTCCCATGCGACAACTGCTGTCAAAGGAAGTCGAGTTTTCCTGGGATAAGCCCCAATCTGATGCATTCTCCAAGGTCAAGGCCATTATCACGCAGCCAGGTCAGGTTTTGTCCTACTATGATCCGAAAAAGAAGCTCACCCTTCAAGTTGACGCATCCAAATTTGGTCTTGGTGCAGCTATTATGCAAGATGGCAAGCCATTGCGTATGCGTCAAAGTCATTGACAGCAGCAGAGGTCAATTTTGCGCAAATAGAGAAAGAGATGTATGCAATTGTGTTTGGTTGTGAGCGATTCCATCAGTTTGTATATGGACGTACGGTCAATGTGCAAACAGATCACTTGCCTCTGGTGTCCATTTTCCATAAGCCCCTTTGTGCCGCACCTGCCCGACTGCAGCGCATGATGTTGCGATTACAGAGATATGACCTTGAACTTCAGCACCTGTTCAGTAAGGAAATACCCGTTGCCGACACCCTGTCGCGCAGGTTTCTGAAAGATACATTCCCCGAATTATCAGCTTCGGTATCGACTTACTAGTTAACATGGTTATGTCAAGTCTGCCTGTTAGTGACCGAAAGATGCAGGAAATAATGTCTCAAACTGATCTGGATCCCCAGTTAATCGTTCTCAAAGAGGTTATTCTCAAGGTTGGCCTGGGTCAAGGGATAAATGTCAGCGAGAAGTACAACCATTTTGGAATTTTAGGGATGAATTGTCTGTTGTTGATGGTATAATCATGAAGGCCCCAAAATTGTGATTCCCAATTCCCTGAGGTCAAAAATGCTGGAAGTAGTTCACACAGGCCACATGGGTACAGAAAAATGTTTGAAAACGGGCTCGTGATGTTATGTTCTGGCCTGGAATATCTGTAGAAATTACAAACATGGTGCTGAATTGTTCAACTTGTCTTGAACACAGGAATTCCCACCAAAAGGAGCCATTAATGTCCCATGAAATCCCAGAATATCCATGGCAAATTACAGCCACTGATCTGTTCACCTGGGAAAACCAACATTACCTCATTGTAGTGGATTATTACTCCAGATATTTTGAGGTCAAGCAATTGCCAGACCTGAAAAGTACCACTGTAATCAGTCGGATAAAGGCAATTTATGCACGATGGGGGGTCAGTGAGAAACTGGTTTCAGATAATGGCCCTTGCTACAGTTCAAACGAGTTCAAGAAGTTCGCCAGCGAATGGGACTTTCTTCACATTACCTCAAGCCCCCACTTCCACCAGTCTAATGGTTTGGCCGAGAAGTATGTGCAGATTTGTAAAAGAATTCTGACCAAAGCGAAAGCAGATCATAGAGATCCACTGATTGCATTTCTCGAGTACAGAACCACACCCCTGGACATAGGCTATTCACCATCCCAATTGCTTATGAGCAGACAACTACGGTCCCTACTGCCAACATCACAAGAAAACCTCCTCCCCCAGGCGGTTCCACCTTCTGTAGTCAAGGGTAAAATCAGTGTCAGCAAACAAAGGAAAAGGGGTACTACGACATGCATGCAAAACCACTAAAGCCTCTGACTGTTGGGGATTCCGCCATGATACAACAACCAAACAAAACATGGAAACAAGCAGTAGTGATAGGCAACCCAGCAGATCGGTCATACAGGGTTCGAACCCCTGATGGTATGGAATACAGGCGCAATAGACGTTTTTTGTTATCAACCAATTCTCCCATGAGCCCTGACCTTGATACCTCAGATTCTGATATTCCGGTGCCAGATTCAATTGCAGAAAATGACACCATTCTTCCGGAATTAGCCAATGACCCCATGATGCCTGAATTAGCAAATGACCCCATTATGCGAGAATTCCTACAAACCCTCAGCCATCACATGAGAAACAGGATGCTAATGTGTACATCACCAGGTATGGTCGCGAAGTTACACCAAGAATGATGGACATCTGCACAAAGTAAGATAATGTGGATTATTGTATACAGACTAATTACACAAGAAGGTTAAACTCAGTGACATTAGTGAACTTCCAGTGAAGGTTAAAAGCAACATTAACAAGTGTTAATGAGACACACTCTCACATTCACCACAACACTAGAACCGGAGGAGTATTAAAACAGATTAATGTTGTCCAGTCAAAACACATTAATGTTAATGTGCTTGGATTAGACCACTGTCTGTTGATGATGGTGCCATTAGTCGGTCATGTTATGTAACATCTTTACAAGGGAGATGTAACAGTATGACTGGCTAATCAGATTAGCCAATAGCATCTAGAGCAAGGTATCCCTCTGGGAGTATCTGGGTTACCAGCTGGGGCTGTCCACGGATGGTCAGTTTCATTACACTCCGAGCTACGGATAACATGAATAAATATATAGCTAGATTATCTAAGGATTGTTGTTCCTTTGATCCCGTTCCCATAACATAACATAAGCCTCGCTTACTGACCAATCTAGTTCTTAGCTAGACTGACCAGCTAAGCAATCAGCATTCTTTGTATGGGTTGGGAGCAGTGGGATTATTCAAAAAGCACTTATATGTACATGTATTTGCAATTTTCGACAACACAGATGGATACTGATTCTACTCAGTCACCTCTGTCTGTATATAAGCATTCTATTGACTGGAGATTAAATCTCATTCAATGAAATGGTAACATTATGGGAAATGTTGTTTGCCATTAGAAAACGGCTTTAATTGAGGTCTTGATAACTGGATATCAGTACATCTCAGCTAGAATATTGTGGCCTGAAAGTATGTGCAATAACATATTTTAGACAATATCATGATTGAGTCACTGATTAGTGGTGACCGGTGTAGCCATTGACTACTTACTGATCAGGGGCCCGTTTCATTAAACTTTGTACGACTAAAATGTTCGTCTGGATCGTCTGGAAATCTCAATTCGTGGATTTACATTTATTGAGCATAGGCTGCATATGCAGCCTATGCTCAATAAATGTAAATCCAATAATTGTGTACAAGAAAACATTGTTAATTTGAAATTTACAGACTATCATAATTTTGCACTTACAAACATTTTAGTCGTACAAACTTTAGTGAAACGGCCCCCTGGTTGGGACCAGGTTACAGTAATCACATGGGCTTTTCACCCTATCAGATATACTGAAACAGACCTTAATCCTAATGTTTGTAAACTGTGTCTATCCAGAGCTCATTGCTCATTTTCAGCCGTTGCATCAGGATCTGCTCCGTTTTTAGTATGTTCTAAATGTTTGGACAATTACCCAATTCTCACTAATATAATAATCTGAAGGTGCACATGATGGTGTCTGTTCCGGTGGTCTGGGAGTGAAAGAATGTAGACCTAATGTTTGCAAACAGTGTACATCCAGATGAGATGGATATAGTTTCATCGACCGACCCACTTGGTCATCTACTGGCAGAATGATGGTGACCGGTGAGGGTGGGGTGGGGGTGGGGGAGAGTTTAATCACCTGAAATTGCAATTTCTCTCACAGTATGTCACATGAGTCATCATCACCTGTATTACGTCACCAGAGCCGTCTATTCATTGACAACAACAACAGACGTAGCAGTGTGTCTGGCAACCGCACGCGATGTAGTGTAGCAACAGGAACGCCCGTATCTGTTTGAATACACATTTTCTATTCCATTTCATAGTAATGTTTCCAGTCGATTACTAATCTGATCACTTTATTGTAGCCATTGGGAGCCATTTGCTCGGGAAAATTAATGAAATGGAAAGTGAATTGTCACGTGGGCGGCACTTTAATATTAACCCTTACTACGCTGAATTAAATGTTGTCGTCTGCTGGAAATGTTTTATTTTCAATATTTATCGACAAAAACCTGGTTTTGACAGCACATGAGAATCGTCTCCAGTGGAGACGATTCTCATGTGCTATCAAAACCAGTTTTTTGTTAAGAATTAAAGCAAAAATGAAACACAGCAGACGGCAATTTCCGTCAAAAGCGTAGGAAGGGTTAACCAGCAGTAATACACATGCACTGAGGCATTAGTTCACATAACTAGCCGATTTCTGACCAGTATAGAGCCTGATCAACCAGAACTTTCATTTACGAAGCCTGATTCAATGTTTGCTGGCTCATCTGAATCTACATGCAGGTGTGGACTGCAGAACGTGACGAGTATATTTTTGGAAATGAATCTCGTTTTCTCATATGTTGGTAAAGCATGGTGTTGGTTTGATATACCAACAGTTAATAAACTTAATACCCAAGGCTGTAGGCATTACTGTTAATCTTTAAAATGTGGGAATAAAATATTGTTGGTTTTTCATTTTCAAGAAAAATATGTTTTTGCAGCTTTTAAGAATTGTCAACATTGGAGCCAATTCTCAGGGGCTTTGATAAAAAAAAATAAAAATAAACATAGGACGTCAATATATTTTATTCAGCATTGTAAGTGTTAAAGTGACTAATTAATGACATTGAATCAATACTGCAGCACTTGGAAGAAAGAGCACAGCTGTTTCATAATACATTAATAGTGACGTTCAATATTTCTTGATGCAATCATATTGTTTCCAAGAACAAAGCTGAAGGTTGAATGTGGAAATGTATGCAATTATAATGACTCATCACCAGTAAGACTGCTTACATAGTTTGTAACCAGTGTAGTCCCTGATCGACTATATTCATTACTGGCACATTGGGGCCGCAAGGTCCCATCGTATAAAATGGTTAATGACGTTTAGGGGTCCCCCAAGAAAATTTGGAAAACCAGAATTTCCAGCAACAGATTGTATCCAATTACATTTGCACTATAATGAAATAGTGGTGTTACGTAATTACGAGGCTTGTGAATGGTCGCCATTGATTTCTAGTCACGCCATCTGTACCTGCGAAAGATATGAAAATTGCTCCTGCCACACACACACATGTAATGTTTCAAGGCTATGCAAATATGTATATGCAACCCTCCATGACAAAATGGGCCCAACATTTATCACATATGGTTATTCAGTAAATATATTAATTAGAATTTTCTGGCATTTTGTGCTGGGCAAATAACTGTTGTAATGCTAGAAAATTTTAGTAAAATATGTATATAAATTATGTATATCTGCATGAAAATCTAATAAATAAAATTACAACTATGTATTTCAGTTGTGCTGTCTTTGGCAATAGTATCATCAGAGGTTATAGTTTTAACCCTTACACTGCTGAATTAAATTGTTGTTTGCTGTTTATGCTCTATTTGTCTGAACAAAAAATGGTTGACAGCACTTTAGAATTTTTTCTAAATAAAATCCTCCACGTACCTCCCTTATTAGTCCAAACTTTGGATGACAGTAAATATTCTAGGCGCTGTAAGGGTAATCCGTTTATATTATGATTATTACTATTATACTTCTTTATTTATAGCAACATTAACCCTTACTATGCTGAATTAAATTTTGTCGTCTGCTGGAAATGTTTTGTTTTCAATATTTCTCGATAAAAACCTGTTTTGGCAGCACATGAGAATCGTCTCCATTGGAGACGATTCTCCATTGGAAACGATTCTCATGTGCTGTCAAAATATTTTTTTTTGGTAAGAATTGAGGCGAAAAGGAAAAACAGCAGACGACAATTTTCGTCTCCCGCGTAGTGAGTGTTAACCTTGACCTTTGTATTTGCAGGCCCTACAACAAGACATAGAATCCCACTCGCGCGTCGTTTCCGCCATCCTGAAACTAAGCGAACGTCTACAGAAGGACAATGACGCATTTGACAGTGACTCCCTGGAGCGGGAACATCAGCGTGACTCCGTCGAGTTATCTGCCCTTAACCTTGAGCGGCGCTGGCACGGCATATGGCTGCAGTCACTAGAATGGCAGTGCCGACTTGAGGATGCCATCAGCCGGAAGGCGGTAAGTCATTGTGGAATGCTTTAGTTTCTGACCTTTATTTTTTTGACTCCCAACGTCAGTGGAAAGTGAGACATATAGTGGTCACAGTTACTGCGGTATCGTCGTCGTCATCGGTGTCGGCTTTATTGCCATTGTAACAATTACATCCAAATGTTGAATATCTCCTGATCCGTTGGATAGTTACTAAACTTCATCAATAGCTTTGTCACATCAATGGCTATCCACCCAGTCTTATTTGGGTGACCTTGACCTTCGTGGCTGGGATACTCACCAGTGATTGCCTTGTTTTGCTTGATTCGACTAAGCAAAGTGTATTGCAGGCTCTTGCTGACTAAACTCTAGTTCACTGATGCTGTTGTTACAATGGCTGCCAACAGGCGAGCTTCGTTGTCTTCTGACAACTCCCTTTTTCGTTTGAAGCTGTATTGTTGTTTTTTATCCAAGCATATTTGCTTGGATATAGTCCTTATACGGTTTTTGAGACCTCACATGTTTTATGCAAATGAGTAATTGTCGACCAACGAACGTACTTCATGCTTCATGATTCTAGCTACGCCACGTGAGAGAGTTCCAAAGCGAGCGGTGCATTATGAACGTGTCACTCACATTTTTGACCAGCTACATTTTTTTCAGCTAGTTATATTTTTAAAAACAGTGTGTGATTTTATAAAATATTAACTGTCGTGTTTCATAATAAATATTTTGTTAGGAAGGTTATATTTTTAGCGCAATGATCGACCGCTCCACATGTAATTTATACGTAGTTATACGCCATGCAAAATAGTTCTGATAGTGAGCTAACATTATATTGTGTAGTGTAATACATGTGTTGTTAATTTTTCTGTACGACATTTATATTACAAAATGTTTATCTGATTTAATATAATATAAACTGACATGTATTAATTAGAGTATATTATTTTTCACGCGCAATGATACAATTAACCTCGTGTCTCATGAAAAGTAGTTTCCTGCCATTTTTTAATGCCGACAAATTACAAAATCGTTTACATAGTCATAGGTCAATGGCTCGATAAAATCCAACATTGGACAGCGAAATGATGATGATTTAAAACAGAAACATTGTTTTTTGACAGTTACATACCGCATGCTTTAAATAATCATCTTGAGCCATCGATATTAGTAATCAGTGTCCATTTTACTTAAAACATCAACTAATCTATAATGACGTTACACAGAAAATGCAGTACGATACACTTCACAAAGGAAACATTGTCTTAGAGTTTGAATAATTTTAGGTTCCGCCGAACGAACGAGTACGCCGAAATATATTTCCGTACAAATCCAAAAACCTATTTATTATATACCCGTTCAACAAAACATGCATCCTAATCATTAAATAATCCGATAGTGTGATGAAATGCGACTATTATTTTTGTTGAACAATCCGAGCGCCTGTGATGGCTTCAGTTTATGCAAATTGACAAGGTCATTTCGCGACACTGAATCGATACAATAATCAGGGGTTGAAATTTCACTCGCCCAGCTCGCCATGGCGAGTGCTTTTTGTGGCGGTCGAGTACTTTCTACAGGCACTCCCCCAGTTTGACGAGTGAAAGATTTGGTCAGGATTTTTTTTTGGAAGAAATTGCCAATTAATTCCATCGATAACGGCCAACAAATGGTATTAATTCAGCGACCATTTGTTGTTTACAGTTTACGTCAATTTGCGGGAAGTAAGATTCAAGCAGTGTCTATGTACACGGTTACGGGTAGAATCTCTAGCGATTTTGAACACGGTCCATATCGGGCAAGTTTAATTCACGGATTATTTGTCGGCTTTACGCGGCCGGTCTAACAAATAATAGGACTGCGAGTATAGACTAGTGTATACGCGCCACATATATCGTCTCGTATACAGTTGGGTTAACGCGCATTTCAGACGCCGAACATAACGGCTTGGGACGAAACGGTCGGCGCCGGGTCCGAAACCATTGAATTTAGTAATTAAGGCAGCACGCAGCGCATGCAAACATAGCCACTATAAATTAAACTAAATCTATGTCACTCAACGCTTATAGAAAATAAGAAGTGTGCAAGCCTCTGAGCAAATTCGCTGCTATTTGTTTGTTTATGTTCATTTAATACTTAAAATATAAATAACAATAATAGTGAATATGTCTCCTACGTTTTGGTAATGATCATATGTAAAAGCTTTTTTTTTAATAAATAAGATGCAACATTACAAAAACTGGAAATAGCAATTTATTTAAAAAAAACAACTGGGCAAGTAACTTTTTGACCTGGGCAAGTACTTTTTTTTTTATTTTCTACCTACCTTGGTTCTACCTTGGTTGAAGGCCGTTTCTTGTAAGCTAGGCTTGTACTGGCCTATTTTAGCGACGTCAAATTGGATAATTGTCTTTGAAACTGGGGGGAGAGCGCAACTAAATCATGGTTAAAATGTCTGTACAATATTTTCACGTGTTGAATTTGCTGGGTCTCTTCTTCCAGGCGGAGTTGAGTGAACTTTTGAAACTATTAAGTGTGTTCGAATTTACACAATCACTAGGGAGTGCATTCCAGTCTGTGACGACTCTTTGAGAGAATACTTTTTGTCGCAACTGCGAAGGATTTCAGGACTTTCAGTCCTTTAATTTAGCTCACCTGAGCGAAGCTCATGTTAGCTATTGTTACCGCAATGTGTCCGTCGTCGTCCCGTCGTCGTCCGTCGTCGTCCATGAACATTTTCAAACGTCTTCTCCTCGGTAACCATTGGGCCTATAGTCACCAAACTTCATGGTCATGGTCCTTAGGTAGGGGGATTTTATTTTTGACCGAATATGGTCATGTCATATATCAAATCGAAGGTATCAACCAGGCGATCACTCTGGTGCATTTTTTGTCGAAATCGGATGGTTATGTCATCCAAGATGGCCGCCGAAATGTCAAAAGTTTGTTCTTTTATTAGAGATTTCAAAATTCTTCTTCACGTGAACCGCTTGGCCCATGGTAGCCAAACTTTTACAGTTATGGTCCATGGGCAAAGCCTTTTCAGATTTGTTAAAATGGAGGTCATTGCTAATCCAAGATGGCCGCCGTCTAAAAATAGCATAAATTCTTAAAAAATCTTCTTCTCATGAACCGCTAGCCGGATTTCGACGAAACTTGGTAGGAATGATCGATGTACAATGCTCTTTCAAAATTGTTAAAATGGTGACCCCGGGGTTAAAAATGGGCGTGGCCCGCGGGGTCGAATTAGGGTCAAATTTTATTTTTGACCGAATATGGTCATGTTATATATCAAATCGAAGGTATCAATGAGGCGATCACTCTGGTACATATTTTGTCGAAATTGGATTGTTATGTCATCCAAGATGGCCGCCGAAATGTCAAAAGGTAGTTCTTTTATTAGAGATTTCCAAATTCTTCTTCACATGAACCGCTTGGCCCATTTTAGCCAAACTTAAAAGTTATGGTCCATGGGTGAAGCCTTTTCAGATTTGTTAAAATGGAGGTCATCGCTAATCCAAGATGGCCGCCATCTAAAAATAGCATAAATTCTTAAAAAATCTTCTTATGAACCGCTGGCCGGGTTTCGACGAAACGTGGTAGGAATGATCGATTTACAATGCTCTTTCAAAGTTGTTAAAATGGTGACCCCGGGGTGAAAAATGGGCGTGGCCAGTGGGGTCTAATTGGGGTCAACTTTTATTTTTGACCGAATATGCTCGTGTCATGTATCAAATTGAAAGTATCGATGAGGCGATTGCTCCGGTGCAATATTTGTCAGAATCGGATGATTATGTCATCCATGATGGCCACCAAAAGGTCCATTTATTCGAGATTTTGAACGTCATTTTCTCAGGAACCACATGGCCGATGCTGGCCAAACTTCATAGTAAGTTAAGATCCTTGGGTGAAGCATTTTCAGATTTGGTAAAAAGAGAGTCATCGCTTAATCCAAGATGACCGCCATCTAAAAATAGCACAATTTTTAGTTCACCTGAGCAAAGCTCATGTGAGCTATTGTTACCGCAATGTGTCCGTCGTCGTCCGTCGTCCGTCGTCCGTCGTCGTCGTCCGTGAACATTTTCAAACGTCTTCTCCTCGGTAACCATTGGGCCTATAGTCACCAAACTTCATGGTCATGGTCCTTAGGTAGGGGGATTACAAAATTGTTAAAATGACGTCATTACATAATCCAAGATGGCCGCCGTCTAAAAATAGCACAAATTCTTAAAAAATCTTCTTCTCAAGAACCGCCAACCGGATTTCGACAAAACTTGGTAGGAATGATCGATGTTCAATGCTCTTTCAAAGTTGTTAAAATGGTGACCCCGGGGCCAAAAATGGGCGTGGCCCGTGGGGTCAAAAAGGTGTCAAATTTTATTTTTGACCGAATATGGTCATGTCATATATCAAATCGAAGGTATCAACCAGGCGATCACTCTGGTGCATTTTTTGTCGAAATCGGATGGTTATGTCATCCAAGATGGCCGCCGAAATGTCAAAAGTTTGTTCTTTTATTAGAGATTTCAAAATTCTTCTTCACGTGAACCGCTTGGCCCATGGTAGTCAAACTTAAAAGTTATGGTCCATGGGTAAAGCCTTTTCAGATTTGTTAAAATAGAGGTCATTGCTAATCCAAGATGGCCGCCATCTAAAAATAGCATAAATTCTTAAAAAATCTTCTTCTCATGAACCGCTAGCCAGATTTCGACGAAACTTGGTAGGAATGATCGATGTAGAATGCTCTTTCAAAGATGTTAAAATGCTGACCCTGGGGTCAAAAATGGGCGTAGCCCGTGGGGTCAAATTGGGGTCAAATTGGGTTCAAATTTTATTTTTGACTGAATATGGTCATGTTATATATCAAATCGAAGGTATCAACCAGGCGATCACTCTGGTGCATTTTTTGTCGAAATCGGATGGTTATATCATCCAAGATGGCCGCCGAAAGGTCAAAAGGTTGTTCTTTTATCAGAGATTTCAAAATTCTTCTTCACATGAACCGCTTGACCCATGGTAGCCAAACTTAAAAGTTATGGTCCATGGGTGAAGCCTTTTCAGATTTGTTAAAATGGAGGTCATCGCTAAAGCAAGATGGCCGCCGTCTAAAAATAGCACAAATTCTTAAAAAATCGTCTTCTCATGAACCGCTAGCCGGATTTCGACGAAACTTGGTAGGAATGATCGATGTACAATGCTCTTTCAAATTTGTTAAAATAGTGACCCCGGGGTCAAAAATGGGCGTGGCCCGAGGGTAAAATTTTATTTTTGACCGAATATGGTCATGTCTATATCAAATCGAAGGTATCAAAGAGGCGATCAATCTGGTACATCTTTTGTCGAAATTGGATGGTCATGTCGAAATTGGATGGTCATGTCATCCAAGATGGCCGCCGAAAGGTCAAAAGGTCGTTCTTTTATTAGAGATTTCAAAATTCTTCTTCACACGAACCGCTTGGCCCATGGTGGCCAATCTTCACAGTTATGGTCCATGGATGAAGCCTTTTCAGATTTGTTGAAACGGAGGTCATCGCTAATCCAAGATGGCCGCCATCTAAAAATAGCACAAATTCTTAAAACAAATTCTTCTCATGAACCACCAGGCGGATTTCGACGAAACTTGTGTAGGAATGATCGATGTTGAATGCTCTTTCAAAGGTGTTAAAATCGTGACCCCCGAGGTCAAAAATGGGCGTGGCCCGTGGGGTCAAATTTTATTTTTTACCGAATATGCTCATGTCATATATCAAATTGAAGGTATCGATCAGGTGATTGCTCTGGTGCAATATTTGTCGGAATCGGATGATTATGTCATCCATGATGGCCGCCAAAAGATCCATTTATTCGAGATTTTGAACGTCTTTTTCTCAGGAACCACATGGCCGATGCTGGCCGATGCTGGCCAATGCTGGCCAAACTTCAAAGGAAGTTAAGATCCTTAGGTGAAGCATTTCCAGATTTGGTAAAATGAGAGTCGTCTCTTAATCCAAGATGACCGCCATCTAAAAATAGCACAATTTTTTTAAAACACATTTGAACTCAATGTCATATTCTCGTCTGGTGTTCATGGAGTCAGGTGAGCGAATTAGGGCCATCATGGCCCTCTTGTTTTAAAACACATGAACTCAATGTCACATTCTCCTCCAGTGTTCATGGAGTCAGGTGAGCGAATTAGGGCCATCATGGCCCCCTTGTTTATTCCCCCGCCACCGAATGGTGTATGGGTCATATAGTGTTACCGGCGTCTGTATGTCCCGTCTGTCCTGAAACCTTAACGCTTGGGTAAATGTCTTATGATTTCTGTTTCCTTACACAGATCTGCTTGACATTTCACAACACACATTGCTCTAATAGTCCTCTACTGCCCTGTGACATTCATAATAATCCCGCCGCTGCTAAGCCCAGGTCAAATACTTGGTGCATTTTAAACCTTAATGCACGATCGTTCCGCCCCCACTAACCCCAGGGTCAAGGTCACATTCTTGGTGTGTTCGAAACTCGGGTGAGTGATTTATAATGTCGTTTTCCTTGCATGGATCTGCTTGATATTTCACACACACATTGCTCTGACAGTTTGCTTTCATTCTGTCAAAAATCCACGATTCTCTGGCCCTCTGTGTTTTCAAATGTTCCTCGTTTTCTTCGGCTGCCAGCGGGGGCATTCATGTACCGACAGGCCACATTTCTAGTTTGAAGATATAGTTCAGTATACATCAGTATTTGTTACATCACTATAGCGCTATGTGGGTGTCTTGTAAAAACTCTCAACTCTTTCTCTGGACATGCAAATTATTTGCATCTGAGTGTCAATTAAAGTGCTTTCTTGCCAGTCCATTTGTTCGGAATTGTGTTTTATTTGACAGTCTTGAATATCAAGCAACAGATAATCAATTTGTCCCTGATTAAATGTTCCTCTTCTGCATATGTAGCTGTGAGAAATGGGGCTTTTGAATTTGGCGACCAGTGTAGAACCTGATCAGCCTGTGCATCCGCACAGTCTGATCAGGTTCTGCACTGTTCGCCATTCCATCAATGAAACGCACGTCATGCTTCTATAAAGCATTTTAGATCAGACTGCAGGAGTGTTCTGTTTGATCAGAAGCTACACCGGTCACAAATACCATAAGCCCAGCCCCATTTCTTTAGTCACAGCCACATATTTTTTGTCTCACCCACTTTTATAAACTTGAAACATGTGCATGATATCACTATTTTAACCCTTAAACCGCTATCTTAATTTTTTGTGTCGTCTGCTTATTATATCCTATTTTTTTGACTGCACTTTAGAATAATTTACAACATGGTTTGACAGCACTGTAGAATCATTTCCATGAAATGATTCTGAAGTGCTGTCAAACAATGTTTTTATTGAGAAATAAATCGAGATATAAAAGCAACAGCAGACGACAATTGTTGTGAGTAGCGGTCTAAGGGTTAATTGATAGTGGAGCACCATTTATCTGTAAGTCACTTTGTCTATGCAGCACCACAGTACGATAGTTTGATCATTTCACATAGAACACCATTACTTTAGAAATCTCTTTCAGGAAATGGATTTCAATATTGTCTTGTTAGTAACATCCCTTCGGGAAATATGAACATCCGATTCTCGTTAATCAGTGTGTACAATCACTCTGAAAGTGTCTGGTTTGTCAAACAATATGGTGGCTAAGAATACAGTATAACTTTTACAGAATCTAGTGCAGAAAAAAAAATATTCATGTAGAATACAGCTTTTAAAGTGTTTGCAAAATTTCATATAGAATACAGTTGCTTTGACAGAATGTCACAAGAATAACTTGTGTTACTTTTTAACTATTTATAAATAGAACTAATAAAGTAGTATACTAAAATATTTTTAATTACGCTAATTAGCCTCTGTGTTTGAAGTTGTGCTTTTTAATTAGTCACATTAATTTAGTAACCATGGATACACAAACATGTTACAAATGTAGTGACATAAACCAGCTGGCATATCACACTTTCCACTTCATATATAGTTTATACTTCAGCTGAGAAGTGAGCAAATATGGAGTTTGTGAATTAATTCACATTTTATTTTAAGTTCCCATTATTTATCATCTGTTATCGGCTTATATTGGAACTGGACCGTCAGGAAATATTCAAATGTGAGTTAAGTGTTATTCCACTTTCAGTTCATTTTACTAGCACCGGGAAACCATTTATTTGAATCATCTCAGCCACACACATACACTTATATTTCGAAAACTAAATAAGAAAAATAGACCAGACATTGTTCTTGTAACTGTTCATCCACTTATTGTAAGTGTTACCCACTGCTTGCTTATATAACCCTTAGAATGCGGAAACCAAAAATTGTCGTCTGATGTTGTTTCATATATTGCCTTTACTCTCGGTAAAAACATGATTTGGCAGCATTTTAGAATCATTCCCATCGGGAATGATTCTAAAGTGCTGCCAAACCATGTTTTAATGGGAAAAAAAAGGAAAATAATGAATAAACAGCAGACGACAAAATTTAATTCAGCATTGTAAGGGTTAAACGTATACTAGCAATACATTTCTCAAACTGTACGACAACGTATTTCTGTTTTTTCCATTCCTTTTCTTCTTTGAATATAAAAGGAGAAAAGTATACAAACATGATCACTCATTTGACTTGTTACGATACGAGCATAGGTGGCGGTATATACTTTTTGTCTGCTTTATCAGAAGGTGCGACTATAGTCGCCGCTTTTTCGTCGTCGTCGTCGTCCGAAATGTTCAAAAGTTTGTACAAGCTTCGTCATCATGGTATAGCTTTAATATAACTTGACGGATTGCTTCAATATTTGGACACTTGATACATGTGAGCATTTGGAACACATTCATGCCGCCATTAACATGACCTTGACCTTTTTTATCTTCACATTTTTCAGGAAACACTTGGCCATTTTTTTGCGTCAAAAAGTTTGTACAAGTTTCTTCATCATGATACAAATTCGATATTACTTAACAGATTGCTTCAATATTTGGACACTTATTACATGTGATCATTCGGAACACCCTCAGGCTGCCATTAACATGACTTTGACCTTTTTTAGCTTCACATTTTTACGGAAACACTTGCTTCAATATTTGAACACTTCATACATGTGAGCATTTAGCACATACTCATGCCCCCATTAACATGACCTTCACCTTTTGTACCATCACATTTTTGCGGAAAGACTTAGCCATTTTTTTGCGTCCTAAATTTGTACAAGTTTCTTCATCATTGTATAACATTAATATTACTTGATGGATTGCTTCAATATTTGGACACTTGATAATGTGAGAATTTGGAACACACTCATGCCGCCATTAACATGACCTTTACCTTTTTGGCCTTCACATGGTTAGGAAACACTTAGCCATTTTTTTATGTCGAAACATTTCTTCAACTAGCCTTTTTCATGTTTTAAGCATATCATTCCTCTAAAGGTTTTTGTGCTGCTTATTTTAGCACATGCCCATAATCATGTTATGGCCAAATGCCTTGGCAGGCATGACATCGCTTCTGTGGCAGAATTCTTGTCTAGAGTAGTTAGCAAATTAAAGAAATCTTCACATATAATGTAATTTCTCTGTAATGTGAAACGACAATGGTACATTGCAGCTACAGGTTGTTTTTGGCTCCTACATGGACATGGGTCTGGCTCTGGAACAACCTCCCTGATCGCATCACCATTTATTGGCGATATTGTTTTCGAAAATCGGTACCCGCCCTTAAATGACCTTAGCTGTTGATAGGCCGTTAAACACCAATAAATCGAAAATCGGTCATATTTTCTACCAATAGCATTGTTAATTGATAAAAAATTGAGAGCTCATGCGGAATTTAATTCCGCATGAGCTCTGATTTTTTTGTCAATTTGCAACCACTGTTACAGATTTTTTTGGCAAATTTGCCAAATCAATACCTCTGTAACACGGAGATGTGATAAGGGATGCTATACCAGAGACACGCCAAACTGTCCTTCTGTAGACAATAGCATAATTGGACAGCCAGCAACAAGAATGGCTGCAGGCGACATGTGCGTCTCTGGTGTATTCTTATCTTTTACAGACTGCCCTACACTACATTAGCATCTGGATTTGTATAGGGTTCGTTCAATGAAGCATTGATTCGTTTATAATATCTGTTTTAGCTCAACTTAGCCAAGAGCTTGAGCAAGATAGTTTTGCTGATGTTTTGTCTTGTCTGTCATTTGTTGTCATCCATTAACTCTTTGCATGCTGGGAAACTTGTGGCTAGCGGACAAGAATTCATCATATTTTCTTGTATTTTTTCTCCCCGTAAATATCATGAATATGTCTTGGAATTTCATTAGAATCGAGTCCTGAGGACTCGATTCGAATGAAATTTCAAGACATATTTACAGAGAGAAATAAAACATATACATGTACTCCTAATTCGTTTGGTGGATATTTTCGCCGCTAGCATGCAAAAAGTTAACAGTTTAACCTTTACACCGCTATTATTTTTGTTGTCGTCTGCTGTTTATTTTCTTTCATCAAAAACATGCTTTGTCTGCACTTTAGAATAATTTACAACTTGCTTTGACAGCTCTTCAGAATAATTTCCATTGGAAATGATTCTGAAGTGCTGTCAAACCATGTTTTTATTGAGAAATAAGGCAAGATATAAAAGCAACAGCAGACGACAATTGTTGTGAGTAGCGGTCTAGGGTTAAAACATCTTCTTATCTCAAATGGCTGTGCTGTTTTCTGCAGACTTCCCAAGGACTATACGATCATACATCGGTCAAGCTTTTTCAGATCTGCTAAATATAAGTTTCTACAACTCATTACGTTATGAACTTAATTTTGACATGGCCCTAGTGTCAAATGGTGTTGATTAAGATGATTTGAGATGGCTTCCACAGAAAAGTATATCAACTTCTTCAAGTCTTGGTTAAATTTTATTTTTGGATGGAAATGGTAATTTTACATTATCGTATCTGAGGTGTTGATGAGACAATCAGTTTGATTCAGCTTTTAATTTAAACTGAGCTTCAGGTCCAGTGAGCTACAGGTCAACATGTTGTAATCCCAATCTTATTCTTATGCTGATCCTCTGGGCTGATTGTGATGAAACTTTATAGACATGCTGGACGGACGGTCCAGGGGCCGTTTCACTAAACTTTGTGCGACTAAAATGTTTGTAAGTGCAAACTTAAAATTCGCATTAACAATGTTTTCTTGTAAACAATTATTGGATTTACATTTATTGAGCATAGGCTGCATATGCAGCCTATGCTCAATAAATGTAAATCCATCAATTGAAATTTTCAGATGATCCTAAATTTGCACTTACAAACATTTTAGTCGTACAAAGTTTAGTGAAACGGCCCCCAGGCTCTTTCAGATTGGCTAAACTGGTGACCCTGGGTCAATTGTGGACATCATTGCATTGGTTGTATTTTCATGGGTTACTCGAGTTTAGCCAGTTTTTGGTAAAAACTTGCAGGTCCAGATTGTGTCCTTCAGGCAATCATTCCAAGCTTGAAGGTCACATTGCATTTATTCCCCAATAATTCCAGCACAAAAAATATTTACACAATTCGATAACATTTGATTGGTCCGTAGCAAGTCTCTGTCCAAAATGTATATCCCAGTAAACTCCCATGCCAAACTACTTTCTGTAACCGTCAGGCGCAGTTAAAATAATTCTTAAGAAAACGGAAAATAAACACATTTTCTTGATGAATTTATTTCAAATGCTGGAATTATAAGGAATGAATGGCATTTTTGTGGAATTTATCAGGGATATAAACTTTGAAAAGTCGCGGGAATACTGGACGAGGCCTTCCGGCCTTCGTCCAGTATTCCCACGACTTTTCCAAGTTTATACCCCGATAAATTCCACAAAAAGGCCATTCATTCCTATAGTGGTATCAGTGAAACAATAGTGCAGCATGATATTTCCTTGGTTGGCCTGAATTGTTGACAAACCCACAGGTAGGTACTGTTGATTTCCGATAAAGTGGCAAGGGCAAAGGTCACAGGAGATTCCATGTCGAACCATAATAGGTAAATTTGGTGTGTTAAAAATGCAAAACTGACATTAGCAGGACGATGCAGCATGCATGTCACCAATGTTGGCCCTAAATATATTCAAGCAACGTTCAGGCATATTCTGAATCAAGTTGTCGCTTTTGTTGTTACGTATTTGCTAAAAACGAAAATCATGAGCACAGGCACTCTAATCGTATATGTATCACACCATCATACGTCAAGTGCTCATTGGTAATGCATGCATGAGCAAGTCAATATTAATCCACAAGAATGCACCTGTGTATTATCTAATTTTAGAACATACAAGCAGTGTTATAAATACGTAGTATCTATGAAATAGCTACTGACGACAATTTTAGAATTTGTCTACATCCCTATTTTGTTTCACGTTGTTTAATAGTCAAAGATTTATTCAGTAAATGAATTGTGAACACCGTATGCCCTGATCTGACTGCGTGATGTGCATCCTGATCTGTGATGCTGTAAACCCAGTGCACACGTCACAAGGACCCGTTGTCAAACTCAAGACATTTTCGTACAAGTGAGAAAACGTTGAATCTGTTATATGAATAAAAAAATTATAAAAGGAACGTAGGTCGAATGCATTTACCGAGCACTCTATACCATCTGAGCTGTGGGGACAATACTGCTTATTCTGGACGACTGTACAATCAAAATGAATTAACTATCAAAACGTTTTAAATACCTTTACAAATATGGCATTTATTGTGGTTTTCAATCGCCTGTTTCACCAGTCAACCAGTTGATAATTTAAATGATCTCCTAAGCTATCGGGAGCATGCATTTTCAAGCTCTAACTTGCTCTAGATAAGGCGTCGATTCGGCCAGCTAAAATTGCTGCAAACGGCTACATCCCTAGAAAGCTATAATAGACATAGTCCGCTGACCTCGTGACGTCACGTGCCCTTGCCAGTTTATCGGAAACCAACGGTACATACAGAACTCCAGTTAAGGTGCGTAATTTGGAGGTAAATATCTTATTTCTTCACCAAAAATGGCAAGTTGGGAGTCCTTTAGAATCGTCTCAATGAGCTGTGGGGACAATACTGCTTATTCTGGACGACTGTACAATCAAAATGAATTAACTATCAAAACGTTTTAAATACCTTTACAAATATGGCATTTATTGTGGTTTTCAATCGCCTGTTTCACCAGTCAACCAGTTGATAATTTAAATGATCTCCTAAGCTATCGGGAGCATGCATTTTCAAGCTCTAACTTGCTCTAGATAAGGCGTCGATTCGGCCAGCTAAAATTGCTGCAAACGGCTACATCCCTAGAAAGCTATAATAGACATAGTCCGCTGACCTCGTGACGTCACGTGCCCTTGCCAGTTTATCGGAAACCAACGGTACATACAGAACTCCAGTTAAGGTGCGTAATTTGGAGGTAAATATCTTATTTCTTCATCAAAAATGGCAAGTTGGGAGTGCTTTAGAATCGTCTCAATGAGACGATTCTAAAGGACTCCCAACTTGCCATTTTTGGTGAAGAAATAACAAAATTTCACCCAAAATTTGTCAAATTACGCACCTTAACTGAAGCTCTGGGTACATATACATGTATTATGCATAGTTTACATGGCTTAGATGTTTGTAATTCACTCTATCATGTTCATCAAAGCTGCGCATTAGCAATACATTACCTAAGGCCAGTACAGGTTCAACGGCAGGTTAATTAAATTAGCCTATGTCTAAACATAAGTTTATTCACATGAAAAAGGTAATCTATGTGACATGCCTTGTGATCTTTCGAGAATATTTGTTTAAATCCGAACATCAATCATACCATAAATCCTACTCTGCATCCTGGGAAATTTGTGGGCTATTAATAGTTAAAAAATAGCAGATGACTATTCATGATATTTTCTTTTATTTATCGTTATATATATCATGAATATGTCTTGGAATTTCCGGACGCAATTCTAATGAAATTCCAAGACATATTTACAGAGGGAAATAAGAAACATACTCATAATTTGTTGGATGTTATTTTCACCACTAGTATGCAAAGAGTTAAACAAGCAAATCTGACAATGTAAAAATAGTCAATTGTAAATCTGATAATGTAGATGTTCTACACTCTTCATAAAATATGTAAGTCGACACTGTTCTATGTATACAAGTATATGTCCATGATATTGTCAACTCACTCGCCCGGCCCGCACCGCCCACGCCCGCCCGCCGCACCCGCCAGCCAGCCAGCCAGCCAGCCATCCAGCCAGCCAGCCAGCCAGCCAGCCAGCCAGCCAGCCATGCTATTGAATGAACAATCAATCACTCACTCACTCACTCAAACCTTGGCATACATTGGTAACATATTCATGTGTCACATGCATGCAGCGTCTGGCTCACCATCTACACCATCTTCATTAAACCTCACACATAGAACACATCAATGTGATGGGTTTCACTGTCATGTATCTCTGATTGTATATTGTCTGTTCATGATTACAAAGCACTCAGCCATATCTTTGATTGCTGATATGCCTGACTTGTAAGAAGCCTCTCTAAACCAGACACACTGGGGACCTCCCAGGGTGTCTGGTTTAGAGAGGTATCATTGCCTATAACTTTTCAACTACCCATTGAAAATTTTAAGTAGAAACAGTTGCTACATGCTCACTCCGTAGGCACACAATGTTTGTTATAGGAATTAAATAAGTGTATAATTGTGTCGCTATTCCGCTAGTTCTAAAAATTACTAGTGCCCACTATACAGATATAATCATTTAGTAATATTTATTTTACTGATAGTGATCAGGCTAGTTTCATATGCAAATGAGGCATGATATTTTGTAATTATTTGTACTAATTAAATGTGTCAGTGAAAAAAATAATATTTACAGATTATAAAGTATGATCATTGCACATCAAAAAATAAATGCAGAGAATAAATAGTATTGTCCGTTAACATTTTAAGGAAACACGGTTATCGCCCCTGTTATCATTGTGGAAATTTACCTCTGATATAAAATGTATAAAAATGCCAATCAATACATGAGTTCATGGTGAATGAATGTTTATTTTGCCAGAATGATGTCTCTGATATAAAGAACATTTTGTGCCTACTGAGTGGGCGTGTACCTTTAAGACATATTTCAATATTATAGGAATGAATGGCCTTTTTGTGGAATTTATCGGGGTATAAACTTGGAAAAGTACTGGACGAAGTATTCCCGCGACTTTTCCAAGTTTATATCCCCGATAAATTTCACAAAAAGGCCATTCATTCCTTATAATTCCAGCATTTGAAATAAATTCATCAAGAAAATGTGTTTATTATCCGTTTTCTTAAGAATTATTTAACTGCGCCTCACGGTTACGGAAAGTAGTTCAGCGTGGGAGTTTACTGGGATATAAATTTTGGACAGAGACTTGCCACGGGCCAATCAAATGTTCGGGAATTGTGTAAATATTTTTGTGCTGGAATTATTTGCATGTAAATTCCTATTGTGGAAAATATTCCAAGCAGGCAATTCAGTAGAGGTCTGTATAAATCGGCTATAGAGACATGAACATTTAGTAGAACTACATGTGGTTTATCATGGGGCCTAAATACGATAATGTCAATTGAATCGTTTGTTTATAGATTAGTGTTAAAATTCACCTCTCAACCCTATGTTATCAGATGCTTGCGTGACATCAGGCATGTTCGCAATCATTTGCTCTTGTAGTTATTGTGATGTTAACATTGTTAACATGTAAGTATGTGTAAGTTTTGTTTTTTTCAGGCAGGTACTGGTATGTGTATTTTGTTGTCTGAAAGTTTGTCACTTAAATGGGTTTTCTAATGGGTTTTTGATAGATATCACCTTGCAGATATGTATAGACCATACTTATGTGACGTAGGACAAATGCACAAAACATTTTGACATGTATTATTTTGTCTGTGTTTAATGGGTGTTTAGTAGACAAGTAAGACGTGCATTACAATGTTTTTGTTCTCGGATATTGGACATGACACAAGACATGTGAGTTTCTACCTAAAAACATATGTGTGATATCTCATGAAAGATAGTTACAAAATTTATGATATATGATATTTCCATAAATGACATCAACAGTTGACGAAATGTTCATAGCATTGGCGAAATTCCACTTATGAACAGCGGGTGCTTTTCGTCTCGCCCGCGAAGCGGAAAGTGAGACATAGGTTTTGCTTTTCCGGCGTCGTCGTCGTCGACGTAGTCGTCGTCGTCGGCGTCATCGTCGTCATCATTCAATGTTAAGTTTTCGTGTTACGGTCATTACTTCAACACCTTATCAGCTACAGTCATCAAACTTTATACATACCTTTACTATGATATGTAGATGAATATAGGACTATTAAAAAAAATTCCGGGCTCCAGGGTCAAGGTCAAACTCTATTTCTTTCTATGCTACAAACTGAACATTAATGCATGAAGACCCGTTTTCTCGTGCGCTCTGTACACCTTACCTGTAGCGCGAACAATAGCCTTCTCCAGTTGAACACTTCTGCATGTGCAAGCATGTGCAAATTTCCAGCTTGACCACTAAATGTCCAGCTAAATTATTACAGGTAATTTATACAGGTAAATTATTATACCTGGGTATTACATTTCCGTAAACTGTGTTGACAATATTGTGGCAATATGTGGACCTGTGCAGATATGATATGTAGATAAATATAGGACTATTATAAAAATTCTGGGCTCCAGTAGCGAGCATTATTTTTTAATTTTTAAACTTTTTTTTTTTAAACTTTTTTTCCATTTTTAGTCCGTTTTTTTTGGGAAAAAAATCATTTTAAACTTTTTTTTTTAAACTTTTTTTCCATTTTTAGCCAGGTTTTTTTTTGGGAAAAATCCACGCTATTGGATTGGCGAAATCCAAGCGGCGGTGCGGCGGGCGGGGGGCGGGCGGAGCGGGCGGGCGGGCGGGCGGGCGGGCGGCGCGGGGGGCGGCGCGGGCGGCGGGCGGCGCGGCGTCCACAATCAATGTTAAGTTTTCGTGTTTCAGTCCATTTCTTTGTTACTGTAACACATAGGACCAACAAACTTTCACAGCTTCATAACCAAGGGGTGCCCACCACATATCACTATCCAACATGTTACCTTTTTGAACTTGACCCATTTTTTTCCGCGCAGTCAATGTTAACTTTTCGCGTTTAAAATGTTAAGTTTTCGTGTTTAACTCCATTTCTTTGGTACTGTACCACCTAGGACCACCAAACTTTCACAGCTTCATAACCTAGGGGTGCCCACCACATACAACTATCCAACATGTGACGTAATTGACTTAGCCATTTTCAACGTTAACTTTTTAACGTACGTCTGGTTAAAGTTTTTTGGTTAAAGTTTTTTGTTATACTATATCTCTGCAACTGCTTCGCCCATTACCTTGAACTTTACATGGGTGTTTATCATCATCCATATTTTCATTCTACCCCCCAACCGTGCGGCCCCTGTGCCCAATGTCAAGGTCAAATTACTTTGATTTTTTTGTGTACTATATCTCTGCAACTGCTTCACCCATTACCTTGATACTTCACATGGGTGTTTATCATCATTGTCGCACCCGCTTGCGGAAAGCGCGATATAGTCGGCATTTTGGCATACGTCCGTCCGTCCGTCTGTCCGTCCGGGCACACATTAGGGTACTTATGTGGCTAGCCCCACAGGGTTATGGACTTAGTAAAGGATAGGGTTGGTTACAATTAGCCACCTAAAAAATCGTTTTATGTGGCTAAAAATCGTTTTATGTGGCTAATATTTAACATGTGATAAGCCACATAAGTATAGTAATGTAAGAACGTCCGTCCGTCCGTCCGTCCGTCCGTCCGTGTGTCCGGTTAAAGTTTTTCCATCTACTATATCCCTTTTTTTAGTGTCCATGCCTTGCCCCAAGGCGCGACATGCAGGCCACGGCCATCTAGTCTACAAAAAGTGGCCTCGTTTCTTGTTTTTTTTTTCAAATTCTTTTTCCATTTTTGTCTAGTAGCATAAGGTCGTAAGTGCTATATACCGACTATTATCATATACTAAAACAATTATTGACTAGTGAGCCATAGAATATAATCTGATATTCATTCTATGGCTCACTAGTCAATAATTGTATAATATGTTCGGGCCAGTGAAAATTGCTTTCTGGCCCAGGCTCGAGGTCAAGGCGGCGGGACAAGGCGAGACATTTGATTCTGCGGAATTCTTGTTTCCAAAAAGGATGAAAATTACTCTCAAAAAGTGCAGATCCTGATGAGCCGGATCATCTGGATCCACACATAGCAGGTACCATCTGAGACACAGCCACTTTAACCCTTACACCGCTATCTTAATTTTTTGTCGTCTGCTGTTTATTTTCTATTTTCCATTTTTATCATCAAAAACATGCTTTGACAGCACTTTAGAATAATTTTACAACATGCTTTGACATTTGGTTGGAAATGATTCTGAAGTGTGTCAAACCATGTTTTTATTGAGAAATAAGGCAAGATATAAAAGCAACAGCAGACGTCAATTGTTGTGTGTAGCGGTCTAAGGGTTAAGATGTGGGTTTATATCTGGTACTACACTCTGCATCGTCATAAAATGGTTCATATCGAAATAGGCAACAGATTCCTGACAAATTCCCGTTCAGCTACATGCAGAAGATAGTGCATAAACACGCATTCGTCTAGTAACTGGCGCAAGATAGAGCTTTACGTTGAGCTGTGTGGCATCTCGTCGAGAAACTGGTGCATTTTCGCCGTGAAACATTTTACGTTGGCACACAGTGCAGCACGCAGTGTTTATGCTGGTCGTTGATTATTGAGGCCTGTTTTCTCATTTTATTATAGAAACACAATTCTTTGTCACAGATAGAGACACTGGCAATACCTGATTCGACCTTGGAAAATTAATGATATTGATGACTCAATCCCATTGTGTTGTTCAGGGAAGCATGACCAATGTTGGCGCCAGTTTTCTGATATTCACAGAACTGTTCCCAAGGTGGTAGTTTCATTGTTTCTGTTCTCATTTAACCCCACTTTCAGCACCACAGACCTGTATAGTGGTATTGGCAAACAGTGTAGATCCAGATGAGCCGGCTCATGACGAGCCGTCTCGTCAGGATCTGCACTTTTTCAAATTAATTTTCATATTTTTTAGAACAAAAACAACCCCTGTTTATAAATGGACTAGTCTGAAAATTATTTTGTGATGATTGGATTTGTCGGAAAATTAACATAGCAAAATCCATTCCAGTTACTTGGGGGGGTCAAAGGGGTAAGTAAACCCATCTCACCCCATTACTTAGCACCCAACATTGACCTTTCCATGCTAATATTTGGACTATTCATATAATAAGAAACTTCAACTTTCGAAAAGAAGAATACATGTACATACAAATGCTGCAGATCCGGATGAGACGGCTCATTACGAGCCAGCTCATCTGGATCTACAGTGTTTGCACATGTTGGATTCATGACCTGTGAGGTTGAAAGGGTTAAAGGCAATGAGTGTGTCTATATCTTATCTAAATCATTAACCCTTTCACCCCTAAGTAACTGGAATGGATTTTTATGTTATTTTTCCGACCAATCAAATTGTCACAAAATTATTTTCAGACTCGTCCATTTATGAAAAGGGGTGTTTTTGTTCTGAAAAATATGAAAATTACTTGCAAAAAGTGCAGATCCTGATGACAAACACTACTCGAGATGTCTGTAGTGTTGAAAGTGTTAAGATTGTAGCACAATGGTGGTTTGTTTTATTCATTTATTTACTTTCCTTATCTCTGGCAGACAGTGGAAACCGTTGCAGTAGTTCAGTACAAATTGAAATGTAAACTACTGTCTGTTTCACAAAAAACCTGTCCAAGTTTTACGGCCATACCGTATTCTGCCGATTATAGGTCGCCAGAGTGCATAAGACGCACCCCTATTTTCAGTCCAAAATCTGGGGGAAAATGTCTATATGAGATTATAAGACGCACCAATTTTCCTAACAAAATGAAACAAAAAACAAAAAAACTCCAAGTTGTTGTTATTTAATCCCCTGCACTGTTTTTTTATTCGTACCTTGGACGTTTTTGTCTGTATTACATTTTCCCTATCATAGTTTGCTATGTCCGTAATTTGCCGACTATGTCCGTGATTCCCCGGTCCGTATTTCACCGTTTTCTAGTATCTTCAATTACACTGTGAACTCGGTAGTACACGCTTCACTATAACACGTGCTCGGTTAGTACACGGTTGTGCATATTGGCTCCCGATTTGTTTGCCTATTTGTATATCAAAATCGTGTTTAAATGTGTATCAGACTATTGTCATAAATCGTGTTATATTTGCGATCATATTGCTGCCGAGAGTGGTATTATATTGTTAATTATTGATTGCGGTATGTATTATCTCTTTTCAACACCATTTACGGAAACTATTTTCGAAATCAATATCGGCGAAATATGGCGACAGATCTGCGTATAATCCAGAGTGTTTTTTTAACCCGTTCCTTTCTGAATACTGTCATTTACGGATATGAAATTTATTAAATGTTTTATTTTTGTTATTTCTCACTGAAAGTATATGTTGTGACCACTCATTTGAACCGTCTCGACGAAACAGTTTAAATGGTGGTCGCGGCATATACTTCTGAGTGCATAGAAGGAAAATATTTAGGATTTTCTGCAAACATAAGCGTATCCTCAGCATGAAATGGGTTACTGATTGCCCCCATGATGCGAGGATGAAAGCCGCACGTTCGCCACGTCTGCGGCACACATCAAAAGGCATGTTGACCAACCAGTGCAATTTCAAAACATAGCCTAAAGGTTGCACAGTTTACAGCCTCGTGCTGAATGATGACATAAGATAAACACCTGTTTTAGTTGACACGGTTGGGTGTTATCGATTTTTTTCCACAAAGCAACACACAACTTTCGCCTACAGTATGTAATATTTCAAAATCAGTTGTATCTTTCGTAAATGACGCTGACAGTAGCCTATAGCTATGACGAATTTGCATTGTCCGCTGACGTAATTATAATGTTTTTAATTAGAGATTGGCGAACATTGTAAACCATGTGCAGATTACGCGAATCCACCGGGATTTGTCAGAGATAGAGACCCAATTCACATAAACACGTTTGCCGTGTCATAAATAGACTCGGTAGTATTGTTTCACTGGGTACCAGACAGGGTACCAGTTTAGTGACGAATACGAAACTGGCGTCAGCAACCGCGTGTAATGATATTTGATATGGCTTTGTGTTGTAAATTTTGACACGCGGTGTGTTTGATGTCGGCCAGCTGACTTAGGCTTGCCACTTTCATCAGCATCGTGTAAACACACAGTTTCGAAACTAATGATGGAGTTTTATAACTTGCGAGTTGCGTGGAATTGCATTATGCATATTGGGATTTACCGTTAATGGCGTCATGCAATATTTTTCACGGCAAAATGACACCGACCGATATGGGCCAGGTAAATGTTTTCAAAAGATAATTAAAATGATAGAGGCCAGATTGTGATTCGGCAGAGAAAATGTCGACCAAATGTGACACAGCGTCGAAACCACAGGCATTCGGCGTGTTTTGGCTTTCGTCGGTATAACTCTATATATATATGCAGTTATACCGATGAAAGCCGAAACACGCCGACTTTTGTCGATATTTCGGGGTGGAAAAAAATGCTCTTGTATCCAAACGTGTGAATAAGACGCAGGCGCTTTGTGGTATGAAAATCTGGGTAAAAAAAGTGTGACTTATAATCGGCAGAATACGGTAATTATAAACAATGCAAAAACAATATTTTTTTCAATAATATTAAATTTTATTAAAATTTAAGAATTAGCTTACTTTTTATTTCGTGAAATTTGGTCAAATATTGATTTCATTATGAACAATTGATGGGGAAAAGCTGAGGGAGGAGCTGTGGGAGAAGTAAAAAAACATTTTAAAAAATGGAAATTGGCTCTGAAACCTTAGCGGAATCGATATGTCAGAGAATTGTGCATTTTGTGATACAAGCATGAAATTTGGTGCACTTTTAGGAAACATTATTTTTATTATTTTTAGCTATAGGGACATCTCAGATTTGTCACGTGACAAAAATGGCAGCCATTTTCCAAAATGGCCGCCACCAATATCATGTGCATATGCGTAACTGACATAATGTCACTGAAATAGAAACAATATCATTCTTTTTTTATCTCACGACGTATGTAGTATCATAGATTTGAATATCATTCCCATAAATATCATTTAAATATCTGAAAATGGTGGCAATTTTAAAAATGGCCGCCACAATGGTGTATTTTGTTTAAATATTTTCAAAGTTTAATTTACTGTGATCTATTTGAGTGATACAAAGCCTACGGTATACCACATTAAGTGTAGATAGTATTTGGAAGGATGGATACAAACAAAACATAGCAGTGATTCATGTCTTTACTATCGTAGTAAGGTAATCTGTAAGATTTCTTCACCCACCATAATTTGCATGTGATTTTATATTCGTCATATTGTTCTGTGTTTTCAAAAGGTTAAACTGATGGGCATGTTTGCAAGCTCTTAATGATGTTTAATACTGATGACTGACATGAAACATCCCGTACAGGTCCACATATATATTTGATCCACGCAATCAACAACATATGCCATCAGTTGCAGATGTACTATAAAATGATGATTTGTACCTGGTACATGAATTGTAATTAATAAACTATGGCATGTACTTGTTATGTATGTATGTATGTGCACATTTCAAATTACTGTTAAAGACATTGTGTCTCAGATATACAATGTGTGAACTGAAACTGACCTATGTTGCGTGTATTTGTCAGTGTGTGCATTCACCACCACACTGGCACAAAGCAGTACATGGAAGTGCTGCCTTATTACATTTGCACTGTCCCCTGTATCCCTTTTTACAGCTGCACCTTAAGAGATCTCGGCAAGCTTTTATAGCTCCCGGCTGAGCAGTCCAGAATAATTCCCACTCATTATCGTTGCCTGTTTCCAACCCCAATCGCTTGGTGATTGAAGCACCGGTGCTGGAATCATCAGTTGACCCCAGGTGTGACTCGCATGATATACTGCCCTTCTAGTGTGCTGTATAAGCGCGGTCTTTGTAGGTGGGATATTTATCAAGTGCCCTACTCTTTTCAGTAAAAAGTTCCTTTCGCGCCTCAATAACAATGTAATGACCGCTTGTCCGGACATACAACAAAACTACAAAACGTTTGAGTGGTTGAATCCAGTCTTCTATGGACTCTGTGCGGATGTAAAACAAAATGGTGTTACTTCACCATATGCCTTCCAAGTATCCCGTATAAAAGGAGTAACATTGGTAAAGCAACACACATTTCTGGGCCCAATTCCCGTACCACACCATGTGTGGACAAGAGCCGAATTTTCTCTGTTCCAAATGCTACCAAGTACTCAATATGAAGACGCTGTGCTGATGTAACTGGCAAAAGGAGAATATCCGTGTCAACAGTACGTATCGATATATCCTTCTTTCGCGGCATCTGCCACATAACTCAATATACGGGTATCAACTTCCTCATGGGTACAGGATACAAGAGCCGACACCTCTCATGCATGTATGCGCAATACATCAGTATGGTATGTGATGATGACTTGTTTGTCGGTTGCAAACGTTGCTAGAGGTGTTGTCAGATAGGCAAATAGTTCCATCTTGTTTCATCAATCCGAAGAAACTCTTGCCAGTTTTCAGAAACTGTAATTGATGGTGCTACACGTCTACATACACGTCTGCCTCTCTTGTTCGTTTGTTTGTTTGTTTGTTGGTGCTTAATGGCCTATCAACAGCTAATGTCATTTAAGGCCGGGCCAACGGTTTCGATCCAGTATTCAACCTGCTGAATTGGGGGGAAAATCCCAAAATCAGAACGGAATATTTACATAAAAAATAAATATTTTCAGCCTTGAAATCCGAATAACCTAACCTGGTGACAGGTCCATACCACACCAAAGCCTCTCTTGCTTCGTATACCTGCCTTCAAACTATTTGACTTGTACTCATCCCAAACTACATCCAACCGACTTGCATGCTGCAATTGTGAACTGATGTAGAAGCGGATAGTAGAAACACATCGGTTGCATAGTCATTAAATGTCATGATAGTGAGAGGTCGAAGCAAGTTGACTATGGCAGTACCGTCAATGTTTGACAGCATCGATCGTGGAAATTGGATTATTCTCTAGCACAGGGAGCATATCTTCAAAACAGCCTACGAGGTCAAGATTTAGTGCCAGTTTTTATGCTGCCCATGTGTGACAAGGATGAACGATATGCATGGTTTTCATGCGCAAACAACTCGTCAAGATCTCCACTTCTCGTCTGAGACATTTTATAAAGTCTAGAATAGAGAACAGTTATTCTTCAGAGACTTTGATTTATCATGGACTGGCGATCGACTGAAGAAGGCAATATTGTTTCTCTATAGAGGTTGCTTGGCTTATACGGCGATCTTGTACATATGCCTCACATTGCTGCGGGCCAAGATTCTCAATATGTCGCACAGAAGATATTACTCCTGAATCCATAATATCGCTGGCAGCTAGTTCCAGTAGGTCTTTGCTACTATCAGTGAAAGGATTCCCCATCTCCTCTACAACTTTCGTCAGTGAGTTCACGTCCCGAACGACTCTCGTGCAGTTCGACAGCACACTTATTTTTACATGTTCACTAATTTCCTTTACTAATACATGCCGCAATGACTTTACAGAAGATGATAAGTCACAAAAGAAGCACGTTACATCTTCAGCCAGCACTTGGTCAACAGTATTTGATTGTGTACTTGCTTGACAGGTGTGCATTGTCCTTAACCGTTCATTTCCTTTGTTTTCGCCCTATAGAGTTGTGTTTTGTTTATACTTAGTCTACATGACTTATATAATTTATTTTTCTTACGATTGAATATTATTTCAGTGCTGTCATCGTCTCTCAAATATGATACATTAACCGTTTTCGGCAAACATTCACTATCAATAAAACCGGCAATATTGTCAGCTATCTAGGTGTAACCTACTCCATGTGTTGCACATTTAGAGTCCGCTGGACGGTGTAATATTTCAGAAGTATCCTCCTAACACAGAGCACATTTTTCTCGATCAGTAGACAAGTGTGTAGTTAGTGTCCCTGGTTGAGGAGGGTCCAACATTTTATGAAGTTTGTCCATTTTTATCAGCGCATGACGGGAATATCATCTGAAGACAGAATGTATAAAGCTAATTGTAGTGCTTGTCTATCATTCGTATACAATCTGTATTAGAATGCCACTATCATTCACAAAACAATAACATAATGACCTATTGCAACAAAATAGTATAGTGTATTAGTTCTGTTATCATCATCAGCCACATTCCGGTGTCGGTAATGTCCAACACGTACCTCTTGATATGCAAATGACCCATTTCTAGGCACCTGTATATTCGACACATGAAAGAGACGTGAAAGAGCGGACAACTTGGAGTTCACATTTTTTTTCGCCAGACACGTGCAAGAAAGATATGTCGGTATGGTGGGCAGAACGTGTCATTACATTTAAATATTTTATCGTTTTGGCGTACACGCATGTATCGATTCAATCGGAAGAGTGTGAATGGGAATGTTTAAGACAAAAATAATGCAGCTATGGAACAATGTGTTTTCATTGTTAATTACATTTATATTGTTATACTACATAGGGTACTGGACAGTTGCGGACTAACAAATATTTCCATAACGGACCATAATTATGCTATCGGCTACTAATGAGTCCGTATGTTTGGCAATATGTGGTACACGGCAAACCATGCATTTGACACAATGTCCAGAATATTGCTAGTTTCCACCAGAATAGACAAAATCGAATCCCCGGCTATAAGCTACATTGTAATATGGGCTTTCAGTCGGTAAGGTAATATTACGTTTAAACGATTCACAGTAGTACTGAATTATGATGTATCATTCCCAATCCCATCCACTAATAACATAAATATTAGGAGACGATAGTTCCATGTCACCAGGCGCGGATACAGGGGGGGCGTCCAGGGGGTACGGACACCCCCCCGGACGAAAATCTACAATACTCGAATATTTGGATGACTTTGTTCGTGGCCTAGGTGTCAGGAAATCGCATCTGCGGCGATCTGGCATCTAAAAATTTCCTGGGGGAAGACCCCCACACCCCCCTACTTTACAATTTCGCGCTCGTGGAGGTTAACAGACCCCCCCCCCTGCAATTATTTCTGTATCCGCGCCTGATCACGTGCATAAAATGTTTGAAAACCTTCTAAAATATATGATTGTTGGAGCCATTTTTGAAACATATAACTCGGATTGATAGTATAATTATTGTATCCCCCGGACTCCGGGGGGATACTGTGGATTTGACAGCGCGCCACGTCCGCGTCCGCGGCAGACACTTCTTGTCCGGAGCATAACTCGAACACCCTTTGGAATATTTTCATGAAACTTCACACATGCATAGACCACGACTCGAAGGTGTGTCGTGCACAAGAATGACAACTCTTGCATAGCTAATTTTTGAGTTATCTCCCTTTTTTGTTTCTCAATTATGGGCTCCAGTAGCAAGCATTATTATTTTTAATTTTTAAACTTTTTTTTTCCATTTTTTTTTTCATTTTTTTTTTTCAAATTCTTTTTCAATTTTTGTCTAGTAGCATAAGGTCGTAAGTGCTATATACAGACTATTATAATATAATAAAACAATTATTGACTAGTGAGCCATAGAATATAATCTGATATTCTATGGCTCACTAGTCTTTTTATACAGTAAAAACCCAACAAGTATTCATTCGTAGGAACGTGCGTCCCGTCCTCCCGTCCGTCCGTCCGTCACAAAACTTTAACACTCGGGTAAATGTCTCATAATTTCTTCATCCTTCGACCGATCTGCTTCATATTTCATATACACATTGCTCTGATGGTTCACTACCGCTCTGTGCCAAATCCACGTTCGTCCTGCCCCCGCCAAGCCCAGGGTCAAGGTCACATACTTGGTGCTTCAAAAACTTTAAACGCTCGGGTTAATATCTTATAATTTCTGTTTTCTTTCACGGATCAGCTTCATATTTCATATACACATTGCTCTAATGGTCCTCTACCGCCCTGTGCCAAATCCACGTTCGTCCTGCCCCCGCCAAGCCCAGGGTCAAGGTTACATACTTGGTGCTTCAAAAACTTTAACGCTCGGGTAAATATCTTATAATTTCTGTTTTCTTTCACGGATCAGCTTCATATTCCATATACGCATTGCTCTAATGGTCCTCTACCGCCCTGTGCCAAATCCACGTTTGTTCTGCCCCCGCCAAGCCCAGGGTCAAGGTCACATACTTAGTGCTTCAAAAACTTTAACGCTCGGGTAAATATCTTATACTTTCTGTTTTCTTTCATGGATCATCTTCATATTTCATATACGCAATGCTCTAATGGTCCTCTACCGCCCTGTGCCAAATCCACGTTCGTCCTGCCCCGCCAATCCCAGGGTCAAGGTCACATACTTGGTGCTTCAAAAACTTTAACACTCAGGTAAATATCTTATAATTTTTCTTTCCATTCACGGATCAACTTCATATTTCATACAGTATACGCGTTGCTCTAATGGTCCTCTACCGCCCTGTGCCAAATCCACGTTCGTCCTGCCCCCGCCAAGCCCAGGGTCAAGGTCACATACTTAGTGCTTCAAAAACTTTAACGCTCGGGTAAATATCTTATAATTTCTGTTTTCTTTCATGGATCATCTTCATATTTCATATACGCATTGCTCTAATGGTCCTCTATCACCCTGTGCCAAATCCAACGTTCGTCCTGCCCCCGCCAATCCAGGGTCAAGGGTCACATACTTGGTGCTTCAAAAAACTTTAATGCCTCAGGTAAAAGGGTTATCTTATAATTTTTCTTTCCATTCACTTTGGATCAAACTTCATATTTCATTATATGCGTTGCTCTGGTGGTCCTTACGCCCTGTGCCAAATCCACGTTCGTCCCGCCCCCGCCAAGCCCAGGGTTAACATCACATACTTAGTGCTTCAAAAACGTTAACGCTCAGGTAAATATCTTATAATTTTTCTTTCCATTCACGGATCAAGTTCATATTTCATACGGTATACGCGTTGCTCTAATGGTCCTCTACCGCCCTGTGCCAAATCCACGTTCGTCCTGCCCCCGCCAAGCCCAGGGTCAAGGTCACATACTTGGTGCTTCAAAAACTTTAACGCTCGGGTTAATATCTTATAATTTCTGTTTTCTTTCACGGATCAGCTTCATATTTCATATATGCATTGCTCTAATGGTCCTCTACCGCCCTGTACCAAATCCACGTTTGTCCTGCCCCCGCCAAGCCCAGGGTCAAGGTCACATACTTGGTGCTTCAAAAACTTTAACTCTCCGGTAAAAGAAAATTTTGACTTGGAATTTGGCCTCATTTATTATCAAAGCGATATGTAGGACATCCGTGTTCTATGAACACATTTTCTAGTTTATTAAACTTCACACATGCATAGAAGACGATTCAAAGGTGTGTCGCACGTAAGAATGACAACTCTTGCGTCGTTAATTTCTTAGTTATCTCCCTTTGTTGTTTCGTGCACTGATTTCGTGTCAGGAGCATAACTCGAACACCCTTTGGAATATTTTCATGAAACTTCACACATGCATAGACCACAACCCTAAAGGTGTGTCACGCAAGAATGGCAACTCTTGCATCATTATTTTTTTAGTTATCTCCCTTTGTTTTTTCCGTCACTGATTTTGTCTCCGGAGCATAACTCGAACACCCTTTTTTCAAACTACTTGTGTATCTGGGGAGGGGGATACACATGCGCTTGTCGACAAGCGTCCATTTCTAGTTAAATTATGGAACATGTTAAATGCTGTGAGAGAAAAAAATACTTATATTATTATAGCTCCGTGTCACGTGCATCAACTATTTGAAAACCGACTGAAATATATGATTTTTAGAGCTATTTTGGCAGCCATTTTTAAAACATGTGACTCGTATTGATAGTATAATTATTCAATTATGAAACATGCTAAATGTTGTGAGAGAAAAGAAACACTTATATTTGTATAGCTTGTGTCGCGTGCATCAAATATTTGAAAACCTACTAAAATATATGATTTTCAGAGCTATTATGGCGGCCATTTTAAAATGTTTTAAACATGTATCTCGTATTGATAGTACAGTTATTCAATTATATAACATATTAAATATTGTGAGAGAAAAAAATACTTAATATTATTATTATTCAGGCAAATTAATTCAATGCACTTACAGGCATGTAATATTATCGGCAGCCATCTTTAAAAATGGCCGCTATTTCAGTCACGTGACGAATCTGGAATGTCCCTATAGCTAAAATCCTTTAATATGGTTTGATCTACGACTGTACCAAATTTCATGCTTGTATCACAAAATGCACAATTCGGCTTAAAATCACTACCTATCGATTCCGCTACCTGGCTAGATAGCTTGGAAATGATCTAACTAAGAAAACCAAAAGTTAAATTTTGAAAATCTGGCCAGTATTTCTGAAATTTTAAAAATATCCCCATGTTAAATCCCCATAGACTGTCTCCACTCACTCTGTGAAGAATGTCTATGGGGATTTAACATGGGGATATTGTTTTTTTCGCAATAAAATCAATATTTAACAAAATTTCACGAAATAAATAGAAGACTCATTCTTAAATTTTCCTTTAATTTAATATTATCGAAAAAAATATTGTTTTTGAATTGCTTATATAGCTGTAAAATTTGGGCAGGTTTTGTGAAACAGACAGTAGTTTGTGTGATGATCATACTGTTATCATATTATGACAAGATTTTGCATTTTTGGTATTTATTCCATTAATTTAATGAAAATTAGTTATATTGACCCATATTGACCAACATCATAGCTTTGACAGTCTTAACCAATGTCGTTGCCTCACAAGAAATGGTTTCCAGACAAAATCTCTCAGAAACAAACAGGAAAGGTCCAGCTGCAACTATGTGCCAATAGATTAAAACCCAATTTGCCACAAATTCCATAAGCCCCTTTTCCTCAGGCCCAACTGCAAGTGTGGCTGTGACTGGAGAAATGGAGCTTTTGGGATTTGCGACCAGTGTAGATCAAGATCAGCCTGTGCATCCGCACAGTCTGATCAGGATCTGCACTGTTTGCCAATCATCAATGAAACACACGTCATTCTTCAAATAAGCAATATAGATCAGTATCAGGCTACATCAGTTTGATATTTGATCACGAGCTACACTGTTGAAGTGATCACAAATCCCATCAGCCCCATTTTTCCAGTCACAGCCACAAATAAGAAAAATATAAAATAAATCATTTTAACTTTTGCACATGCCTAAAGCATGCTTGTATTTGGCACACACTACTTTTGACCACTCCAACTGTATTTGTGGCTGTCTCTAGCGAAATTGCTTTTGTGACCAGTGCAGACCTAGATCATCCGCACAGTCTGATCAGGATCTGCACTGTTTGCCATTCCATCAATAAAACACCCGCCATTCTTCTAACAAACACTATATATCATTATCTGGCTACAGGAGTGTGCTGTTTGATCAGGAACTACACTAGTCATAAATCCCAATAGCCCCATTTCTCCAGTCACGGTGACAATTAAGTCCAGGGGTGGAAGTTACACTGGTCACAAATCCCAGATCCAGATAGTTGGTCCTGCACTGCTCCAGTTTAATTGCCGGTTAGGAAGTACTGCTAGTGAATAGCCAGAACTAGTTATTGAGTGAGTCCTTTGTTTGCCATTGACGATACCTGCATTTACACCTGCAGTAATTCAAGCCAGTGAAGTGAACATTACGGTATTGACAGCGTTATATTTAAAGTAATATCGCAGATAATATTCCAAATATAGACGGAATTAGATTCTAATCATGTGTATCGGTCTGTTGATACGTAATGTGGTATAGCGACATTTCCTGGGTATTTGTATACATTGTAGAGCGCACGTATTTAAGCCACAGGCTAGGTAATTGTAGATTGCGGGCTATTGTATGATCTGTAAGAGTGGGAGGTGGATTTCAAGCCATATTGTTTGATTGTCGCTGCTGAAGGAAAATACAGATCCAATTTCGATAACATGGCATTAAGGTAATGGTTATTTTCAGAGTAGCTAACGTAGTTACCATTTACTTTATACCTGGTTTAACCCTTTCACCCCTAATTATCTGGAATGGATTTTGCTATTTTAATTTTCCAAACAATCCAATCGTCACAAAATGATTTTCAGACAAGTCCAGTTATGAAAAAGGGGTGTTTTGTTCTCAAAAATAAGAAAATTACTAGCAAAAAGTGCAGATCCTGATGAGACGCATCTGGATCTACACATTTTGCCAATACCACTATACAGGCATGTAGTGTTGAAAAGGTTAAAATATATGGATTTTGTATGGCTGATCGAACAGGACACACACTTACATTAAAACCTTTCAACCATAAATAACTGGAATGGACTGTGTGATATGTTAATTTTCTGGCCAATTCAATCATCTTAATTTTCAGACTAAGTGTGTGTATTATGAAAATATGAATATTAATTGCAAACAGTGCAGATCCTGATGAGACGGCTCGTTACGAGCCGGCTCATCTGGATATACACTGTTTGCAAATGTATTGAGAGGTCTGTGTTGAAAGGGTTAAGAAAATACAACATTTTCCTAAAGGAATGTTACATTTAATTTAAGCGGACAGTGGAAGAAAGGGCGCTAATTCTAGTAACTGGTGGAGTTAGCTCCCTTCTTCCAGTGACCTCCTCAATTTCATTATTTCTCATCAGTATTATTTGTTGTGACCAACTTCGCGACATTTCAAATGAGTCGCACGATGCGAAAAATGTGTACCAGTAGCTGTGGAACTTGAACCTGGGATATCTGGTTTACCGTACCATCCCTCTACTGACTGAGCTAACTCACACGTTGAGTTTTACGGACCGAGGTCTATAAATACATTAAATATACCTAAAAGCATCAATAAATGAAGAAAAAAATAAGCTAAACATTTTGTGTTTACTCCCTCCTATACACATGATATATGATGCTTTTAGGTATAATTAATGTATTTATAGACCCCGGTCCGTTACTTAACCTGTGAGCTAACTGTGTACAGATACCAGTGTAAACGAACAGTATCCCCTCCCAAGTATCCCCCACTGGCTGTTGTAGAAAGGTGACTGCTGTAGGGAGGTTAAATATAGAGGCAGATGTCCATTTGGGATATAAAATATCGGCTGCTACAGAGAGGGTGTTGTTGTAGAGAGGTGGCCATGGGAGGTTCAACTGTATGTACAAACGTGTCCTCAGTGATTGGAAACAGCTGTGATACGTCGTTCCTTCAGGAATATCTGAATTTTCCGGATTCATTACTGCTACAATGATTTGTTAATTTGTCAATACCGTTGGTTTATTGATTGACTTGGTCCTTTGATGTATCGCCATCACTTGCTGATCAAAATGTTGTGTAAATTGATCATTAGTTCAAAGGCTGTTTGTAACGTTTGTACATACCCTCAGTCTCTGATACCATAAAGGATGGTGTCACAAATGCATTTAACCCTTAGACCGCTACTCACAACAATTGTCGTCTGCTGTTGCTTTTATATCTTGCCTTATTTCTCAATAAAAACATGGTTTGACAGCACTTCAGAATCATTTCCATTGGAAATGATTCTGAAGTGCTGTCAAACCATGTTGGAAATTATTTTAAAGTGCTGTCAAAGCATGTTTTTGATGATAAAAATGGAAAATAGAAAACAAACAGCAGACAACAACAAAAATAAGATAGCGTCTAAGGGTTAAATCTCTTTTTCTTGTGGATGTGTCGATATGTCTCTTTTCCATGTAAAAATGTTTGGAGACATGCTTCAGTATGCTTCTAACAAGGAATATAGCTCGTTATCAGTCGGCAGGAGTGTGCTATGTAATCACGAGCTACACTGGTCACAAATCTCATAAGCCCAATTTCTCCAGTCACAGCCACATATATAATAATTTGTTTTGTATGTTTTCAGGGCGTCTACAATCCCGGCCCATTCCTGGACCCGAGCCTGAGGGACTACACAGAATCAGACACCGAATACGACCTACATGATGTGACCAGCAGCGGTGACGACAGTTTCCAAGGACTTGGTTACCGTGCCGACTTCATTCAGTCGCCACCAAAGTCTGACAGCAGTGCTTCTTTCTCCCCGGACTGCGACACGCGTAGTTGCGGAAAGGACAGCGCCATTGTGAGTGAAGCCGAGGTGCGGACGAGTTCCGATATGTCGGAAGCGTACCAGGATCTCTCAGTTTCTTCTACAGGAAGCGATTCTGATCGAGAATATCTTCGTATGATGAAAATGAGGAAACGGGACAGTCGGGATATCGGTTACGGAAGCGAGAGTGCCTCTGATGAACTGGACTCTAGATATAGACAGGGAATTACGTTCTCTGGTATCAATGGTAGGGCTCGAAATGTTCCCAAGTCGGGTAGCTTTTATACAACTGTCATTGTTGACAAAATTGATACGGAATCAACGGATAAAACGGATGTGGGGAATAATGCTGAACTGACGACTTGTGATGAGTCGGATCTTGGCAGTCAACTTCAAGCCGTGCTGGCACAGGAAGAGTCTGAAAAAGAAGATATCCGTTATCTAATTGACCAGGCAGATATCATGGTGCAGCAGGGAAACACGTTTAACAAGTCGTTGTCGGGTCAAGGTCACAGCATTGGAATCGGCATGAGTTCAGAGTCGACACTTATGGAAGATGGAAGCCCCAAATCATCGTCCTCATCTGGAGTGGCTCCAGAAATGGTAGATAAAGGTGTTGGCACTATTGAAAGCTCATGTGACGCTAGCGATGAAGAAAGTGGGGACTCCGATGGACCAGGTGAAGAGGTTTCCATGGTAACAGATGATGGTGCAGACATGTTCGACAGTGTTGTGTGCTCAGAATACACGTCTGATGAAATGAGATATGCGAGTAAAGATTTCACAAGGCTGCCCAAACTTTATGATACTAACAGTTTGAAAAGGCGAGTGAAAGGTCGAGGAAAAGAACGACCTTGGAGTGTCATTGAACTTGCAGATGTCATGGAAACAAAACCATTATCAACATCCGAAAGTGCCATTGATAAATTAGCAGGGACTTACAGTGACTCAGATATCCCATCAAAATCATCCACATTGTCTCAGAGTACATCACCTACATTATCGCGACATCGAATACGCCGAACTCAGTGCATGACTCGTTCAAAAAGTGAATCATATTCACTCAGATCTCAAGTCGGGGCCAAAAGAAAATTGGACTTAGAATTGCCCCTGTCCAGTGTTCCTCCGATAGAAGTGACTGCTAAATCGGAAGCCACAAACTTCGATGAATTTGTAAATGTAAATGTGCCGATAATGTGGCGGAGATTAAGTCAGTAACTGTAAATAAATATAATGTTGTATCTAATGACTTGGCGAGCCCTGAAACGACAACCTCAGGAAACACCACTATTGTGCCTTCAGCAGATCTGTTATTTACATCAGATGAGGATACATCGTCGGGAATGCCGACGGGCAATGACCTGATCTACGCGTTACAGAATGCAAGGTTCAGGTCTAGCGGAAGTAGTTATGAAGAGTCTGACACACAAGGTGAGTTTATTGAAAAAGGCAATGAATGTTTATGCCCTCCGGTCTCGGTAGAGCCGGGAGGTATAGTGTTTGAACATGTGTCCGTCTGTCTGTGTGTCGAGTGAAGAAGTTGACCGAAGTTTCTCCAATGGACATAGCCCCACTTTTTCCACCGACTCCTTCAATTGCTAATCCACCAACAATACCAGTTCCTTGGCATTATACCCTATTTCTTGTTACCGTAATCACCCTGAATATTCAGACACATTTATTCTGTGAATCACATATAAAGAAATGGTTTCCATCAATAAAGGATGTTCCAATATTTAGTGTTACCTAATGTTGCTGTGCAATTTACAATAACAATATATTGGGATACAATTTGTTCTGATAAACCCATATTTCATTGGGGTTACCCAAAGCAAATGGTGTCCGAATATTTAAGTTATTACACCATTTCTGATTCTCTTTATAAGGCAGACTAAGACTAATTCTTCAAAAATATATTTATATTGACATTCTACAATGAAAATGGATATCGCCTTGCAGGGGTTCACTTCGCGAGCTTTATTTGGAGACTAATCTCTGCTATGGTTACCATATCTCACGGCCTCCATTTACCCATGGCTCACAATTGGTGGCTTGCAACATTGATGACCATCATTGCACTTACGTGGCTGGGAACCACACTGGTCACAAATGCCATACCCCAGTTTAGCACACACCTGGGGTCCGTTTCACTAAACTTCTTACGACTAAAATGTTCGTAAGTGCAAAACTATGAGTGTAAATGTCACATTAACAATGTTTTCTTGTAAACAATTATTGGGTTTACATTTATTGAGCATAGGCTGCATATGCAGCCTATGCTCAATAAATGTAAATCCATCAATTTAAATTTGCAGACGATCCTAAATTTGCACGAAGTTTAGTGAAACGGGCCCCTGTATGCTGATAACGATCCATATTGCGTTTTAGAAGCAGGGCGGGTGTTTCATCGATGGAATGGCAAACAGACCAGGTTCTGATCACACTTACGTACATGTATGGCAAAACAGGTCGGCTTGATGATAGGATGGTATATTATACTGTTTTGGACATGTATGAAACAAAACAAATATGTACATATGTTAGAGTTTTGCAGAGTTACTACTGCCTGCAACTAGACATATATTACTCCTATTTTATGCCCCCAGTCTCTGTAGAGCTGCCAGGCATATTGTGTTTGGACTGTGTGTCCGTGTGTCTGGTTAAGAAGTTGCCAGAGTTTCTCCAATCTGACACTGCATGCATTTTCTTCCCAACATACCGTATTTTCATGTTTTATATATAAAAATGACTACAATGTCTCTACATATACTTTGGTTTTATACATGTCTAAAACAGTTTGCTATACCATCCTGTCACCATGCTAACTACCCGTGTATGAAAATCCAACAACCTATGTTTCAGGCGACCCTGGTGGAGTGGTATCCGAACCGGACGACCAGAACAACGGAAATGCTTCTTCATACTCGGAAAGTGCCTGGGATAACTATCAGGTATATTCATGTACCGGTACTTGATTTACGGAAAATAATATAAATTTTGTGACTGGTCAGAAGTTTGCGAAGGGTAAATTTAACAATGAGATTCACCATTACCGGTTTGGCCTCGGGTATATTTTATTTTTGGCTTTCTTTTTACTCGAGAGTTGAACCTGGTTATACCCATTATAAAGTGGGTGGTGGTCGGGCGAACGAGACGGCGTAAATTAACGGTAGGGTTCCTCCTTATAGGAATCACAATTTGCCTGGTTTGGCCCAGGTACGTTTTTATCTTTGGCTCTTTTGTTACCTGGGAGTTGAATTCAATTGGGTTATTGCCCATAAATGACCTTAGCTGTTAATAGGCCGTTAAACCCCAACAAACAAACAAAACCCTTATAAAAGTTCTAATCATATTCATTTTTGGAGGGGGGCAAACTGATTCTTCACCGGGTTGGGTTATTAGGCCGAGAATCGGCGGTGCCCTATAGGTTTCGCCCTGTCCGTCTGTCCGTCTGAGTTTCTCAAATCACCTATAGGGGCCCTAAGTGCGTCGAAAGACCACATTTTCCAGTTCTCATTTCAGGGCTGAAGGTATATTTGTCTAAATATTCAGTTCTGATTTTGTGTTTCCCCCCACCTTCCCCCCCACCCCCCATTACAACAATTGTGATATGAGATTCAACCCCGTTAACCCGGCCTAAAATGACCTTAGCTGTTGACAGGCCGTTGAACACCATTAATTAATATATAAATTGCTAGTTACCTGGGCACGTTTCATTAAACTTTGTAGGATAAAAAAGTTTGTACAAAGATTTTATTAATTTGCTTCTCACATTAACGTGTATAACTAATGCTACCATTTTCCGCCTACATGTGCACATAATTACATGCGAACACGTCCACTAAAATGTTATCAACATCGCCTATCAGTGTAAATGTTATTCTAAATTCCACATTAGCACTTACAAACTTCTCAGTCGTACAAAGTTTAGTGAACCGGACCCCTGGTATATTGCAGGCGCCGCTGTATCCCAGCTGTGGGGAGGGGGCCCAGGAAGAGGCTCTGCACTGGGAACCAGGCGACCTGGAGTTTGAGGACGAGTTCAGTCTGCCCCAGTCGACAATCATCGCGACCCTCATTGCACGGCGCTCCGAGGATGAGACGTATAGCGGCCGGCGCCCCAAACTGGTATGTCTCATACCATTTGATGGTGGAAAAAACAGGAAGATTTTTCTTATTTGCATATCAATGTCTTGCCCGCTGGTGGATGGCACAGTGCATCTGTAGCCGATTTCATCAAAATTGCAAAGTATACTTATCTAGCAAAGTATACTTTCAGGAGTAATCATTTATTTTTTCCAGAAATGCATTATTTCATATAGAACTAACGACTGCATATATTTGATGATTGAAAGTATGCAGAATTATTATACTGAATTTATTACATTATCACAGCCATTTTTATACTGACTTTATTACATTATCACAGCCAAAATGGCTGTGATAATGTAATAAATTCAGTATAATAAAAATTAATAAATTTATCTTTAGATTTCTCCCTCAAAGTATACTTTGCTAGATAAGTATACTTTGCTAGATAAGTATACTTTGCTAGATAAGTATACTTTGCTAGATAAGTATACTTTGCTAGATAAGTATACTTTGCAATGTTGGTGAAATAGACTACTGACAAATGATGTAACATGCCCAGCCACTGAAGCTCTGGGAGAGGTGGGGATGTTATATCATCGATTTCTCCGAGTCTGCCTTCCTTTTGAATCGTATTTCTCTTAACTTGACTTCCACCCTCGGGGAATTTCACAAGACAGCTATTCAAATGTTTGCACGATATGTAATAAAGGCACTGTGTCTCAAATCATATTTCGGATATTCAGCATTGGACGTTTCGCTTTACAGACTGCAGAAGTGGGTGGCAGGTGGGAGCATGTGATGGGTAATTTAACGATCGGGGTTCATCCTTACTAGAATCCCGACTGGAGACCTGGTTTGGCCCTCACATACGTCTTTGGCATTTTGTATGTGACAGTTGAATCTGGTTATACCCCTTATGTGAGTATTACGATATTCGTAATCCTATTTTAGTGGAAGGGGCCAAGTGACTTGGTGTGGTATGGACCTGGCACCAGGTCAGGTTATTCTAATTTCAGGGCTGAATATATTTGTTCTCGATGTAAATATTCCGTTCTGATTTTGGGATTTTCCCCGCAATGCAGCAGGTTAAAATAGGATCAAACCCATTTGCCCGGCCTTACATGACCTTAGCTGTTGATAGGCCGTTAAACTCTAATAAACAAACAAACAAACAGACTGCAGATGATCTACACACTATTTTATTTGATCAAAAACCAAGGAGTTGTTTTTCAATGTGTAATTTGTTTCAGAAATTTGATTACAAATTAAAAATTAAATTATTCTTTTGCCAAGTTAATTAAATCATTAATTATGCAAACTCCAGTACATTTAGTACATACCTCTATGCCGTGCTTACATTTCTATGATGCAATGTAACATTAACCCTTAAACCGCTATCTTATTTTTTTTGTCGTCTGCTGTTTATTTTCTGTTTTACATTTTTATCATCAAAAACATGCTTTGACAGCACTTTAGAATAATTTACAACATGCTTCGACAGCACTTCAGAATCATTTCCATCGGAAATGATTCTGAAGTGCTGTCAAACCATGTTTTTTGTCGCGCCCGCTTGCTGAAAGCGCGATATAGTCGGCCGTTTGGCGTACGTACGTACTTTGGTTCTTTGGTTAAAGTTTTTGGTTAAGTTTTTTGGTAAAGTTGTTTGGTTAAGTTTTTTGGTTAAAGTGTTTGGTTAAGTTCTTTGGTTAAAGTTTTTGGTTAAGTTTTTTGGTTAAGTTTTTTGGTTAAAGTTTTTGGTTAAAGTTTTTCGTTATACTATATCTCTGCAACTGCTTTGCCCATTACCTTGAAACTTCACATGGGTGTTTATCATCATCTATATTTTCATTCTACCCCCGTCCCGTGCAGCCCCTGTGCCCAATGTCAAGGTCAAATTACTTTGAAGTTTTTGGTTAAGTTTTTTGGTTAAGTTTTTTGGTTAAAGTTTTTCGTTATACTACATCTCTGCAACTGCTTTGCCCATTACCTTGAAACTTCATATGGGTGTTTATCATCATCTATATTTTCATTCTACCCCCCTCCTGTGCGGCCCCTGTGCCCAATGTCAAGGTCAAATTACTTTGAAGTTTTTGGTTAAGTTCTTTGGTTAAAGTTTTTGGTTAAGTTTTTTGGTTAAGTTTTTTGGTTAAAGTTTTTTGGTTGGTTAAGTTTTTGGTTAAGTGGTTAATTTTTTGGTTAAAGTTTTTCGTTATACTATATCTCTGCAACTGCTTTGCCCATTACCTTGAAACTTCACGTGGGTGTTTATCATCATCTATATTTTCATTCTACCCCATTCCCGTGCTGCCCATGTGCCCAATGTCAAGGTCAAAGTACTTTGAAGTTTTTGGTTAAGTTTTTTGGTTAAAGTTTTTGGTTAAGTTTTTTGGTTAATTTTTTTTGTTAAAGTTTTTCGTTAAAGTTTTTCGTTATACTATATCTCCGCAACTACTTTGCCCATTACCTTGAAACTTCACATGGGTGTTTATCATCATCTATATTTTCATTCTACCCCCCTTCCGTGCGGCCCCTGTGCCCAATGTCAAGGTCAAATTACTTTGAAGTTTTTGGTTAAGTTTTTTGGTTAAGTTTTTTGGTTAAATTTTTTCGTTATACTATATCTCTGCAACTGCTTTGCCCATTACCTTGAAACTTCACATGGGTGTTTATCATCATCTATATTTTCATTCTACCCCCTCCCGTGCGGCCCCTGTGCCCAATGTCAAGGTCAAATTACTTTGAAGTTTTTGGTTAAGTTTTTTGGTTAAAGTTTTTGGTTAAGTTTTTTGGTTAAAGTTTTTCGTTATACTATATCTCTGCAACTGCTTTACCCATTACCTTGAAACTTCACATGGGTGTTTATCATCATCTATATTTTCATTCTACCCCCCTTCCGTGCGGTCGGCTGTGCCCAATGTCAAGGTCAAATTACTTTGAAGTTTTTGGTTAAGTTTTTTGGTTAAAGTTTTTGGTTAAGTTTTTGTCGCGCCCGCTTGCGGAAAGCGCGATATAGTCGGCACTTTGGCGTACGTACGTACGTGTGTCCAGTTAAAGTTTTTGGTTAAGTTGTTTGGTTAAGTTTTTTGGTTAAAGTTTTTCGTTATACTATATCTCTGCAACTGCTTTGCCCATTACCTTGAAACTTCACATGAGTGTTTATCATCATCTATATTTTCATTCTACCCCCCTCCCGTGTGGCCCCTGTGCCCAGTGTCAAGGTCAAATTACTTTGAAGTTTTTGGTTAAGTTTTTTGGTTAAAGTTTTTGGTTAAGTTTTTTGGTTAAAGTTTTTCGTTATACTATATCTTTTTTTTTAGTGTCCATGCCTCGCCACAAGGCGCGACATGCAGGCCGCGGCCATCTAGTATTGAGAAATAAGTCAATATATAAAAGCAACAGCAGACGACAATTGTTGTGAGTAGCGGTCTAAGGGTTAAATCAATGTAAGCCATTTCTCTGTGTATTCAGGTACCTTCGAATCAGGGTAACTATGACGACAGTGACTCCGACATTGAGGACCTACACCACGTCCTGGACGAGTCACGGATGCAGTTGAAGGTCGCGGATAAGTCACTGAGGAAGAAACGGAAGGATCCCTTGGCAACGGGCCTCTATCTGAATCCGGGGAAATACGGCGAGCTTCTGGCGACTATCGATACAAACATCAAGTGTCTGGAGACGATATGTCAACATCTACAGCCCACCGATGTCATGCCTGAAGATATACAGACCATACGGGGTACTTAACCATTCACCCCTTAGTAACTAGAATGGACTGTGATATATATATTTAACTCTTTGCATGCTGGGAAATTTGTGGGCTATAAATAGTTCAAAAATAGCAGATGACAATTCAGTATATTTTCTTTTATTTATCCTTATAAATGTCATGAATATGTCTTGGAATTTCATTATAATTGTGTCCGGAGGAGCATGCAAAGAGTTAAGGACCAATCCAATCGTCACAAAATGATTTTCAGACTAGTCCATTTATAAGAAGGGGTGTTTTTTTCTCTTTAAAAATATGAAAATTACTTGCAAAAAGTGCAGATTCTGATGAGACGGCTCATTACGAGCCGGCTCATTGTGATCTACACTGTTTGCAAACAATGGTAAAGTGGTCTGTATTGTTGAAAAAGTTAACTTGGTCTTCGAAATGAGACTTGAAAATGAGGAGCCATCTCTATAATTGAGACGCACCATGTGATTTTGTATCTTTGGACATCTGCGTAATTTCATGAAATACGCATGTACTCTTCAACATTTTGTCAAATTTTGACTTTATTCCTGAAACATATTGTAAAGTTTGTAAACGTATTTAATGAAAGTACGCATATGTCCGAAGGTACAAAATCACATGGCATGTATATGGTTTTATAAATAGTCATAATTGTAGTGTATCTATGGTGTGGCGTTGTGTGCAATACATTAACCCTTAGACCACTATCTTAATTTTGTTGTTGTCTGCTGTTTATTTTCTATTTTCCATTTTTATCATCAAAAACATGCTTTGACAGCACTTTAGAATAATTTACAACATGCTTTGACAGCACTTCAGAATCATTTCCATTGGAAATGATTCTGAAGTGCTGTCAAACCATGTTTTTATTGAGAAATAAGGCAAGATATAAAAGCAACAACAGACGACAATTGTTGTCAGTAGCGGTCTAAGGGTTAACACGACTCCTAGGTTTGTTCTACTGTATGAACTGATACTCTGCCATTAGGAACTTCATTTGATGTTAAAAAAAACTATTTAGCGTCACAAATTCATAAGCATGGGAGGGATGTGGTTTGGTTAAAAGTATAAATTTTATATTTAACCCTTAGACCGCTATCTTATATTTTTTTGTCGTCTGCTGTTTATTTTCTATTTTCCATTTCTATCATCAAAAACATGCTTTAACAGCACTTTCAAATAATTTACAACATGCTTTGACAGCACTTCAGAATAATTTACAACATGCTTTGACAGCACTGTAGAATAATTTACAACATGATTTAACAGCACTTTATAATAATTTACAACATGCTTTGACAGCACATTAGAATCATTTCCATTGTAAATGATTCTAAAGTGCTGTCAAACCATGTTTGTATTGAGAAATTAGGCAAGATATAAAAGCAACAGCAGACGACAATTGTTGTGAGTAGCGGTCTAAGGGTTACAATTTAAAATCTTATTACTATGGACTTTATTTTATCTGAAGATAAAATGGGAAAGTTATAACAATAGTCTTTTTATTGCCAATTGTAGACAATTATTGATTATTTATACCTTATAATGTAAACAATAGCATGGAAGACATTTTGATCTCAAATGGCAATGCTATGTTTTATAGGCCCTGTGTCTCAGAAGTGGATGAAATGTGAGCAAAACAGTTGGTAAAAGAGCATAGAGCATTTAACCCTTACAATTCTGAATTAAATTTTGTCGTCTGCTGTTTATTTATTATTTTACATTTTTCTCATAAAAACATGGTTTGACTGCAAACCATATTTTTTTCTGAGTGAAAAGACAAAATATGAAACAACAGCAGACGACAATTTTCGGTTCCCGCTTTCGAAGGGTTAACTAATAATAGCCTAACTATTGGTTCCCATTGTAGAGCTGCTATACCAGTGGGAGAAGCTGCAGGCGCTGGCCTCGGAGAGGCGGAACCAGTCGCAGGAGTTGAAGACGATGTACGCCACCTTGCTATCCGTGCAGGGAACCATGCTGGTCGGGGTACCGCAAATCGAGAGAACCCGCTTCAGAAGTATGGAGGATCTCGTCGCGACAATTGCCCATATCCAGGTACTTATATCAACGTAACGACCACTGACTGTCACAATTGGCATAATGTGACTGCCAAATCTAGATTTTCAACACACAAATGCCGATACTTATTATGCTGGTGCCATGCGGAAAATGTGCCATATGTTTTGCGACACCGAATAATTCAAATAATTTGCACATTTTTTCAGTATCGGTGTCGAAAAGACTCGCAAACAAGTGAGACCTTGCACTGGTAACTAAGTAGATCTATTATAGACATCATGAGAGTGTCTTTGACTAGGCCGTATACTTGTATGATCTGTAGCATATTTCACCAACATTGCAAAGTATACTTATCTAGCAAAGTATACTTTGAGGGAGAAATTTTCAATTTAAGGATTATACTGAATTTATTACATTATCACAGCCATTTTGGCTGTGATAATGTAATAATTTCAGTATAATAATTCTGCATACTTTTTAATCATCAAATATCCGGCTTAGATAGGTTTCACTTTAAATCCGGCATTTGATCATCCTGAGCCATAGTTGTGTGCTAATTGAGCACGAACAGACATTATCACCTGGGATAAATGACCAAGAAATTCTGACACCAAAAATAAGATCACAGGTGTTTTCTTGTTGTCTGGTTTAGAGGGGTTTCACTGTAGATTGTTATCAGGCTATAGGGGTGTGCTATGTGAGCTATGTCATCACAAATGCCATAAGCCCCATTTCTCCAGTCACGGCCACGTGTGATTTGTCATCTTTTTAGGGTACCCAAAAGTTGTTACACAACCAGCAGCAGATGGTGAAGAATCTACACGTTGCCATAGATATGTTCTCTTCCCATAATCCCTCAGTGAACGTGGAGGGCGTGATCAAGCAGCTGCAAGACACAGATGGAAAACTTGATTGTCTGCAAAACGAGTAAATATTTCTTACCACTGTAGACACTGATAAATTTGACTGCCCATGCCTTCGCTTGTTAAACACGTTGTACCCATTGCCTACGTTTGTACTTGAAGTGAGCAGTTTAATTCAGCCGTCCTGGGGCTGTTTCACTAAACTTTGTACGACTAAAATGTTCGTAAGCGCAAATTTAGAATCGTCTGGAAATTTCAATTGATGGATTTACATTATTGAGTATAGGCTGCATATGCAGCCTATGCTTAATAAATATAAATCCAATAATTGTTTACAAGAAAACTGTGTTAATGTGAAATTAGCAGACTCATTAGTTTGCACTTACGAACATTTTAGTCGTACACAGTTTAGTGAAACGGGCCCCTGGTTTCAAGCATCGAGTATGGCTTCAGGTATAATCATTGAAAACACCAGTCCAGTAACCAGCACAATTTTGTTACGCCAGTTACTAGACGAAAATCTGTTTATGCATGTAGCTGAATGGGAATGCGGCGCCTATTTCGACAAGAAACATTTTACGCCGGTGCGGAGTGAAGCAGCAGTGAGAGTGTATGCAATCACTACATAGCGAGTTATCTCTGCTACATAATCTGTTCCCATCCTGCTGTATCATGGGACCTCTCTAAATCGGACAACCTGGGCACTTCTAGGCATATTACAGGGTGTCTGATTTAGAGAGATTCCACTGCACACCAGAGATAACGTGATAGTCTAATCTTTCGGACGACCATTGCTGTTGCTAGCCCAGTCACTTTTCCACTACATAATCTTTCGGACAACCATTGCTGTTGCTAGCCCGTTCGCCTTTCTACTGTATGCCCTTACAGCTGTATGTGGAGTGTATGCAATCACTACTTAGGGAATTACCTGCTAATACAAAATCTCTAACCAACCAGCTGTGTGCGCAGACTGGGGGAGCTGGAGCATATTGCGGAGGTGTGGTGCGAGTACAAGGGTGAGAGACTGGAGCTCGAATGGCTGCTCAAGGAGGAACGAGAACTGCTCGAGAGGCTCGCCTTCTCCCAAGAGGTTGACATGGCCGTCTACAAGGTCAACATGGAGGGTGACCTCAAGGTCAGTGCAAGGTCACATTGTCTTCATTTGGGGAACGAGAATTGTCCGAGGGGCACAATGTTTTCATTTACCTTTACTAGGACCTGTGTAGCAGATTTTCTATCTTATATTCTGATACGTGTTATCAACTTTCATCAGCATTTACGCTCGGTACAGTATTAAAGTCCAGGGCTCCAGATAAGGAATTAGTAATTAAGTATTGTCACTCCATCATTTCTGAAGCAATTGGGTATTTCAAAATTTTAATTGTGTAAAATAGAATCTCACAACTGTTTACACATCAGAAAAACCGCACTCATTGAATAGTTTGCTTCTGAATGAAAACACATCTTGGTATTTCATTACAATTGTCACCTTGGAGATGAAATGAAATACCAAGATGCGTTTTCATGGAAAAATAAGAAAATATGCTATATTTATGGTCTGTTTATTGTTTTCTGTAGCATGATAAAAATACCAAAAAAATTTCATTGATTTTTGATGCTCGCTACTTATGATTTCAATGGGGTTTTTGGCAATTTCTAATTGGGTATTTACGCAAATACGCACCTTATCTGGAGCTCTGGAAATCAGTAATCAGCATGGTCGTCTACAAGGTCAACAAGGTGGTTGAGGGCAGGATGTCACAATTGTTTGGTTACTTCTTCTGTTTTATTGTACAAGCGTATATTTGGATATTGGTTTTGATGATTGGTGATGTCAATTGTATGTATTTGTTGAATGGTCGCAACAATTTTGTTGCGCATGCTGAATTTAATTCTGCGCCAAGATGTGTTAGTTTTATTAACCTCATTTACGGGTTCTCCAGAATTATCCTGCATCGGACTGGACTGTAACCCTTTCAACACTAGAGACCTCTGTCATAATTTTTGCAAACAGTGTAGATCCAGATGAGACGGCTCGTAACAAGCCGTCTCATCAGGATCTGCACCATTTGTGGATATTTTCTTATTTCTAAAAACAATACTCTTTCATAATTGGAATAGTCTGAAAAAGTGGTGAAAGGGTTAACTAACATGCTTATGCCATACTGTCATCACTTATAATTGATCACTGGAACATATCTTATCTTATATATTTAGCAATCACCATGCTGTCCATACTTGTACGTCACGCCATATTTGTGCATACATTCTGTATTTTATCTCCTATGCCACCACGTTATGGCCAGAGATGTCCTTAACCCTTCCTACGCTGTTGACGGAAATTTCCGTCTGCTGTTTTTAATTTTTGCTTTAATTCTTAACAAAAAACTGGTTTTGACAGCACATGAGAATCATGTGCTGTCAAAACCAGGTTTTTGTCAAGAAATATTGAAAATAAAACATTTCCAGCAGACGACAACATTTAATTCAGCGTAGTAAGGGTTAATCATAAAGGTATGTTCTGTTCTGTTCGTAATACAATTGCAATATGTCCATCATGTTTTGGTTTCCATTGCCAGAAGTTGGTGTCGAGCCTCTCTGTGTATGAGGAGAAGCTGATCAAACTCGAACATCTGAGGGCGGAGCTAACCGAGGTTGCCGATGACGACGTGCAACTTGACCTCACCGCCGGCATCGCCGACATCCGCAACCAGCTGTACGTCGCTCAGCAACAGTGTCGCGATATTGTGTTCACCGACGACCTTGCAAGGTCCACACAAGGTTATGTGGAGGACATGGAGGTCGAGGAAGAGGTCATGAAGACGGTTGAGGCTGTACCTCCAAAGTAAGCATGCAGTTGTAATGTACTCTTCCATGTTTACAATGCTGAGTTGAATTTGGATGTTTGCTCTTTTTACCATAGTGATCAAAAAATCTGACCATCGTCAATCTGGATATCCACTTTGTATTTTAATGAACAGCATTATTGATCATTCTTTGATGCCGACAATCCTTGCCATACTGTCGATTAAATATCCATGGAATATTTAGAAAACAATATGAACTGTTATGTGAGTACATGATCAGGGCCTGCACTGGTCAGGGATGAAGTAGGCATGTTTGTATGAGAGTATATCTCATTGTGAGTTGTGTAGCTTGTAGCTCCTAAAGCTCTCATGAAATTAAATATTTTTCTTATTTCTCACCAAAATATATGGTGTTGCCACTCATTTGAACCGTCTCATCGATATACTTTCATTGTGAAATAAAGAAAACAGAAATAAAGTGTTGACGCTGTGAATCATTATCTCGCTTTAATGTGTGTATTTGCTTTATGTACCATTCATTTGTCTATTCCAACAGGAAACTTGAAGAACCAAAGTCAACTTTGGTACGAAAACGGAGAGCCTCGGCGAAACCCAAACGCAGTCTGGTTCCCGCTTGGCTGAAGTCATTCCCGGTACAGGCCATTGCCCTGGCCGTCTTCCTGGGCCTCATTTACTTTGCGGCCCCAGAATCGCTCCGGAAACTGATCAATTTTACATTGAGATTATCACCAGATCTGAAGTATGTGAATGGTGCCCCGCCTCTGTAATGTAGCTATGTAAGCGGGTACCAGTTAATGTTGCCCTGGTCAGGGCATGTATAGTAAGCTGAGTAATGAGTGGGACGTACGTCTGGTTGCCTGTCCGTATGGTGCGATAATGCGCACGGGTACCAGCTATAGTGGCCCTGGTACGGGTGTAAATAGTTTGCCCAGGAATGAGCATAGCAAGAGAATGTATTATCTGGCCCTGGTATGGGTGTAAATAATTTGCCCAGGAATGAGCATATCAAGAGAAGGTATTACCTGGCCCTGATACGTGGTAAATAAAATGCCTCTTGTGAGTTGTATATAGAAGGAGCATGTGCTAGCCCATTGACAGCACTGCACGGGCTATCAAGGGGAGAGTATTTATGTGACCCGCCATGACAAAATGGGACCAATTATAGCTCCAGATCAGTCGGCACATTCCTGCATGCTGTTAAAGATCTACAATGTTTGTCAGATAACGTGTACAATCTGATCTTCGACTACAGTGCTTGCAGACATAGTTGGACCATTTTATCATCGCGTATCCCATAACTAACATGGGGCCCATTTCACTAAACTTCGTACGACTAAAATGTTTGTAAGTGCAAAATTTTGATAATCTGTAAATTTCACATTAACAATGTTTTCTAATTAACAATTAATGGATTTACATTTATTGAGCATAGGCTGCATATGCAGCCTATGCTCAATAAATGTAAATCCATCAATTGAAATTTCCAGACGATCCTAAATTTGCACTTACGAACATCTTAGTTGTACAAAGTTTAGTGCAACGGCCCCCAGCTTACCATGTAGAATCGGTATACAAAAACACTGTACATGTATATTGCACACATTGGTTGCTGGAATTGAAGAGCATTTGTTAACCCTTGAAGCAGAAACAAATATTGTCACCTGCTGTTTATCATTTTTAACATGTTTCTGAACAACCGAAAATGTTTTGGAGGAACATGAAAATCGTCTCCATTGGAGACTAATTATCTTGTGCTTTCAAAGCCGGTTTTCATCATGAAAGTTGGAAAATAAAAAAAGTAAACAAAAGATGACAATATTTAGTTCTGCAATGTTTGGGTTAAGAGTCTTGGGCTGTGATGGTGAATGTAACAAACCCCTTATAGGCATGTGAAGAAGGTTGATGTACATATTGTACAGGGTAAGGCTCATGTAGTACGCATGGTCTGCCATTTCATGAGACCCGCCATGTTATTTTTCACCTAAGAAGTTGTGCGATATCTCGTGACAAATATTTTTTCAATATTTTCTGGAAATTATGTTGAAAGTTGACGAAATGCTGAGAGCAAATGCGGAATCCTATTCCGCATTTGCTCTCAGCATTTCGTCAAATTCCAACTTCATTCACAGAAAATGTCAATGTTCTGTAATACACATCACCTTAGGTACAAAATCACATGGCTTGTCTCAAATTTGCATAACATTCCATATTTATATAGAGTTATATTCCAGGCACAAGCGAGAGTCCGCCTGTAAACAAAATGTGCTACTATTGTTTGTAGGAATAGTCGGCTGCGCCTGGTTGTGGACAAAACTCCTGGACTGACTAGTGTGGTAGTAGATCTATTCTGTGGTCCCACACCAACCACGATTATTCCATAGCCATTACATATCTGCTGATACATTCCCCATGGATGTCTTTGTTGATCATTTAAACTATCTCAAGACCACGGAGATGGTTCAAATGACACAACATTTACTTTTGAGATAAAATATCAGGGGCCAGTTTCACTGAACATCGTACGACTAAAATGTTCAAAAGTGCAAATGTAAGATCGTCTGGAAATTTCAATTGATGGATTTACATTTATTGAGCATAGGTTGCATATGCAGCCTAGGCTCAATAAATGTAAATCCAATAATTGTTTACAAGAAAACATTGTTAATTCGAAATTTACAAACCCATAATTTTGCACTTACAAACTTTTTAGTCGTATGAAGTTTAGTGAAACGGCCCCCTGGAAAGATCCCGGGAAAGGTGTATGCAGAATGTAATGGATGGGTTATTCATTGATGGAGGATAGAGCATTCTTTCTGAATCTCACAGTCTAACGCTGCTGATACGTCGTAATGCTCCCCAGAGAGTCAAACCTATCACTGGCTTGACGAGCAAAGAATACACAAATATTCTGTGCACCGGGTTATTAGAAGCCTCCGTAGACTGTCCAATAAATCACTATAACGTGATCAAGCGAAGAGAAATGAAACTGAGATTCATTTGTAAATGATCCCATATTGTATGGTGATATTAAATACCAATTATAGTTGGTTGTTCCCATATAGGCAGCATGAAGTCAGGCTGTCCAATACTCGCGTGTATTGGCAGAATTTGGTGAAAGCCTAACAGAAGGCTTCAAATTGTGTGTACCCGAGAAGTTGTGGTCATTCTGGACCCGTGATCTAACATTTCTGAACATATGCTTGCAATTTAGACTCGAAATCAAATGGTTTGAAGGGTCAGTTAATGAAACAACATGATTTCATGCATCAGATCAGAGTATATGCTCAACAAGGTTAGTTAAAGCACAAGTGGTGCGAAATGTACACACAAAGCACATAAGTGCTTATTGGTACCTGCAGTACATTCCCTGCGAATGTTGAAGGTACGTGTAGTTGGAATATTTGGTTTCTAGTGCGACACAAGTCCACAAATGGCAAAGAAAGCTGAGAATTAGAAACCAAAATGGGCCCAACTTGACAAAGAGAAGTTTGTCAAGAAATATGTGTGTTACATGAATTGCATTCAAGTAAATGCATGACACAGGGCCCTGTGACAGTCGTGAATGGCCGACCTCATGAGATAAGATAGCTAGAGAGACGCTATTGAGTCGCGAGGGGCATTCAGAAATGACCAATGCATGCATAGAGGAGGAAAATGCTGGTCATAAGCAGGGGAGATAAGGCAAGCCTTATCCCTGTATATGAATTGCACACATTGAGGAAAATGTGTGAAGTTTAACCCTGACAATGCTTAATTAAATTGTCATCTGATGTTTATTTTTGAATTTCGTTTGATCAGTAAAACATAGTTTGGCAGCTCTTTAGAATCATTTCCAATGGAAATGATTCTAAAGTGCTGCCAAACAATGTTTTTATTGAGAATAAAGACAAAACATGAAACAACAACAGACGACACTTTTCTTTTCCCGCATTCTAACGGTTAATATGAGACTGTCACGTTGACTTCATGCTGATAGACCGAGATGATATATAAGAAATGAACAAAGACGTTTGAGTTGAGAGGTTACCTATGTTCAGGGAGATAACTCTTGAGGTGAGAAGTGTACTGCATCTCGATGTTGAACATGGTCAGGGGAGCTTACTTTGCTCATTGAAACATGAGTTGAGAGTTAACCAATGTTCAGGGAGATAACTCTTGAGGTGAGAAGTGTACTGCATCTCGATGCTGAACATGGTCAGGGGAGCTTACTCTGCTCATCGAGACACGTGCGTTGTTTCTGAGCGAGATTGGGAAAAGCCTTTATAGAGGTGATATAGGTGGGTGTTTCTGCTAGAGAAGATTAGTTGTTAATATGTAAGTAGCAAGATAGGTGGGTATAATTAAACAAGTAAAAAAATAAACATAAAAAAGTCAATAAAAATAGTTTTCTTTATTTATGTGTCCTACCATATTGTCTGAACTAAAAGCAAACCATTTTTGCATGCAGTCTTTGTATTAGTATATGAGACACGCCATGCGATTTTGTACCTTCGGATGTATGCGTAATTTCATGAAATACGTTTACAAAATTTACAATATTTTACGTAAATGGCGTCAAAAGTTAACAAAATTTTCAGAGTACATGCGGAATAATTCCGCATGTACATGTACTCTGAAAGTTTTGTCAACTTTTGACTTTATTTATTAAAAATATCGTATGGCGTGTCTCATATGACCATAGTGTGTTATGCTACTGTCATTTATTTATTGTCCCCGAAAAGTATAACTGGCGTTATGGAAATAAACCTTCAGTCAGTATTGTTGGATTTTTAAAAGTTTTGTTCCAACCTAAGTTTATTTCAAATTGATTAAAATTATTTTAAATATTATTTTTCATACTATTTTCAGATCCAAACAAACGTGTGCATTCTTTTTATATATGTTTCGCGTCAAAATCAGTGACATACCATCGTAACAACAATACGGTGCAAAGCAAGATGTCACATGGAACATATGGAAAGTGCACAGATGTAGACGTGTAATTTCTTTGCAATATTGTGTTGTCGCATTTGAATCTTAATTACCCTATTCAACCAATAAATTGATCAGTATCCCAAAAGTTAGAGAAAACCATATCATTCTTTGAAAAATTTACCTGTATATGCCAGTAACAAATTTTGACCACCAACCCCATTTTCATATGAAAGATGGCACGTTGTGCATATCTGAACAAAGATTGCATGCAAAGGGGTAATGATCTGACTAACATGGGCTTGTCTCGTTTCACTGTAGTTGCTGCTCCCTTTGCACGGTTGAAGGGGTCAGTTTTTCCACTGACCCCTTCAGGTTATAGTCGATAACGATTGTTAATAATTTGTACACTAGTTTCCCAACCTGAAAGGTACATGCCCACTCAGTAGGTACAAACTGTTCTTTATAGGAATTAAATTAAGTGTATAATTGTGTCACTATTCCACCAGTTCTAAATCTTACGAGTGTCCGCTATACAGATATGATCATTTACTAATATGTATTTTACTGATAGTGACTCGCGGTTGTATCCGGCTATTTTCATATGCAAATGAGGCATGATATTTTTTTAATTATTTATACTAATTAAATGCGTCGCCTGAAAAAATAATATTTTCAACAGATAAAGTATGATTACTGCACATCAAAAAATAAATACAGAGAATAAATAGTAATGTCTGTTAACATTCTTTGGAAACACGTTTATCGCCCCTGATATCAGTGTGGAAATTTACATCTGATATAAAATGTATAATAATGCCAATCAATACATGGGGTAATGGTGAATGAATGTTTATTTTGCCAGAAAATGTCTTAGATGATGTCTCGGATATAAAGAACATTTTGTGCCTACTGAGTGGGCAAGTACCTTTAATGATTGTGCAACTTAAAGGGGTCAGTGGACCCAGTTGGATGTTGGTAACAATTTTTACTAATGGGTAGACTGGCTACTCGACCGTATTGATGGTGTAAACATATTCAGACGGCACAGCTGTGCACTGGTCACCCAAGGAATAAGCCCAGTATAGTCAGATCATGGCTGAAATTGCTTTCCTATGTACAGAATTCAGACATAAATATGTGATCACATTTAAGGAAATGGAAGGACAATTGGGCTGTCGGCAAACAAAGTGGACCTTTGGAAATTTGTGATCAGTGTAGAACTAGACCATTCCGCACATTCAGTTTGTAATCGTCTCTGATAGCTACATGTAGCAGATATATGGCTGTGACGGGAGAAATGGATTTGTGACCAGTGTAGTTCCTGATCAAATAACACTCTCCTGATGCCTGATAACCATCTATAGTACTTGTCAGAAGCATGATGGATGTTTCATTGATGGAATGGCGAGCAATACAGATCCTGATCAGACTGTGCGAATGCACAGGCTGATCTGGATCTACACTGGTCGCAAAACCCATAAGCCCCATTTCTCCAGTCACAGACACATTTCTAATAATTTTCTTATTATCTGAATGTTGGAAGTACATGCCTTAATCAAAATACATGGTTCTGCAGGCTGGGCTGGGTCTACACTGGTGGCAATCAATTAACATGCCTGTTTGTCAGCCAACGACCCATTTTGATGAGTAAAACATAAATGAATTGCCCAGTAGCCGATTTCACCAAAATTGCAAAGTATACTTATCTAGCTAAGTATACTTTGAGGGAGTAATCATTTATTTTCCCCGAAATGAATTATTCGATATAGAACTAACAACTGCATATATGTGATGATTAACAGTATGCAGAATTATTATACTGAATGTATTACATTATCAATATAAGACAGCCAAAATGGATGTGATAATGTAATAAATTAAGTATAATAAAAATGAATATATTTATCCTTAACATGAAAATTTCTCCCTCAAAGTGTACTTAGCATGATAAGTAGACTTTACAATATTGGTGAAATGGGCTACTGATGTAGCGTGTTATAAGTTGATTATTAATTTGGTATCATAATAATCCTAAATATTAGGATACATTTTGTTACTGGAAACGCCTATTGTCATGTTTATAGGGCTTTTCCAAAACAAAGGACATCCTAATGCATAGTTATCATGATTAGCGTAGTCCTATACTAGCCCTAAATATTGGGATATTTTTTGTTGTGGGGAAACCACATATTTATGGTAATTTCCAATAACCTCCGAAGGGAAGCACATTTAATACACATTGTTTTAAAATCACTCTTTTTATTTAATTTTCGACCACATGTGGTCGAAAATTTAATAAAAAGAGTGACTTTAAAACCACATATATTTATGTGTTTTCCGAGAATAAATTGTATCCGAGTATTTACGTTTATTACAGTATATGCTTTTTAAATGAAAACAGTTTATTATAATGTTCATAGAAAGTAATGTATTATAATATTGATGTCGCAATCCGTATATTATATAGCATATATGGTTATTTAATCAGTTTTTGAGGAAACCATATTCTGTTAGAATTTAGTTGAAGGAATATGCCAAGTTTCATAAAGAAGAGTGAGCTTGTGTCCATAAAATTTTGATATCCTCAAATACTGATAACATAATCATAGCAAAACGTTACAAATCCTTCCATTTCCTTGGAAATAATATAAATACATGAAATATAGGGTGTGGAGATGAAATGAACCTTATGTCGTCTGTGGCCAGTGTATACCGTGATCAAAATTCTACAACATGCCGTATATTTTTTATTTATTCTTAGAAGAATATGATGTGACCACCATTTGAACCGTCTCATCGAGACGGTTCAAATGAGTGGTAACAACATATACCTTATATGAAAAATGAGAAAAAATATTTAGAAATTTCTTATACCTTATATGGGTATCACATATGTATTGGGTTTTAAATACTGTTCTGTCGTAGCAAATTGGCCTTGTTGGTATAATGACTTTATAGCCCTTGATCAAACTGAGATGATCCACAGGCTGATCTGTGTCTCGTCTGGTCACAGACATCGTAAAGTACATTTGTCACACATCATGTGTATGTATTGTATTGTCTAGTGCTTTTGAGTATAAGGCAAACACAAGGTGATGAAGTATGCTCCGCCCGGAATGTTCAGTGTGTCCCATGTGTTTTTAGTCTAAGCAAAGTGGTATTTAACCAATTACATGGTAGATTCACCTACGTTTAAGGTATTAACAAATTGAAATAAATTTCGCTATTTTTCTTAACTTCTCTCATAAGTATATGTTGTGACCACTCATTTGAACCGTCTTGCTGAGACGTTCAAATGAGTGGTAACAACATATACTTCTGTGGATAATTAAGAGAATTTTTTCTTTTGTGCGAATAATTATGTTGTCGTCATATAATGTGTTAATATGTGCAATCTATGGTGGGCGGCGGCTTTCATAAGTACCGTGTCTATCTTTGATGCACATATGGCATGTACCTGTAGCATTGCTGTGTGGAGCATATTTCTTTGATACACATATAGTATCACTATTTTCTCACAAGCAAATAGAATGGTATAATGGCTTCAATAATCACTCTTAACCCACAGGTGAATTGCGTGTTGCGTTTCAAGTATAGCAAGTTTCGCGAAATAGAGGTGAAAAGGACATAAAATCTCAGCATGTATGTGTGTCATTTCCTTTTCTGTTGATAAGGAAATATTGATGATGAATATTGATGCGAGAAAGATTTAAATGGACATGTACAAGTAAAACAGATATGAGATGTTTATAGATCTAAGATCATTATTAACCCTTAGACCGCTACTCACAACAATTGTCGTCTGCTGTTGCTTTGATATCTTGCCTTATTTCTCAATAAAAACATGTTTTGACAGTACTTGAGAATCATTTCCAATGGAAATGATTCTCAAGTGCTGTCAAAGCCTGTTGTACATTATTCTAAAGTGCTGTCAAAGCATGTTTTGATGATAAAAATTGAAAATAGAAAATAAACAGCAGACAACAACAAAATTAAGATAGCGGTCTAAGGGTTAAAAACACGATACTGAATGTGTATTCGTTTTCTAACACAAAATCATAGAAGCTACATGTTTAGAACTACTGTTGTAACAAGTGACTGTATGAAAACGAGATAAGTTTCAGCGTTACCCTATTTATTTAGTCTATTATGTGGTTGTGTCTATATCATTATGACTTGTTGATAGGCAGCTCTGTGTCTTATATAAACTATACATTTGTAGCTTGTGTTGAATGTACGTGTTCACAAATTGGTGCCTAAATGAGAGAAATACATACAATATGGGCGTCAAATAGCTTTATCAAAGCATTATTTCATAACGCTTCCGTTAACTGCTTTGTGCAGTATATCAGTGATAAAGCAGGCTTCTTTAGCACATTGATCATGTGTTTCCCATAATACTCTGGGAAATTTGAAATGTCTTGCAGAACATGATATTTTAAATGTATTTTAATATTTAATATTTTGTACAATCCATCCAAAGTTACTTTTCAGGATAATTAAGCTGTTTCCGTGGTATTTAAATACTACATGATCTATGCAGATATTAGTGCTACTTTAAATTATAATATCTATACATGCAAGTGGTGTCGACTTCAATGATCGCGGACAGCGCAGTTTTGTCAGCACATTGACGTACATACGTACGTACGTATGTACGTACGCCTGGGTTAAAGTTTTTTGGTATACTATCAAAGCCTCTGCGGGCGCGACATGCAGGCAGTGGCCATCTAGTTACTGTTTTCAAATTTGTGAACCTTTTTCATATAGTCATCAATATCAATTGATGATAAAGGGTGTATGTATGATACAAATGCTTTTATCACGTGAATTATACCGCCGGCATGCAAAGTATGTCGATGGGTATATAGTTTTCATAATTCCGTCCATCCGTTTGCCCATCCGTCCGACGTTTAAAGTTTTTATTTGTCGGTCCAGGCGGGGGTATCCGTGAGCACCTACTCACTTCCTATAGTATTTTTGCCAGAAATACACAGAGTATATAATAGTATATATACCGGTACCAATGTTAACAGTTAGTGTACATTTCAGACAAAATTTATTACATAGAATCTACATTCAACATACCGGCGGTATGTTGAGTGTAGATTCTATGTAATTAAGTTTGTCTGAAATTTTCACTAACTGTAATGTTAACAGTCAGTGTAAATTTCAGACAAAACTAATTACACTGAACATACCGGCCTCAACATACCGGCGGTATGTTGAGTGTAGATTCTACACAAAATTAATTATATAGAATATACACTCAACATACCGCCGGTATGTTGAGTGTAGATTATATGTAATTAATTTTGTCTGAAATTTACACTGACTGTAATGTTAACAGTTAATGTAAATTTCAGACAAAATTAATTACATCTAATCTACACTCAACATACCGGCTGTATGTTGAGTGTAGATTCTATGTAATTAATTTTGTCTGAAATTTACACTAACTGTTAACATTGGTTTTCATCAGAATTGTGAGATGTGGTACTGTTTGTACTGGATGGTGTGTGTCTACATGTCCTTCGCCTAGTGTTATGTTCTGTATATTCTCATATGATTCATACAGAATCTTGCTATAGTGTCAGTGAGAGTTTGTCATTTTCACCTGCAATTCTTCTACATGAGGGAAGAAGAAAATATATGCCTAATGGCAAAAATGGCGAAAACCGATACATGTATTTTACGAGTGTAACACTGTCGACTAATCAGACCATTTATTGCTAACATTATAACGATCTACGGTGAGGCCAATGAATATGGATGTATGTGTTATTATTAGACAGCTTGGGTAAACAATGTAGATGGTTTGTTGGATGGTTGTTTAATTGGTTGTAAACATCCGGTCATCTGGCTGATATATAAAATGCCAAATTCTCTTGACATTTCATTGAAGAACATAAGAATATGGGCAAGTTATTAACCCTTATACCGCTACTCACAACAATTGTCGTCTGCTGTTGCTTTATATCTTGCCTTATTTCTCAATAAAAACATGTTTCGACAGCACTTCAGAATCATTTCCAATGGAAATGATTCTGAAGTGCTGTCAAAGCATGTTGTAAATTATTCAAAAGTGCTGTCAAAGCATGTTTTTGATGATAAAAATGGAAAATAGAAAATAAACAGCCGACCACAAAAAAAATAAGATAGTGGTGTAAGGGTTAAGAATTAAAACAAACACTGCATGCCAGCATTGTTTCCCGTCTTGTAAGTATGAAAACATTGTTTTTATATTCGAGGTTACCGGTATTAGCTCGTGCTGTGGCCCATATTGTTGAGCTATCTTCGGTTTAAATGTGCTCTATGTGTGACAGACTTGTGTTGTGTTTGTTTCTTATTTATTATTATCTGTTATGATTGGGTTACCTAGCAACGCTTTGAAAATTTATATTTTTTGGTGAACAAGAATTATACCGATTATGTACTATCATTTATTCATACACATGTGTTGTGAGAAAGTTGTGATTTGATTGGATGGATAATGGTTGCTTAGCAACTGCAATGTAATATTTAACCTTTACCACACTAGAGAGCTGCAGTATGTGTATACACTGTAGATTATGATGTGTATCAAGATCTGCACAATTTGATGATGGTAATCACTGTTTACAAAATGACGCCCTTCTCAGTATAATGGAACAGTCTCATACTTAACAGGAAGCGGTCCATGTCAGTTACTTAGGGGTGAAAGGGTTGAGCTGTGACACCTACCTGCTTGTAAAGCAAAACAAAACCAAATGGATCTGTCATATATGCCTTAACCCTTACCCTGCTGAATTACATTTTGTCGTCTGATGTTTATTTTCTGCATTACATTTTTCTCACCAAACACATGCTTTGACAGCACTTTAGAATCATTTCCAATAGAAATGATTCAAAAGTGCTGTCAAACCATGTTTTAATTGATAATGAAGGCAAAATATAAATCAACGGCAGACGACAATGTTGGTGTCCAGCAGGCTAAGCCTTAAGCTACCTGTACCCAGAGCCATCCTGGCAAGCACCAGCAGTGATGAGTAACCAATATCCATCCACCCATCATGTCAAAATGTCCCGTTATAAAAAGCGGGTTGTATGTGTGAGTGCAATTCCAGTTTTGATACAATTAATTTCTTTGTATTTTTTTTTCAAACGCCATATTTTTATTGCAATATATATGTGTGCACATGAGTGTTGTACACTATCTGGTTATTGTAAAACATATATGTCTGCCTACATGACCGTTGATGATGATGATGATGGTATAATAGATTTAAACAGTGCAGATCCTGATGAGACGGCTCGTAACGAGCCGGCTCATCTGGATCTGCACTGTTTGCATTTCTGGTTTGAATTTCAATGTAAAATGAACTGGTCTAGTGGTTATTGGCCATGAACAGCGGAAATCGTAATGGACGCCACATCTGATCACCCTACATGTAATGGTACACCACATTGTCCGATCACCCTACACCGTAATGGACACCTCATCGTCCGATTACATCGTAATGGTACACCATCACCGGACTCCATTGTGAGCAGCTAATTATATGTGGCGAGATCCTGCACCACTAAGGATTCCCAACAAGGAGGAAGACATTATAATAATTGGGCCACAATCTGATCACAGCGGGCTTAATCTCTTTCTGACCAGTGTAGATCCTGATCAGCTGCTCAGTTGTACAGCCTCAAAATATGAGTAGGCCGAGCAAACAGTGTAGACCCTGACCTGATCAGTCTGTGCATATGTGCAGGCTGATCTGGGTCTACGCTGGTGACAAACACAATAAGCTCCGTTCGGTCAGATCAAGGCCCACGTCTGGTTGGGGTTTGTAAATGCTGCCTGTATCACTACATACAAGCACACGAAAGACGCCATGCGATTTTGTACCTAAGAACGATTTTTCATGAAATTTATTTACATGAAATGCGATATATTTTCTGTAAATGACGATGGTGAGATTTTCATAGCAAATGACTATTCCGCATTGGCTATGAACATTTCACCATCTTTCGACATCAAATATCGTAAATTTTGTAAATATCATGACAATAATTGGTTGATAGTGTCGATACAAATAATATTAACCAACCAGACTTATTGAGACAGGTTTTGAGATTTGAATCTGTTATATGGGATTTCATTGGTCACATGAAGTATTGTACTGCCTGCTGATTGGTCTCACATTATTGATCTCAACACGACATCTTCATCTTGACCTGCACATTTACATGAATTCGGCCTCAAGTCCCGACATAAGGATTCTGCTAGCGGAATAGATGTCAGATGATTGTGCATATTGCATATGCAGCCTATGCTCCATAAATGTAAATCCATCAATTGAAATTTCCAGACGATCATAAATTTGCACTTACGAACATTTTAGTCGTACAAAGTTTAGTGAAATGGGCCCCAGTATACTAAATGACCTTCGCTGATCGGTTCTCGGAATGTCGTATGTTCATGTCGTTTTCATTGTATGTGTCGTATCATATGCATGTACATCATCATTCATAGGCATGTTAAACCGGCCCACTTTAAATAACTTCACACACTTGCGTTCTTGTTCTTTCTGCATATCCCATCGCAACGGGTGAAATGTGGGATTCCAGCCCCCCCTCCCCGTTAACCCGGCCTAAAACGATCTTAACTGTTGACAGGCCATTAAACACCATTAAATCAGATCTTTCTACATATCCATATCCTTTCTTCACTGTAAGAAAATTCATTTTTCTTTGCTTTTTGTCAGATGTTTATGTTGTGACCACTCACCGTCGAGACGGGTCAAATGAACGGTCAGTCAGACCGTGTACGATTTTTTGTAAACAGTATTGCAAAATTTTCATACGCCTAAAATCATGTTGTGAAAGTAAAGGTTTAAACAACATCACATCACCGGTTTATCATGTTTTTATCTGATGAACAGGGGGCCGTTTCACTAAACTTTGTAAGACTAAAATGTTCGTAAGTGCCAAACTATGATAGTATGTAAATTTCACATTAGCATTATATTCTTGTAAACCATTATTGGATTTATATTTATTGAGCATAGGCTGCATATGCAGCCTATGCTCAATAAATGTAAATCCATCAATTGAAATTTCCAGACGATCCTAAATTTGCACTTACAAACATTTTAGTCGTACAAAGTTTAGTGAAACGGGCCCCAGCTGTGTCCCCGATCAGACTGTGACGTACGGTCTACACAGTTTTCATACACAATGTTGTATGTGTCAATTTTATGATTGATTACAGAAAGGTGCAACAGTTTTCATCACTAGTGACAGTGTGCCGCATATGTGCATAAATGTGTAAAGTAGACACCTCGCAAAGCCCTGCAATAGTCATCTAGATGCCAAGTACATCATGCGAAGGTTCACATTAATTAAGAGCAGGAAATCATTCTAGTTGTTCACTTTCCTACCAAAGGTTCGTTTTGTTTTTCATCACAAACAACTCTTGAAAGCTTACACATAAGATTATGATCGCTGTTAAATAACTGGGAAAAGCATACACATAGGTTCTCACATTTAGATGGTTAAATTATGCAGGTATTCAATTTCTGCAGCGCATAATTATGTATATGCAGGGTTATATGTTGTGTTTTACTGGTTACCTTAAACTGTATAATATATACATAATATATTTTGTAAAAATGTTTTGTCTTGACTATTGTATGTTTTACCAATACAATAATGTGAACACCCTTTTAACCCTGTCAGTCAACACTACATACATCTACAGTGGTCTTTGTAAACAGTGTAGATCCAGATGAGACGTCTCAGGATCTGCACTTTTTGCAAGTAATTTTCATATTTTTGAGAACAAAAACACCCTCTTGTCTGCACAAGTCCGAAAACTATTTTGTGACATTGGATTGGTCGGAAAATTAACATATAAAAATCCATTCCAGTTATTTAGGAGTGAAAGGTTTTTCATACAGGCTGACTACGGCCATCATATACAGGTTGTGGTCAAATCATCATTACTGAAACAATCATTACTTCTTATTAGTTTTATTATAGTTTGTGAAAAAAAATCATGCTATTTTCATTCACAATTGAAGTCGGTGAATATAATTGCTGAATGCCTATTATATAATTTTGCCTATTTGGGTCCTTGGTCCTTTTTTTTTTTCTTCATAACTAAGGCTACCCACAATGCTACCGATGTAGCACCATATCAGCCTGCACTTCCACGCAGTCTAATCAGGGCCTACATCGTTTGCCATTTATTCACTAACATACACATTCAATTGCCCACATTGACGAGTATAACTCGCGTAGATCCCCATCCGATTGCCGTCCATGTACGAGGACCAGGATCTACACTCGCTGCACATGTTGTAAGGTCGGATTTATCAGCTGGCGTTCTATATGCAGTCAGTGTAGACACAGTCGTACAGTTGTCGAGCCGAATATGGCGGCACAGTCTAACCTTACTGGCTCCCCGCTGGTTTCAAACATTTCTGTCTATTCCTGCACAGCAATTCGTAGTTGCGGCAAGTAACTGCAGAATACTCCCGATACGGAGTTACTTCCCGCAACTAAGCAATTCGCACGCAGCACATGAATTAAATTGAAAGTTTAATTAATTATAGCCCCTGTGAATTATTTCAAGAAGAAATCGATGAAAAATAAATAAAACTGGAAGTTGTATCATACATGTACACATCGTTTTTGTTTTTTAGCTCACCTGAGCGAAGCTCATGTGAGCTATTGTTACCGCAATGTGTCCGTCGTCCGTCGTCCGTCGTCCGTGAACATTTTCAAACGTCTTCTCGGTAACCATTGGGTCTATAGTCACCAAACTTCATGGTCATGGTCCTTAGGTAGGGGGATTACAAAATTGTTAAAATGACGTCATTACGTAATCCAAGATGGCCGCCGTCTAAAAATAACACAAATTCTTAAAAAATCTTCTTCTCAAGAACCGCTAACCGGATTTCGACAAAACTTGGTAGGAATGATCGATGTACATTTGCTCTTTCAATTTTGTTAAAATGATGACCCTGGGGGTCAAAAATGGGCGTGGCCCTTGGGGTCAAATTGGGGTCAAATTTTATTTTCGACTGAATGGTCATTTCATATATCAAATTGAAGGTATCAATGAGGCGATCACTCTGGTGCATTTTTTGTCGAAATCGGATTATTACGTCATCCAAGATGGCCGCCAAAAGGTCAAAAGGTCATTCTTTTATTAGAGATTTCAAAATTCTTCTTCACATGAACCGCTTGGCCCATGGTAGCCAAACTTAAAAGTTATGGTCCATGGGTGAAGCCTTTTCAGATTTGTTAAAATGGAGGTCATCGCTAATCCAAGATGGCCGCCGTCTAAAAATAGCATAAATTCTTAAAAAATCTTCTTCTCATGAACCGCTTGCCGGATTTCGACGAAACTTGGTAGGAATGATCGATGTACCATGCTCTTTCAAAGTTGTTAAAATGGTGACCCCGGGGTCAAAAATGGGCGTGGCCCGTGGGGTCAATTTTTTTTTTTTTCGGAATCGGATTATTATGTCATCCATGATGGCCACCAAAAGGTCCATTTATTCAAGATTTTTAACGTCTTTTTCTCAGGAACCACATGGCCGATGCTGGGTGAAGCATTTTCAGATTTTGTAAAATGAGTCATCGCTTAATCCAAGATGACCGCCATCTAAAAATAGCAAATTTTTTTTAAAACACATGAACTCAATGTCACATTCTCCTCTGGTGTTCATGGAGTCAGGTGAGCGAATTAGGGGCATCATGGCCCTCTTGTTTTCTTTCTTCCCCACAGCTGCCGCTACACATGCTGTGAATATATAGACTGCAGTCCCGGCACAGACACACACAAATGAGGCTTTGTGGGTGGCCGGTGGGAGCATGTGATGGGTAATTTAATAATCTGGGTTCGTCCTTACCTGAATTCTGACTGGAGATCTGGTTTGGCGCTCACATACGTCTTTGGCATTTTGTATGCTGACAGTTGGTAATCTGGTTGTTTACCCCTTATGTGAGTCTTATTTGATTTATTTGTGATCACTTATTTTAGGGCTAAAGTGACTGGTGTGGTTGATGGAACATGGTACCAGGTTCAGGTTAATTCTTAATTTTCAGGGTTGAATATATGTTTTATTCTGTATGTAAATATTTGTTCTGGATTTTAGGGATTTCTCCCCCAATGACAGCAGGTTAAAATGTGATTGAACCGTTTTGCCGGCCTTACACGAACCTTGTATGTTAGATAGGCCTTGTTTAAAACACCAATAAACTAATCAAAAACACAAATATGGGGCTTATGGCATTCGATGCCTGTTCAACTAGTTGTGCTTATGACCTAATATGGTATTTTCTTCCTCTCGCTCCAAGTAACCTAATTTCACCAAGTTTGCAAAGTATACCTTATCATTGCTAAGTTACAGCTTTCCATGGCGAACTTTTCAATTACAATTTAATTTTTATTATACATAAAGTTTATACATTAGCACAAAGCCAAAATGGGCACAGCCAAAAAATAATAATTAATTCTGCACAACTTTTTTATCGTTCAAATAATATGCAGTGGTTAAATTCTTTCTCTGAATTGATTGCATTTCGGGAAAAATTAAATGATTACTCCATCAAATAGTATATTTAGCTAAGTTAATTATGCTTAGCAATTTTGGAGGGTGAAATCGGATTACTGGATTGTGACTGGCCTAAAAATGGGGATCATGGATATGTGGCCAGTCTAGCTCCCGGCTATGTGACTGGAATGGTGGTAGGTGGGAGAATAAGGCGATGGGAAATTTAACGAGCGTGGTTCATCCTTACCCGGAATTTCGGGACCTGGAGACTTGGTTTAGACCCACTCAATAACGTCTTTGGCATTTTTGGGTTATGTGGACAGTTGAAATTCAGGTTTATACCCCCTTCTGCGTGTATTACGATTTTCATTATTATTAGGGGGGAATGGGGCCCAAGGTGACTTTGGTATGGGTATGGGGACCTGACACCAGGTAAGGTTGTTTTTCTAATTTCAGGGGTCTTGAAATATAGGTTTTTCTCGATGTAAAATATTCCGTTCTGATTTTGGGGATTTTTCCCCCAATGCAGCAGGTTAAAAACTAGTTCTGTGTGACAAAATCTCAGCCAACTTTGTGTGTGTTGTTGTTGTCTGAGTTTTGTTGTTCAATCGGTATTTGAAATAATCCCATTAGATTTTTTGCCATTTCAAAATATGTCACTGCCACTCCAAAAACTTAACTCATATTTTCATGAAAACATAAATCTCGAAGTGTTAATAATGGGCAAAGTATCCTTTCCATGGTAGATGGTAGATCTTAATTGGAATAAATGATTTAAATTGAAAACCGGTGTCTTTCAAAACTTTCAGCTCCTTGCCATCTTGGGATAATTACAAAAAGAAAATATATCAAAATTTTCTTTAAACGAAACGAATTAATTTAGATTTTAAATTGTAAAGTGTCGGTGTAAGGATACTAGTAAGATAAAAAAACAAAAACAATAATATGAAACAGGCCACTATTATACATTGTATAGTGGGCGACGTTGGTTGTTAATGAAAACTAAATTTGACCAATTTATAGCTTTATCATTTGTTATGATTTTTGCTAATTTGTTTGAATGTTTAAAAACTGTAGTAGGTCCGCGGTTGGATCGGGGGTGGTGGGGGGGGAAAAACGGAGTCAGATTGTTTCCAAAGCCGGCTTTTCTTTGGAGCCTACCATAGGGCAGCAATCGTAAGGTTCGTTAAAATGGCTGATGGAAAACAGGCCTTGTGACGGTTTATTGGATAAGGCAGGTTGAGTAGGATGAAAAAATTCCACCCTGAAAACGTAATGAAACCAAGTTTTCTGGAAGAATAATTTCACGAAACCCCCCCGTAAGCGTTCGTATTATTAAATTAAATTGTCGGATTAGTTTAGCTCTAATTAGCAATTTATTTGAATAAAAGACAAGAAGACAAACACGGAAATATTTAATGCGTGTAGGGCAAAGTAAAACTCGATGTGAGAAAAATGAATTATTTGTTATGGGTGGAAAAATGTGATTTTGCGACCGAATAAGTAGCGAGTTTTGGGGACGAAACGAATCTTACCGGGTACCGAGCGGTGAGTGAGCAAGCGATTCTGAAAGTGAATGTGATCACCTGTATTAGTCTGCAATAAAGCTGACCTTGGTAACATCGCACGAAAAGAGCTTTTCTTCTTAGCTTGAGTTTTGACCCCATTCGTTACAACCATACACCTCACAATGTAACCGCAAACCGGTATTTATATATTTAAGTGGTGGTTACAGTTCTTTCCATTATAAATTAAAATAGTGTCATTGGCGTAGTACTTTCTCTGTTTTGGTTTGAGTTCACCAGGTGGACCACATTTTAGATATTTCCCTTTTCATATATATACTGAGGCAAAACTAAGTGAAGAAACGTACCCTCCATGTTTAAGGAAAGATTTCATCAAAAACAAAAGGGTTACTTTTAAAAATCAAAATGGAAAAACAAGTTCATTCATTTCTGTGATCAAAGCCAATAAATTGAATTTAGGATATCTTGTTAAATATTCGAGAGATAACGGCCATGGGGAGCGGGTAGGGGATCAAAATCAAATCAAAAATCACAAAAATAACTTCAGAAACTGTGTTTTAATTAAGTGTTTAGAGATGGGAAATTACAACATAAAGTAATGTTGGCAAAATTCAGTAAAATCTCGTTAGTACGAGTGTGGCCAAACCATTTGCATGAATGCATGCAATGATCCCCTACTCCGCATCGACGTGGACGTAATACGGCAATTACCAGTGGCGTTGGGCAAATTCCTCCGATTTTCCCGTTGTAAACCGCCCGTGTAAGATCGCGAACCATTGTCAATTCTGATGGTTTAGCTAGTGATTTGGGCCCGGCCCAGCTCATCCCATATGTGCTCCAATGGGATTTGAGATCCGGGGGGGTTGGACCGCCCGGGGCCATGGCACATGACGTCGGTCGTTGTTTTGTGCTGTAAGTATTGTAGTGGTGGACCACTGGCTCGTGAGGGGGGCTGGCATTGTCGTTGCATCAATTGTCACACCTAGGACCATGCTGACCGGAAAATAAATGGTAATGGCATGTGCATTTTAATACATCTGCAAACATAACGGTTGTGGCATTGATGTTGCCCTGTACAACAACCAAATCTGTCTTCCGGTTTCCCATGAATCCCACCCCAGACCCCCCCCCCCCCCCCAAAAAATTACGCCTCCCTCCCCCAAACCATGTTTCTTCTCAACAATGCAACAATCGGTGAATCTTTCATTTTTTACGCCTGTATAACCAGTTAAATCTTCCGTCTGCATGGACTAAACTGTGAACCGAGATTCATCGGTGAACAAATACTCGGTTAGTTCCAGTCCAAGCCCTTCTCCAGTTCAGATGACGTCGCGCCCATAACATGGTCTGGCAGCACGGTGTCGTTGGGTCATTATTCTGACCAGTGTTGTTACGGGCGGCGTGCCCGGATTGGGTTGGACGTTACGGACGTAACCGGTTGCGAAATGGGTCTTGCCCTGAGAACCACCGTATCGCCTAGCAGTGACTGTGGGGCTGCCAATCGTCGTTGAACGTAAGTGCTGGTCAACGTAATTGGCTTAAACGATCGGGCTTATAGCCGTCGTTACACGAGGCCTACCAGGTCGCTGCCGGTCGTGAACAGACCCCAGTCTGCTTCGGGTACCGGGCAGGCCAAGACGATCAATCGTCTTCCGACAGCAACCCAACCCGAAGGCGCGGACCGCACTGGCGGCCATCCCACCCGCAAGCATCCCAAATTAGCCTGATTTTCGCTCGTTTTTCGGAAAGCCGTTTGGCATATCGAAAACAAGTGAAAAATTGAAAAAGTTTTTTGTTAATTTTCCGACTAGCCCCTATCGCTTATGAATGGTTTACGACATGAAACTGAATCACCTTATCGATGACAAGTTATAGCGTGCTCGTTCTCCTGCAAAATGTGGAAAATCAAACTGTTGTACGGTTCACTGGCGCTAATGTAAAAATACCGTGTGTATCGGATCTAAACTCTTACACGATTCGTCGATTCTGAACAATCCGCCCACGGTTTTTAAAATTACTTGTACTTTTGAAACATGGTGGTACATACATAGAAGAAGAGCTCCCACCAGGCTATAAAACAGGGACGTTTCTAGTTTTTGTTGGAGTATAGGTACAATAATAACCATAGGGCATTTATAGAAACTGTATTAGTACCAGTTTTACGATTCATTTTTAAGAAAAAATAAGAAGGCTAAGCATCTTCAGTGATTTTATTTCCAACTTTTCCAATTTCAACAATCTCGGTCGTCATTGTATGCACACGGACTTGTCACTTCTAAAGTTTATACCACATTTTTGCCCGATTGTTGGTATCAATTGTGTTAATGTTTTACATTTAATTTAAATTTGAATTAATCCGGTGATTTGCTGTGTCAGAGTTGTTTGGTATTTCTGTACTATCCCAGCAACAGGTTGCACTAGACCCACACTTGGATTGGATATTACCTTTTTTCCGGTAGTCGTTGTTCGGTAATTTATCCACGGATCGCTTTTATGCTCATGTCTTGTAACTTTTAAACTCACATCAGGCGCAGTTCAGGTGCAAGGCGTGGTGGCTATAGAAATAGTCTCTCATCAGGCGAGTTTCAGTTGCAGCGTGGATTGGCTTTTATAGAAAGTCTCAAGGTGATGCTTTCCAGTGATGCTATTATTTTTCTCCATCCCCTGATGAATCTTGATTGCAGAATTTTGACTGTGAATTTATAGCACAGCCGTTGAAACACACTGAACAGGTGCGATAAAAATAAAAAAAAACCGCACTTGCAAATATGTTCTTGTTTTCTGTTAGTCATGTCCACTGATTATCCATGGCTTCGCTTCCCACTTGACTATGTTTAATTGTAAATAAAATCAAAATTCAAATTACAAACAAAGGTTTGCCTGTGGTGAACGTAAAAATGTTTTTTTTTTCAGTGTTTAATTTGGAAAAAAATTGTGTTTGTTTTCCAAATTAGTTGAAAGAATTGTACATTTAATTGCTGATTGGTGTTAAAATTGGCTAATTCTACGGGAATTATGAAAGGTTACAGTTTCTCCTTTTTTCCTTTTCTGAATATCTATCGGTCACCATTCGCTCCGTTCATTATTGCGGACGTGTGCCTTTTATTTACACCATCAACCCTCTGATATTAGTTGTGGGAACTGAAACACTAGGATCATACTCCAAGACAACTGTGCAGGAGGAATGCTATGGACCGCACTTTATAGCTCTACTTACCGATGATGGGGAGTTACATGTAAATATCCAGGGGGTAAACATTTTGAGCAACTAATCGATGTGCATAGGTTACCCATACTGTCAGATTTTTATATTCACTCAATTGCAAAGCTCAAGGGCTAGGGGGGGTCGTACACAATCAGGGGTGCTCGAATCGGGGATCGGGAATCACACAAGCAGGTGTGGGTGGTGGACGGGAGGTTTACCACACAAGCTGAGGACTCATGACGATGAGATGGGGATCAGCTAACGGGGGTTGGTTTAGGGGGGGCACGAAGTTAGGGCCGAATGCTTTGGTCGGGAATCACATCGGCAACTGGGGAAAAAGTGGAAAGTGGGTAGGGTTAATGGGATTGGCATTGGTCATTGTTATTTTACACCCAATATTACTATTCAATTAATGCATGCCAGAATCCACAAAAATTTTTTTTTCCAAAAAAAAATCAATCACATTCTAACGATTAAACGGACCCCACGAGTATATCGTCGGTGGAGTAATAGGAAAATAATAGTTCGGTTAGGGCAGCTTAAAAGTTTTTCACCCCTCTATTTTTATGGTTTTTGCCAGTGATTAGGCTAGATTATGTAGAAGTAAAAGCTCCGACCAGACACGAGCCAAAAACAAGGCAGAAGTAGCAAATATGGTTGGGCTGCATTCAAAAGTACAGTACAGTAAATGTCAAAAAACTATTGTGAACTTATAACTAACTTGCAAACAAGTTTCCTGGTGTATGAAGACGACAATCATAAATAATATTGGAAAGAAATTGTGAACATTCAGCTATGCAATCAGAGATCGTGGTAAGAAATAAAATAAAAAATAAATTATTTATTGAAATTATTCAAATTGGACCATGTAAGGCGGAATTTCCAAAAAATTGTGTTTTTTAATAATCAAACGCAACTTATTTCCAAATTGTGTTTATCTGGAGGCGCCAACTGCATGTGCTGTGTTTGTTGCAAAGAAACCAACAAGCAACCACTAAATCCGAATAAAATGTCGGTAATGTTTAGCTAATCTACAGTAATACAATTGAAACAGTTCTCACATTATTTTTGCCCAGTTGATAGGCAGTGCTCTATTTTCAAAATTAATATTACGGTTAATATTCATTTCGTTTAAATAATTCGCAAAAAAATACAACATGAACCTTATTTCATACGTGATCAAATATGTAAAAATAGCCTCGTAAATGGGTGACCTCGATTTGTATTTTTCTTTGTACCTTTTTGCCGATTATAATCCACGTTTTGTAAGATCAAAAATACATGCCCGATTTTGACCACGGTTAAGCAGTTAATATTGTTAAATAAGGTTTCCAGAACAGGAGTTTACAAATGGGTTTTAACAATTTGTGGTCAAAATAAAAAGATTAAAAAAACTTTGACTGAATACGTTACCGCCCTCGATTCCTGGCGGAAACACTTTGCTAAATAACTGGGTTTTGGCCTTTGAGGGATAGAATCGGTGTTGGCAAATAAATAAGAAGAACAAACAGGTTTACAAAAATAGATTTGCCAGCCGTTTTTTCTATCACTGGAGAACTAGTTTTGAAAAAACAGGATCAAAACCCGTTTGCTTGGCCTTACATTGGCCCTTAGGCTGTTGAAGGCTAAGGCCGTTTTAAACACCTAATAAACAAACAAACTTGTATATTGAGGTTTTTTTTCATGCATTGTTTGCCTGCTTAATGCTATGTAATGGGCGTTTAAATATGGGACATTATTACTATGGTCACTAGCTTCCTGGACTTATACCTTGCCTTAATGGGGACTCTTGAAACTTTGTGACCAGTCCTGTAAGCCGATTTCATCAAAACTTGCAAAGTATACTTATTCTAGCAAAGTATACTGTGAGGGAGTAACCTTTTATATTTTTTTCCGAAATTTCTATTATTTCATATAGAACTAACGACTGCATATTATTTGATGATTTAAAAGTATTGCAGAATTTTTTATTATACTGAATTTGTTACCATTATCACAGCCAAAATGGCTGGCTTTGATAATGTAATAAACATTCAGTTATAATAAAAAAATAATAAGAAATTTATCCTCTAAAATTGAAAATTTCTCCCTCAAAAGTATACTTTGCTAGATAAGTATACTTTAGCAATGTTGGGGTGAAATAGGCTTACTGGACTATACCCTGCCATAATGGGACTTCTTGAGATTTGTGGACCAGTCCCGATTATAATGACTAGAAACTGGGGGGCCTGTTATGTGTACATTTTGCTTGTCGTCTATTTCATGTGGTTACTGCGGATTAGAGAATTATGGGCTTATGGTCTTCTGTTGCTTTCTCGACCGCTTTAACTGGGTGGGATCATGCCTCGTTTGGAAAACTGGAAACTGGACTGGAGAAATGGATCTGATGCTTGCCAGCCTTTTATTTATGAGTTTCCTGGACCAGTGTAGGTCCTTGGTTAAAATAAACCACTCATTGTTAGCCTGGAAATAGCTATTCTATTATATTGCTTGTTAGGAAGCATGACGGAGTTGTTTTATTGCTGGTAATGACGTTAACAGTGCATATCCATGATCAGGACTGCGGATGCACAGGCTGATTCTGGATCTTTATACTGGTCGTAAAACCCATAAATAAACCCCATTTCCCCAGAGACAGCGATATGTCAACTTGACCAGAATCCTCCAAGTATGGCCAATTCTCCACCTTTTCTACTATTTCGTATGGATGCTGTTGGAAGCTACTTTACATAACCTGCAACATTACCGCTGGAATTCTGCATAAACTGAAACCGTAGGTTCACTTAGTCGTAAGAAAGAAAACTTTGATGCATCGTCATGTACCACTATGTCGTTTACCATTATTTGGAAAGATGAATTCTGTGTTTCACATCACATGACCAAACAGGTAGAGTATATTTCTTCTAAATGGGCGGAAGTATTGCTGAAAATTGGCTTGGGGGTAAAAACAATGCCCGACATGTTCCTCAAGTTGGAAATGGGCGGATAAAAATGGATCCAGTTTTTGAAACAAACTGTGTCTGTGCATGTGACCTTAAAACATTTCTTGAGTAGGTATATAGGGTGGTTCAGTTACGTTACCGTTTTTGTATAACAAGTTGAAAACAGAGTGAAAACAAAACACTCCACACCTAAACAATATAGTCTTAAAAATTCCCTATAAAACAAATTAATGTAATAAGCATTAATTACCAGTGTTTTATATCCATTAGAGCATTAAAAGGTGAATGAAGTCGGAAATGTTTATAGATAGTTGTGTTATAGTTCAATCAAACTTACTAAAACAAAAATTGAAAATTCGAAAAACCCTATAATTTTTATGCAGATAATTTCAAACTAAAACTAGTAATGAATTTATTTTATATATTAAACAACAATATTATCAAATCATATACAAAATTATGAACTTGGAGTAATATGAGCGTCAAATGTTCTGCAGTTATATCAACAACTTGGTTGACGGTTTATAGGAAGGACTCCCCAACAAATTGATACATTGAGGAGCGATCTAACCAAAATGGGGGTATACCTTTTACCATTGAGGATGAAAGAGGAAAAGACTTCAAAAGTTGATAAATGAGGGAAAGAAATGATATACTATTGGAAGTAGAATGCGGAGTGCCGCAGCTTAAGGGGGGTTTTTAAAAATTATTGAGAAGAAGATTATAAATAAAAATATTCAGATAACAATTAAACTCAGAAGCGCAAGCTGTACTGCTTATTCGGTAAAGGGTTGGGACTTATTAAAAAACCGAAAGCGTAAGATTAAACACCTCACTAGTAAGTTAAGATAGTGAAAGAAGGGGTGGCCAGAAATACTTGTAAGATATAGGAGGGATTTGGGGTGGGGTTAATATAGTGAGAGGACGACGTGTTGTAACAATCACAATTAAAAGAGTGAAAATCTTGCTCGTAATTCCTCAAGAAGGACTCATGAAACAGCTCGAATAATAAGATGAACAGGTAGATTTTTATTTAAGATAATTCATACGCGTATAAGTTGCAACCCACAACATTGAGGCGGTGATGATGGGGGGAAAGGAAACCTAAAATAATAACATTTATGGTAGAAAATTTAACATTTCAGGAAAGTCCCACAATTGGAAGGGTTCTGTTGGGGTACCAAACCAATGGGTTAAAACAATGCAGGAAGAAAATCAGATTGAACCGTTGGAAAAATAAAATAGACTAGACCAAAATTACGAAATGGTTGAATTCGTAAGATGGTTTAAAGCACAACAATTAAAAATTAATTTACCAACCAGTCAAGGTTTTCACCACGAAGATACACAAGTTAACTGCCTACTAGGTGGTGGAAAACTCCCGAACTGGTTGAGAAATAAGAAAGGGATAAAACCCACTCGACACTTTGTTCAACGATAGTTTATGTTCTGTTCAGATGGTTTAGCTTTATTAAATAATGACACATTCATTGAGAGCTGATAGGATCAATAAAACTGAGATAAAATATTTAAACCAAAATAAGTATCAAAGATTTCCTTGTGGGAACAAGCGTTAAAAAAGGACGGTCTATAGGTTTTTGAGGATCCTTAATAACTGTTGAAGAATGTTTCAAAATTGGGGAATTGGGATTGAAGGCGTATGGAGCCGGAAGAAACTGGAACTTGGTTTTATAAATCATGGTCCCCATACAGCTGCCCCAACTATGAAGAAAACTTGGTTTTTGTTATGAAAATGAAGATAGGTATTTACAACAATCAGCGTTTCGTTTTTATAACAGAACATTGGAAAAAAGGCCACGCAAAAACTAATGCCTGCCCTAATTGTCAACAACGATTTACTCAATCCCCACTGTATTGCTGAGAACCACGCGCAAACTTGCAATCGCGGAGTCAAACTAAAGTAAGTTCTTGTAACAAGGCCTGGAAAATAGGACAAGACCACAATTGTTCATTCGAGGAAAGCATTTTAATCCTAAACCCCCTTTTGATTGTAGTAAGAAATTCTATAGCGTGGGATGAATAAGCTTTCCAAAAATCATTCATTAAATTCATTACGGCCGTTTGTTGGCTCACGGTGGTGAAAAGTGTTAAATAATGAAAGCACCCGGTTGATGGATATTGTTCCGAAACCAACAACAGTTTATCAAATTTCACGGATGTTACTAGGCCACGGTTTGTCAACGCCATAGTAAGAATAGGACAAGATAAGTTATGCAAACACAATTTACGCGAGGATTTTAAATAATTAGAGATTCATATAATTTAGTTACAAACATTTGGGAATGTTGAGTTTACGCTAAATGCAGAGAACGAAGCCATAACCACCACCTATTTCAAACCCCCAACCCCCAGTTAATTAGAATTTATCCATATAAAATAGTGTATGATTTTGAGGTCTTTACTGGTTAAGAGTTTCTCCAGACAGAATCATAAAAGATCTAGATGTGATTGATAGCCCCATTTTATTCCAATTAAGTGTTAATGGTTGGTGATACGTTAAACTAGAAAAGTTGTGCACATTTGTGATAACAAACCCAGGAGAACCTAGTTAAAACGATTTATGAAAGAAGTATCTAAACGCGGAGAGATAAGATAAGAAGAAGAAGTTGGTAAAAAATCCAGTTATTACGGTTTTCCAATCCGATTTCGATCTACTTCCAAATACCGTCCAGCAGAAAGTAAATCACAAGATGGATTTCACAGGTTCCTACATTAGGAATTTAAACTGTGGGGAAATCATCCGATTTATGAAATGTTATTTTAGAAATATTTTAGTAGGGATTATATCAGATTCTAATAAGATAAAGTAATGGTTGGTAAGGAAGCAATATACGACCGTTTATTTTGATGGATCCAGAAATTTAAAATTTTCTAGATTGTGTGAATGTATCTATCTCCAGGGTGTTGAGTTATGATAAATGGGTACGCGCATTACGGTTGCGATATGTAATTAAATCATTTTTTTCTTTCCATACGGAGTGGTTTGATTAATTTTATGATAAGTTAAAAACTAACCAAGGGGATTACCAACCTTATCGAATGTTATGGACTAACAGACTTAGCACCTAGTAATACAATTAAACCTGAGGAGTTAGCGCGGTGTGTTGAAATTTAGTTAAATAAAGCAAAGAGGTATGGAAAGATTTTCCAAAGATTTGTTTAGAATAATTTCTTCGATTCTAGGATGTTTCTCCGTTTTTTAGGAATGAAAAAACTGTAGAGAAGATGTCTAACTTTTATTCACTCAAAGGAATAGATATGTTTAATAGGACGCAGTTACTCTTCCAGGGGGTCGCATTTGCAATTATATTTTGAGATGGAACTAAAATTAACGGCGTATAGTTTTAAAACTTAACTCGACTAAGGAATAGCGCTAGAAGTTCGTAAGAAAGGGTCCACCAGCTGGTTTTGCGCCTGAAGAGGAAGTGTTTTATGAAACTGTTTGAAAGGTGCACTAGTTGGGGAACCTTCTTTTCCCCCCCCCATAAGGTATTTACCAAAGACATTGCAGAGGTTGGTGTTTGTACACGGTTAAGATCCACCCAGGTATGGTTAATGGAAAAAATGTAAATTCTGTATTAGGATTGGACGCTAATCGCTCTTTATCTTCTCAACGCTCGCAGGGACTATTGGCCTTGTGGCAAGGGTGTTTTCTAACCAAAGATTCAACCCCAATTTAATAAGTCTAGGATAAGATGATTTCACCAACAGGAGTTTAAGAGTCGGTATGGTTTGGGTTTGGGTTTAGTGGAGGGTCGACATCCATGTTCCTGACAGTTTATAACGCAACCTTTTCAGAAATGTCACCTATCTTTATAAATCGTGTAGTGGAGGAAGATGAAGTTGCCAGACCATATGTTGAAATATCTTCATGATACAAACCGTAATCGAGGAGATGGTAAGAAATTGGTTGGAGCTATGAGTGCAGAGAAAGTTTTACTATTTACACCACTATTGAAATGGTATCTAAAACATGGTTTAATCATCACAGGAGTGCATAGGATTATAAAATATAAACCCGGGAAACCGTTTGAATGGTTTGTGAAAGAAGTTACTGCAGCGCGTAGGGAAGGTGATGTAAATGCTGAAGCCGCCCCGATTGCAGATATTATGAAATTATTAGGAAATTCGTGTTGTGGAAAAATGATAGAATCTCCCGAAAAACACCTATGTACCACTTATACTAAAGATGAGACGTGTGTTGATAGATCATTAAGATCTGCGTATTTTGAGGATGAAGAGATAGGTGATGCGTACGAAATATCCAGTAGAAAGTCTTCAGCTAAAATGACAAGACCATTTCATTGTGGTATAGCTGTATATCAATACGCCAAGTTGAGAATGTTAGAGTTTTATTATGACTTTCTCGATAAATATGTTGATAGAGCTGACTTTGAGTTAGTACAGATGGATACAGATAGTATGTATATGGGTATCAGCGGAATGAATTCGTTGGAAGATGTGATAAAACCACACCGTTTAGAGAGTTTTAAGAATTGTAAAAACGAATGGCTCGCTTGGGATAAATGGAGTAACAGAGAGCCAGGACTTTTCAAAACCGAATTCGTAGGGGATCGTGCAATCGCATTAAGCAGCAAGTGTTACGTAGTTGAGAAATAGATAGAGATATCAAGCATTCTGCAAAAAGGACTTAACGCCCGGCTGAACACCCTCAACTGGGATAGATATAAGGCAGCACTAGATCTCACTAATAAAGATGTAGGTATGAATAGAGGTTTCCGCATGCTAGTGTTCTATGAGAACTTTACACGCAAAAAAAATTAGGACTATCGCCTACTATGATAAGAGAAGATTGAATGTAGATGGAATACACACCACTCCTTTATAAGTTAAGTATAATAGGGTTAGGAGGGCGTCCACGCGTTTCCTTATTAATTTCTATTGGAATAGAATCCCAATCAATAGTTTTAAACACATTTCAACTAATCTCCATATTGAGTTAACCGGTTTGACTACAAATCCATATTTTTCCATAATTTTGTTAGCAGAGATTACACCCTTAGCTTTCATTATTTCTATAAGTTCAACATCATTTATAAACGTCATTCACCATGGTTATAATGTATATAATGGATTATAATTATGTTCAATATTAAAACTAATTATATAACGGTGAGTTTTTAAAAAAGAGTGTTAAAAAAAAGAAAAACCAATTTAATAATTAATTTATTTAAATTATTAACAAGTTGTAGGTATTAATACCTTCTTTCTAGGTCTTCCAACCGGGTTTTTAACCAGGCTTTTTAGATTACTCTTTTTCAATTTTTCATCTTTTTCCAAACACCCCAAACTTTATCAACTCTATTAATAAAAATGTTTCATATTTGTTTACCGAATCCCATATTTCCTTTTGTCTTTTTACACAAATGTGATACTTTTTTCTAGTTTGTTGTGCAGTAACAACATATCGTGCTAGAATAATATTAACCAAATCTTCATCAGAAAGTTTAGTCTTTGTCATATTAAATTCAAATTATAATAAAACTAAGTTTTCTTATAATATATGTACGCGTAGTTTTTGTTTAACAGAAAAAAAATAAACGTAAATAAAAATACAATTTCTTTTAAAATTAGTTAGCAATTTTTTTTTTTGAAATCAGTTAGAATCAGTTAGGTTTTAGTTAGCAATTTTTAATAAAAATAAACAAATAAAAACAAAATTAAAAATCGTAAAAATAAAAAATTTAACAAAATAAAAAATTAAACAATAATTTACTAATCTTTTAAATCTTTTATATATTTTTTTATCTTTTTGATTTTTTAACTTTTTTATTTTTAATTTCTTCTTCTTTTATTGAAATGGTTTAACTCACCACCCGACAGCTGTTTTGCATTCGTTATCCACGAAACCGTTTCCAACTCACCTGATTCCCACAACTTATTAAGACGTGCGCTACCTATTTTATACTTCTTTTTAAGATGATCTGCAGTTACCTTTCCACGAGATAAAAACGATATCTTCAACATTTTTATTTGATAAGTATGACTTCGGCATTTGTAAAAGGAATTAATACTATAACTATATAAGGCATTATATTAAATGCTCAAAATGCTCAAAATGTTTAAAAATCAAAATCAGCCCAACCTAAATCTATACGCTCTTGGGCGTACGCCTCATCAAACCCCGAATCAATATATTGTTGAACCAATGTTGCATAATTTCCCTGAATTGACCAACCACGTTCTTGTTTTTGTTCTTGTTTTTGTTCTTGTTTTTGTTCTTTTAAAGTTTTTTCCTTTTGTGGATTATATTTTGACCCAATAATGATTTCATCTTTAAATTTATCAACTCGTTGTTGTTGTTCTTGATTTATCTTTTTACCAGTTAAACACAACTTCGACATAGTTTATAATAGACACATAAAACACGTTCAAAACGATAATTATTTGATCAACTAATTTCAAAGAAATTAAAAATAAAATGGAACAAATAATTTTATGGGAAATGGAGTTTTTAAAAGGGTTTGTTGGAGAATATTTTCCTTATTTTAAAATGAAAGCATTATTTAAAATAGAGTACATGAAATATCAGCGCAACCTATTACGCACCGATAAAAGAGTTGCATTTTTATATTATATAGAAAATTATCTAGATGTTTTAAGAAACAAATTAGAGAAATTAAGGGTTTAATCAGGATTGATAAAGAATTAGTTGAAGAGAATGCAGCAAATTTTATAAACATATTTCAAATAAAAGACTCATTTACGGATATGACTTTCTACGAAGAAACGGAAGAAATGAGTTCTTTGTTTGAACAAATTGCAACTAAAGGTTACTGGGCAATTGATGACGAATGTTAAGTAATTACTGACTAATTATTGACTAATGCTGAGCATTATTAACAATATTCTGAGTAATTATTGAAAAATCCTGAGTAATTATTACTTAAGGCTGAGCAAACTACGAGTAAATAATGTTCAAAATGCCCAAAATGCCCAGAATATGAATAAAAATTTAAAACCACCTTAAAAATAGTGAAAAAAATCCCCCTGTGTATAAGTGTTATATATGTACATAGAATTCTGTACTGTCTGTATGGGGGATTTTTTCACTATTTTTAAGGTGGAAATTTTAAATTTTTATTCATATCTGGGCATTTTGGGCATTTTGAACATTATTTACTCGTAGTTTGCTCAGCCTTAAGTAATAATTACTCAGGATTTTTCAATAATTACTCAGAAATTAGTTAATAATTGCTCAGCATTAGTCAATAATTAGTCGTAATTACTTAACATTCGTCATCAATTGCCCAGTAACCTTTAGTTGCAATTTGTTCAAACAAAGAACTCATTTCTTCGTTTCTTCGTAGAAAGTCATATCCGTAAATGAGTCTTTTATTTGAAATATGTTTATAAAATTTGCTGCATTCTCTTCAACTAATTCTTTATCAATCCTGATTAAACCCTTAATTTCTAATTTTCTAATTTGTTTCTTAAAACATCTAGATAATTTTCTATATATTATTAAAAAGCAAACTCTTTTATCGGTGCGTAATAGGTTGCGCTGATATTTCATGTACTCTATTTTAAATAATGCTTTCATTTTAAAATAAGGAAAATATTCTCCAACAAACCCTTTTAAAAACTCCATTTCCCATAAAATTATTTGTTCCATTTTATTTTTAATTTAATTTCTTTGAAATTAGTTGATCAAATAATTATCGTTTTGAACGTGTTTTATGTGTCTATTATAAACTATGTCGAAGTTGTGTTTAACTGGTAAAAAGATAAATCAAGACAACAACAACGAGTTGATAAATTTAAAGATGAAATCATTATTGGGTCAAAATATAATCCAAAAAAGGCTTTAAAAGAACAAAAACAAGAACAAAAACAAGAACAAAAACAAGAACGTGGTTGGTCAATTCAGGGAAATTATGCAACATTGGTTCAACAATATATTGATTCGGGTTTGATGAGGCGTACGCCCAAGAGCGTATAGATTTAGGTTGGGCTGATTTTGATTTTTAAACATTTTGAGCATTTTGAGCATTTAATATAATGCCTTATTATAGTTATAGTATTAATTCCTTTTACAAATGCCGAAGTCATACTTATCAAATAAAAATGTTGAAGATATCGTTTTATCTCGTGGAAAGGTAACTGCAGATCATCTTAAAAAGAAGTATAAAATAGGTAGCGCACGTCTTAATAAGTTGTGGGAATCAGGTGAGTTGGAAACGGTTTCGTGGATAACGAATGCAAAACAGCTGTCGGGTGGTGGAGTTAAACCATTTCAAAAGAAGAAGAAATTAAAAATAAAAAAGTTAAAAATCAAAAAGAAAAAAATATATAAAGATTTAAAAGATTTAAAAGAAATTATTGTTTAATTTTTATTTTGTTGTTAAATTTTTTATTTTTACGATTTTTAATTTTGTTTATTTTTATTAAAAATTGCTAACTAAAACCTAACTGATTCTAACTGATTTCAAAAAATTGCTAACTAATTTTAAAAGAAATTGTATTTTTATTTACGTTTTTTTTCTGTTAAACAAAAACAAAAAATACGCGTACATATATTATAAGAAAACTTAGTTTTATTATAATTTGAATTTAATATGACAAAGACTAAACTTTCTGATGAAGATTTGGTTAATATTATTCTAGCGCGATATGTTGTTACTGCACAACAAACTAGAAAAAAAGTATCACATTTGTGTAAAAAGACAAAAGGAAATATGGGATTCGGTAACAAATATGAAAACATTTTATTAATAGAGTTGAAAGTTTGGGGTGTTTGTAAAAAGATGAAAAATTGAAAAAGAGTAATCTAAAAAGCCTGGTTAAAAACCCGGTTGGAAGACCTAGAAAGAAGGTATTAATACTACAACTTGTTAATAATTTAAATAAATTAATTATTAAATTAAAGGTTTTTCTTTTTTTTTAAACACTCTTTTTAAAAAAACTCACCGTTATTATAATTAGTTTTAATATTGAACATAATTATAATCCATTATATACATTATAACCATGGTGAAGACGTTTATAAATGATGTTGAACTTATAGAAATAATGAAAGCTAAGGGTGTAATCTCTGCTAACAAAATTATGGAAAAATATGGAGTTGGGTCAAACCGGGTTAACTCAATATGGAGATTAGTTGAAATGTTTAAAACTATTGATTGGGATTCTATTCCAATAGAAATTAATAAGGAAACGCGTGGACGCCCTCCTAACCCTATTATACTTAACTTATAAAGGAGTGGTGTGTATTCCATCTACATTCAATCTTCTCTTATCATAGTAGGCGGATAGTCCTAATTTTTTTGCGTGTAAGTTCTCATAGAACCACTTAGCATGCGGAAACCTCTATTCATACCTACATCTTTATTAGTGAGATCTAGTGCTGCCTTATATCTATCCCAGTTGAGGGTGTTCTGCCGGGCGTTAAGTCCTTTTGCAGAATGCTTGATATCTCTATCTATTTTCTCAACTACGTAACACTTGCTGCTTAATGCGATTGCACGATCCCCTACGAATTCGGTTTTGAAAAGTCCTGGCTCTCTGTTACTCCATTTATCCCAAGCGAGCCATCGTTTTTACAATTCTTAAAACTCTCTAAACGGTGTGGTTTTATCACATCTTCCAACGAATTCATTCCGCTGATACCCATATACATACTATCTGTATCCATCTGTACTAACTCAAAGTCAGCTCTATCAACATATTTATCGAGAAAGTCATAATAAAACTCTAACATTCTCAACTTGGCGTATTGATATACAGCTATACCACAATGAAATGGTCTTGTCATTTTAGCTGAAGACTTTCTACTGGTATTTCGTACGCATCACCTATCTCTCAATATCCTCAAAATACGCAGATCTTAATGATCTATCACACACGTCTCATCTTTAAGTATAAGTGGTACATAGGTGTTTTTCGGGAGATTCTATCATTTTTCCACAACACGAATTTCCTAATAATTTCATAATATCTGCAATCGGGGCGGCTTCAGCATTTACATCACCTTCCCTACGCGCTGCAGTAACTTCTTTCACAAACCATTCAAACGGTTTCCCGGGTTTATATTTTATATCCTATGCACTCCTGTGATGATTAAACCATGTTTTAGATACCATTTCAATAGTGGTGTAAATAGTAAAACTTTCTCTGCACTCATAGCTCCAACCAATTTCTTACCATCTCCTCGATTACGGTTTGTATCATGAAGATATTTCAACATATGGTCTGGAACTTCATCTTCCTCCACTACACGATTTATAAAGATAGGTGACATTTCTGAAAAGGTTGCGTATAAACTGTCAGGAACATGGATGTCGACCTCCGCAAACCCAAACCAAGTACCACTCTTAACTCCGTTGGTGAGGTTATCTATCCTAGTCTTATTAAATGGGGTTGAAGTCTTTGTTAAAACACCCTTGCCACAAGGCATGTCCCTGGCGAGCGTTGAGAGATAAAGAGCGTTAGCGTCCAATCCTAATACAGATTTACATTTTTTTCCATTACCATCTGGGGTGGATCTTAACCGTGTAACACCAACCTCTGCATGTCTTGTAAATACTATAGAAGGTCCTCCAACTAGTGCACCTTTCAACATTTCATACTCTTCCTCTTCAGGCGCAAACAGTGGTGGACATTTCTTACGAACTTCTGCGCTTTCCTTAGTCGTGTAAGTTTTAACATACTCCTTAATTGTTCCTCTCAAAATATATTGCAATGCGACCCCTGGAAGAGTAACTGCGTCCTTAAACATATCTATTCCTTTGAGTGAATAAAAGTTTAGACACTTCTCTACAGCTTCTAAAAACGGAGAAACATCTAGATCGTTGTAATATTCTAACCAATCTTTGAAACTTTCCATACCTCTTGCTTTATAAATTTCAACACCGCGGCTAACTCCTCAGGTTTAATTGTATTACTAGGTGCTAAGCTGTTAGTCCAACATTCGATAGGTGGTAACCCTTGGTAGTTTAACTTATCATAATTATCAAACCACTCGTATGGAAAGAATGATTTATTACATTCGCAACCGTATGCGCGTACCCATTTATCATAACTCACACCTGGAGATAGATACATTCTCACATCTAGAAATTTTAATTCTGGAGTCATCAAATAAACGGTCGTATTTGCTTTCTTACCAACCATTACTTTATCTGTAGTATCTGATATAATCCCTACTAAATATTTCTTAATAACATTCAAATCGTATGATCCACAGTTAAATCCTAATGTAGGAACCTGTGAAATCCATCTTGTGATTTCTTTCTGCTGGACGGTTGGGGAAGTAGATCGAAATCGGTTGGAAAACCGTTATACTGGATTTTTACCAACTTCTTCTCTTATCTTATCTCCGCGTTTAGATACTTCTTTCATAAATCGTTTAACTAGGTTCTCTGGGTTTGTATCACAAATGTGCACAACTTTTCTAGTTAACGTATCACCAACACTTACACTTATTGGAATATGGGTATCAATCACATCTAGATCTTTTATGAGTCTGTCTGGAGAACTCTTAACCAGTAAAGGACTCAAAATCATACACATTTTATATGGATAAATTATCTGTGGGGGTGTTGAAATAGGTGGTGTTATGGCTTTCTTTCTCTGCTTATCGTACTCACATTCCCAAATTGTAACTAAATTATATGAATCTCTAATTATTAAATCTCGCGTAATTGTGTTTGCATACTTATCTTGTCTATTCTTACTATGGCGTGGACAACCGTGCCAGTAACATCCGTGAAATTGATAAACTGTGTTGGTTTCGGAACAATATCCATCAACCGGTGCTTTCATTATTACTCTTTCTCCACCGTGACCACAAACGGCCGTATGAATATGATGATTTTTGGAAAGCTTATTCATCCACTCTATAGATTTCTTACTACAATGAGGTTTAGGATAAAATGCTTTCTCGAATGCAGATTGTGGTCTGTCTATTTCCAGGCCTTTACAAGATACTTTAGTTTGACCGCGATTGCAAGTTTGCGCGTGCTCGCAATACAGTGGATTGAGTAAATCGTTGTTGACAATTAGGGCAGGCATAGTTTTGCGTGGCCTTTTTCATGTCTGTTATAAGAAACGCGTGATTGTTGTAAATACCTATCTTCATTTTCATAACACCAATTTCTTCATAGTGGGCAGCTGTATGTCTGATATACCAAGTTCCAGTTTCTTCCGGCTCATACGCTTCAATCCCAATTTTAGAAACATTCTTCAACAGTAGATCCTCAAAACCTATAGGACCGTCTTTTTTACGCTTTCCCACAAGGAAATCTTGATACTTTTTGTTTAAATATTTTATCTCTTTTATTGATCTATCAGCTCTCAATGATGTGTCTTTATATAAAGCTAAACATCTGAACAGACATAAACTATCGTTGAAAGTGTCGAGTGGTTTTATCCCTTTCTTATTTCTCAACCAGTTCGGGAGTTTTTCCACCACCTAGTGCAGTTACTTGTGTATCTCGTGGTGAAACCTGACTGGTGTAAATAATTTTAATTGTTGTGCTTAACCATCTTACGAACAACCATTTCGTATTTGGTCTATCTATTTTATTCAACGTTCAATCTATTTTCTTCCTGCATTTTAACCCATTGGTGTACCCCAACAGACCCTTCAAATGTGGGACTTCCTGAAATGTTTCTACCAAATGTTATTATGTTAGGTTTCCCCCCATCATCAACCTCCTCAATGTGTTGCAACTTATACGCGTATGAATATCTTAAATAAAAACTACCTGTCATCTTATTATCGAGCTGTTTCATGAGTCTTCTTGAGGAATTACGATCAAGATTTCTCTTTATTGTGATTGTTACAACACGTCGTCCTCTCACTATATTAACCCCAAATCCTCTATATCTTCAAGTATTTCTGGCCCTTCTTTCACTATCTTACTTACTAGTGAGGTGTTAATCTTACGCTTCGGTTTTTTAATAAGTCCAACACCTTTAGATAACAGTACAGCTTGCGCTTCTGAGTTTATTGTATCTGATATTTTATTTATATCTTTCTTCTCAATATTTTTAAAAACCCCTTAGCTGCGGCTCTCCGCATTCTACTCCATAGTATATCATTCTTTCCCTCATTTATCAACTTTTGAAGTCTTTTCTCTTTCATCCTCATGGTAAAAGGTATACCCATTTTGGTTAGATCGCTCCTCAATGTATCAATGTTGGGGAGTCCTTCTATACCGTCAACAAGTTGTTGATATACTGCAGGACTTTGTCGGCTCATATTACTCAAGTTCATATTTGTATATGATTTGATAATATTGTGTTTTATATATATAAATTAATTAATGTTTAATTGTAAATTATCTGCATAATTAAATTATAGGGTTTTTTCAATTTTTGTTTTTAGTAGTTTATTAACTATAACACAACTATCTATAAACTTTCTACTTCATTCACCTTTTATGCTCTATGGATATAAAACACTGTAATTAATGCTTATTACATTAATTTGTTTATAGGGATTTTATACTATATTGTAGGTGTGGAGTGTTTGTTTCACTCTGTTATCTTGTTATACAAAAACGGTAACGTACTGATACCCTATATACTACTTCTTGATTATTATTTATACAAGAATACCTTTTTTTGCATAATGCCTTGGCTGCCTTATTTAGCGTCATCATACCGAACTACTGAGTGAAGAACATGGCAGACAGATAGCGTGCTCAGGCTGGTCTGTGTCTACACTGGTCGTAAATGCCGTAAGCCCCGTTTCACCACTGGCAATCACGTTGTGTTTGAGAATGGGAGGGTACATCGTGCCCCAACAGCGAACTCAACCTGACGTTTACACCTGTTGTCAAATGATCTCGTATAAGGATACGTCGCACTAGATCAGGATATTGCAGTTTCTGTGACGGAAGCATGTGCTAATTTGTGGCTATGACTGGCGAATTGGCAACTGGTGTAGATCCAGATCAGCCACTCAGTATGATTATATGTTGGTAATTTTGATGGGTTTCATTGTCATTTAACTCCGATGGTGCTGTCTGTTCGCAATCGCAAAACACGAACGGCTGTATTGGAGTGGTCATATACCTGATTAACAGCGGAACCTGTCTAAACTGGACACCCTAGGGACTTCCCAGGGTGTCCAGGTTAAACAGGTTCCCCTGTAAATGTTACCAGGCTGTTTGATCAGGAGCTACACGGGTCACAATATCATAAGCTCGAATATGACTGGAGAAATGGGGCCTTACGTCATTTGCCATCATTGTAGTTCCTGAGTTATCCCCTTTCTGCAACTGTACATGCCCACTCAGTAGGCACAACTGTTCTTTTATATAGGAATTAAATAAGTGTATAATAGTGTCACTATTCCACCAGTTCTAGAAATTACAAGTGCCCACTATACAGATATAATCATTTAGTTTATTTATTTTACTGATAGTGACTCGCGGTGATATCTGGTTATTTTCATATGCAAATGAGGCATGCTATTTTTTAATTATTTATACTAATTAAATGCGTCGCCTGAAAAAATAAAATTTTCGACAAATTATGAAGTATGATCATTGCACATCAAAATATAAATGCAGAGAATAAATAGTAATGTCTTAACATTTTAAGGTAACACGGTTATCGCCCCTGATATCAGTATGGAAATTAATGTCTGATCGAAAATGTATAATAAAATAATTAATAATGCCAATCAATACGTGTGGTAATGGTGTATAGCGGGCACTCGTAATTTTAGAACTGGTGTGAATAGTGACACAATTATACACTTATTTAATTCCTATAAAGAGCATTTTGTGCCTACTGAGTAGGCATGTACCTTTAAAACAATTCAATCGATACATACGTCAAACACGAAAATGGATAACCACTTTAGTTCAGCTTTTAATTATTTTATTTTCATACATAGTCAGTTAGTAGCAACATTAACATACATGTAACATATACTTAATTAACCCTTAGTGGGTGGTTGGTCGGGCGAACGCGACGGCGTAAATTAACGGTATGGGTTCCTCCAGCAGATAGGAATCACGATTTGCCTGGTTTGGCCCTCATGTACGTTTTTATCTTTGGCTCTTTTGTTACCGGAGAGTTGAATTGGGTTATTGGGCATTATAAAAGTAGTGAGATTACTACTGATCTTACTGCTTTTGGGAGGGGGCCAAGTGAATCTGGTGTGGCGAGGACCTGACATCAGATCAGGATTATTCTGATTTCAGGGCTGAATATATTTTTTTTTTATTGTAAATATTCAGTTCTGATATTGGGATTTTCCCCCATTTGTACACGTACTTGAAAATGTATTCCATCGTACATTTTGAATAGCGGGAAATAATACACGAGTCTGCGTCGGCTTCCGCGTAAGCAATGAGTGAGCGTAGCGAACGAATTGCTTGCACGGACGCCGACGGACACGAGTGTATTATTTCCGCTATTCAAACATGTACGATATATGTATATCATATTTATTACACTTCCACAGTGGATACATACGAACATTTAGTCTATTTTTGAGATTATAATATCAATGAATTGTGATGTGCGCATGAATAGTTATATAATGACGCTGTTATTCCCGCGTTTTGACGTTACGTTGTGTGACGTCAAATGTGACGTCGTGTAAACGTTTTGAAATCCAAATTACTCAGCTGTTTCTATGAACCAGATATAATCGAATGCATGTTTTGAATGTGTTCAATCAAATTAACATTATAGATTAGTCGAGACCCTTTCCAAATTTTCCAATAACTTTATTTTGACTGTAAAACAAATTAAACATTTTGCATGGTAGCTCGTGGTTTCCAAGAAAACAGGCGCGCAATTACGGGTTTTCTCTCACAGCGAAACCCATGCAAATAACTCGTAAGAGTGTAATAAACACGGTTATCGCCCCTGATATCAGTGTGTAAATTTACGTCTAATATAAAATGTATAATAATGCTAATCAATATGTGGGGTAATGGTGAATGAATGTTTATTTTACCAGAAAATGTCTCCGATGATTCTGATATAAATAACAGTTTTCCTACTGAGTGGGTATGTACCTTTAAACATGTAACACTTGGATATTGACGGCATTTGGTACATGTTTGCCTAATGTGACTATCAGCGCTTATATATGACTATGTCTGAAAGTTTTATCCCGTTATAAAGACTACAGTAAGACATTGGATTAGTACGGAAGAGAGAAATGTTACATTTATAAGCGACAGGAAGGTGGGAGCAACATGGCAAATAGACTTAGATTTGTTCCATGTACATAGATCGTAACCCTTACAATGCTGAATTTATTTTGTCGTCTGCTGATTTTATTATTTTTTTTTAATTTTTCTCATCAAAATCCATGATTTGACCACACTTTAGAATCGTTTCCAATGGAAATGATTCTACAGTGCTGCCATATCATGTTTTTATTGATAAAGAACACAAAATATAAAGCAACAACAGACGACAATTTTCGTTTGTGCATTCGAAGGGTTAAACAAAAGAATAATGCTAGAATCATGAATATGCCAAAGGATAAGTCAACACAATTGTTACAAATATCGTGAGTTGGCTGGTATACAACTTTACTAAACAAGCAAGTTGGAGTGTGCAACTAAATTGGGTTAATTAACTCATTAAAGTACATGGATACAATATGTTTTTATTGAAAAAAACTCGGATTATTTTGTTTATTGCTGTATATGCTGTTACCACTCATTTGAACCGTCTCATCGAGACGGTTCCAATGAGTGGTAACAGCACATACATGTACTTTCAAACAGAAATTGAGAAAATATAAAAAATAATTTTCCATATGTAGTTGTATCCAGCCAAACTCTGGTTAAAAGAAATTCAAGTGTTTTTAGTTTTCATATCAATGATACAGATGTAAAACAAGAATATACTGAATCAGTTAACATTGATTTGTTTTGAATATTTGTAGAACAGTTATTACCATTTGTCTTGTGAGTCTGCAGTGTTAACTTACATTCTGTCATCATCCTATGAACTGGTAAAACAGATAAAAAAATTAACAAAGATCAATCGCTGGGAATAAATGTCACTTTTTATTCGCGTTTTCACAAATTAGAAGATGATGACTTGGAATTTGGGAAAGCAAAGTGGACAAGTACTCGCATTTGAGTTTTCAGGATTTGGTGATCTCGAAATTGGCCGCACATCTATCGAAGATCTCGCTGTGTGGATGTTTGCTTCCACATTCCCCATTGCAAATGGCTGAAACATGGATGGAGTGGAAACATGTTACCAATGTCGTATCAAATGAAGTGGTCAGCGGAAGAAGTGAGCTAACTCGTTGGACGAAAGAACTAGCATGAAATCTCGTCGAAGCTGTGATACAGTGGAATTTCTCCAAACCGGACACTCTGGGAGGTCCCCAGGGTGTCCAGTTTGAAGATGTTTCACTGTAAATCAGACCTGTTAGCACTAATTGACACTTTCTAGTGTTTTGCAATCATTACAAATCATTGTAATCATAGATACACATCTAAGTTAACACAGCGAAACACATCTAAGTTAAACATCTATATTTTCTTGTTTGAATCAGTTAGTAAGTGATCTTGGCACGTTACTTATCATGATACCCATCTCTTTGTAGCATTTAAATCGATCTGGTGTCTCTAGTGGGCAGTAGCATGTTTTTGAAAAGATTTCTTGTTAGTTATCTCGTCCAATTTATCTCGCCTTTGTCAGCTAGTAAATGTTCTTGGCACTATAATTATGTAGTGAAGACGACTTATAAAGCATATTAAGAAGGCTTAGCTATCACGTGACATTGTTGGAAGGAACATGCCATCATACATAACACACCATACCCAGTTTGATGGCTTACTACCCTGTCAGCCTAGTTCACACCATACATAACACACCATACCCAGTTTGATGATGTACAACCCTGGCAGCCATTGTTCACACCATACATAACACACCATACCCAGTTTGATGGTGTACCACCCTGGCAGCCATTGTTCACACCATACATAACACACAATACCCAGTTTGACGGTGTACAACCCTGGCAGCCATTGTTCACACCATACATAACACACCATACCCAATTTGATGGTGTACCACCCTGGCATACATTGTACACACCATACATAACACAGCATACCCAGTTTGATGGTGTACAACACTGGCAGCCATTGTACACACCATACATAACACAGCATACCCAGTATGACGGTGTACAACCCTGGCAGTCATTGTTCACACCATACATAACACAGCATACACAGTTTGACGGTGTACAACCCTGGCAGCTATTGTACACACCATGCATAACACAGCATACCCAGTTTGACGGTGTACAACCCTGGCAGCCATTGTTCACACCATACATAACACACCATACCCAGTTTGATGGTGTACAACCCTGGCAGCCATTGTACACACCATATGGCAGCCATTGTACACACCATATGATACATACCACAGCATACCCAGTTTGATGGTGTACAACCCTGGCAGCCATTGTTCACACCATACATAACACAGTATACCCAGTTTGACGGCGCACAA